>OZ026613.1:41302307-41332307 GCA_964020975.1 Hermodice carunculata
GGAACTCCTTCTTTTTCTTTCTTTTTTGTTTTTTGCATGAGACGCTAGACTCTAGTGCATGAATAGACAGCAGTAAATTCAGGTATTCAGTTCATGGGGAATCGGGGTTGGCGGAAATCCAACAAAAATCTTTGAGATTTTACCTTCATGTATAGTTTACTCTTGAAAAAAGAATATCGAATCACTTAGAACCGTTATCTTCATAGTGTTTCAAGTTATAAAGCTGACCATGTGCCTAAAAAGCACGTAGTGGGATTACTGTTTGCAAACCAACATATGGAGGACAAATACGTGACTGTCGCACATTATATTTTCCAAGTTATAACTGTAGTGTTGTAATAATCATTAATGCATTAATAAGCCAGGTAACATGCCTCAAGTCTTGTAATACTTAATCAGATTTGAGTAGAACGTTATCACACCTATATGTGGGTCGATTGGTGAAGATCTCGGCATTTACATGCGAACCTATATCGTTTTGAACTGACATGAAAGCGAAATTCGAACATTCGACCTCCTTATCATTAAAACTAAGCTAAGAAGGAAATCGGTGTTATGTTCGAGGCTGACGGCACACTCAATGTGCACGTTTACACGGCTTGTAACTTGCACTGGGTCGGCATGGGAAGTCGTCTGCCACGGGAAACGCTGAACACTTATGACCTCCCGCACTGGACCTCAGACAGGTGCAACAGAGTGTGACATATATATTCAACTATATGTAACAGTTTTCTTGTCTCAAAGTCGTGGTCTTCATTTTTTTTTGTCTGAACAAAGAATACACGTGCTTCTATATGTGTAAGCAAAGTCTGATATTTTAGGAACGAATGTTTTTGAATACACTAAAACGACACAGAGCTCTCAGTAAAAAAACAGAGCTAAGAAGATGACGTGAAGTAAGTTCAATAGTGAGCCGACAGCAAATACACACACGCGCACACACACACGTGTATATATATATATATATATATATATATATATATATATATATATATATATATATATATATATATATATATATATATATATATATATATATCACTTAATGTGTGGATATAAGAAGTTATGAATCAGTAAGAAGAATAAAAAATCAGTGAACATACATTTGTTCGTATCCATCGGGAATTAAACACTAGACCTCCGTCAAAAGAGCCTAGCCTTTAAAGTGCAACACAGTTTTATGAGGTATCCCACTCTTTGAGTGCTAATCACATTACAGTTTATGTTCATCTGAATTTTTATAATGATTCCAGATTCAAAATCCTCCTAAGCAGCCACTTTATTCCAGTAACAACATATCCGTAGTTCGTGAAAGAGCAACAAAATGGTGGACGTCAACAGCTGGCTTCGGCGCACTTTGGGAGCATTCAATGCATCCAAAACGCGCGGCGTTGTTTGCTCCAGCCAAAACATTCCCTGAAAGAGTTGAAACAGTGTAGTCAAATAAAACACGCGAATTGTAAACGGAGTAGAAATCTTTGACATCTTTTAATATTTATTTGGTGTTCTTGTATAGCTTAGTCAAATTAATTAACATGAACAATATCCGGATGACCGCTGTGTTCTGCAAAGACACATTTTTTCTCTTTTATTCAAAGCTTAATAAAAAGCTTTGGTGTACGTATTTGTTGCATGATATTTTGCTAATATGTGCAAGTGGGAGACAGAGGTCTTGCGCGTATTGTAAAAATCCTTCTGGTGTCAATTGTGGCAAAAGAGGTGAAGAATCCCAGGCTTTTCCGCTGATGACAATTCATCGGGAAGCAAGGGCCAGGTCTTGCTTTTCAACGTATTGCAATGCTTTTTATGAGAAGTATATACCTTTGCAACAAGAATTTACTTCTTATTGATTAAAATTCCGCTGTTTGAAAAAAGTTTTAACAACGAAAAGCAAACAAACGAAAAAAGTGTTACTACTTTAGCTGCATGCAGAAAGACAAGAATAAAATCTATGGATGTTTAGGCACAATTTCTTTATCTGGATAGCAAAGACTGTTAGTGATGATCACGTGACATTTACAAAACCTTAGACCAGTAGTATTTATTAGCATTATGCAAATCTTAAATCGGTATTTTTGTCTTACCACAGGTGCACTTACATGGGGTAACGTCTCCTCTTTTGACTCCACTAATTCCATTCCATTTTCAAGTGAAAAAAAGTCTCTACTTCCAGGCTTTTCCACTGATCATGGACGTATACCTCGTTCATATCTCCACGTACTGATTTTTAGCCCGTGTACCCCAGCCAAGAGATTGAAATGTCTGGATCCGACCCGGCTTCCCATTGTGTACTTCAGATATAAAATACATAGCAGTATAGTAGTCTGCATTTGCTTGCCTGTAGCTCATCATGGCATTCAACCACATTTTGCTTTGGTAGTTCTGTTCGCCTTTTATTCTTCGTTCCTTTAAAAAGTTTGTCTTTAAACGTGGCACATGTCATGTGAAAATGCAAAATCAGCAAATAGTTTATAACTAGAAAAAGAAAACATTTGTTTTAAAGCAAATCTGTATGCCTTGAAAATTAATAAAATTTAAAATGTTTTAAAATTTTCAATGTCAATCAAATGCATATTGACCTCAATCTTTTGATTTGAAAGTGTCCCTTCACCTTCAGTAGGTTTAACATGACGGACATTAAAATCTTCCAATTGTGTCTAATAGCACAATTTCAAATTTTACAACTTTCACTTTCATTTCATTCGACACACCTATACTACAACCAATGAACTGCTATTGCAATTGACACCTCTATCCACAATACGCTTGAAAATATTCTGCATGTAAAGTTCGGAAGCATAACTAATTAGCGTAAATTCGAATTCAACATCTTTCTCTTTCATTTCATTGGATGCACCTATGGCAAAAACCTAAAAATTGAAGTTGGATTGACACTTTTACGTGTTACAATCAAAACAAACAAGGTGAGATATTGCGATAGGTATAGGCGCTGCGACGGGAATAAGCCCATATTTGCACCGGGTATAGACCTTTGGAACCCCTCCCATCATTTCATACACTCACTCTCGAATTTGACCCATTGTACAACATGTGAAGAAAATGCTTGATTTGAACCCCCAGCAAAAAGAGGCAAATTTGACTGGTTTGCACACATTATGTATGGATGAAAAATGTCTAATTAATTAAGGAAAATGTAGATATTTCACCCCACCTTTTAGCAACATGCGGAATTTTGATGCTGAAATTTTTTAAACGTGCATATAGCGCACAGGGATCAAGGCGTCAAGGAGTCCACCAACCTTTTTAAAGACAAAGGAGCCATCCCCCATTCCCACCTCACCCCAACCCCAGGACGAACCAAATATTTCAGGCAGGTACAGTAAGCGTTGTCTCGGATAAACTAAAATTTTTCGTTGGAGAAGTGCTGTGCATTGAAAGACACTACACAGCGGTCATTCCATAGATCTTGTGCAAAGGTAGTTTTTTATTTGTTGCTTGGGATGGCTCGAGCAAAGAAGTGCAGCACACGGAACGCCTTGTTTCTACTGTTCATTATTGGAAATCGGCAAAGCACAGGACTTCACATATTCTTTTCTTTCTCTTTCTCTGGCAGACAGGGCAGCGGCATATTTAAAGGCCATTGTGCCCGACATATTCTACTCCACGGCGGGGATGGGGGTGTTTTTTTTTAGCTGGGAAGAGATACACAAGTAAACCAGGGTTTAGACCCCCCCCCCCCAAATAGTTTGGAACTGGAACGTTTGACCATTCGTTGGACGAATTCACCAGAGAGAGCAGGTATCGCCATTAATAGTGGCCTGGTGTGCGAAGTATAGTGCGTGCGTGTGTGTGTGTGTGTGTGTGTGTGTGTGTGTTGCACCAAGGAGGGTGTGCCCTCCTTGGTTGCACCATGGAGGAATAAAATATTCCTCCATGGTTGCACCAATAGGTTTTACTTTGGAGCTCTATTTTTATCACTGCCATCATTTGCTACTTTGTGACAGGTTGACGAAGGGAGAAAGATAATATGCCCTTAAGTTATTGCTTTGGTGGCAACAGCAAAGGACCTGGTAAACTTGCGGATAAGAAGTGGTACTCGTAGCATTTTATTTCAGTCGCAAAATCAAAGGACAGAATAAACTTACGGAAAGGAAGTGGCACTCCTGCTGTATAGCTCAATCTCTTGAGTGTGTGAGCAAAGATGGCTCGAAAAGTACCGTGACGTCCATGGTGGTATCTTATTTCTGAATTGCTGGTATATGAAATGAACTAAATAACTAACTTGAAAATTATATTTTCTGAAAAAAAGCCATTGTAAATTCTATTTGATTGCTTTCAAGATGATATTCAATATATTGTTCGTATGATTCCAGTAGTATTGCATAGGACTTGGTGCCGCACTAGTTGTATAATGACCAAGTGACGCATGTTGCGTAGACGTGTGTCCGTGCATACACAGGGTGCTTGCGTTCATGTATAATCATCACTTGCACAGAAAGCAGCAAGGCATGCAAGTCGTGTACTGTTCTGATCTCAATAAATATACAATGTACCGCATACGGTATGGATGGTCTCCGTTGGAAATATCTGTGGTGATCCAAATCATCCTTACATCAATGGAGTGTGAAGCAAATTGGAGCTGATGATAATACCCATCATGATCGCTATGATGACCTCTCAACATGAAAGTGGTTCGAATTTTTCCATGACTTCGTGTGCTGTTAGAAGGAGGAATTTGCGAAATATGAATGAATATTTGGTGTTCGGAAGGGGTGGGTGGGGTGGGGGTGGGGTGGTGGCGTTTAGGGGCATGATCGAGAAAGTGGTAAGAACTATCACATTTTCTTTACACCAGTAAAACAGACTTTCTCGTGCTATTATGTTATGTCCCCGTTTCTCCTTGTTCGCACACGTATTTTGACATAGATTGTAATCCAGAATAGTTCAAACCACGCAACGGACTTTTGGCATCCGCTTGTCACGGTTTGTCAAGTTGTGCTTCAGAGCTCCTTCTGAATATTGTCCAGAATAATTCAGAAGCATACTAATCATCAAAGTTTTATTGTTTACTGTATTACAGGAATGCTCAGTGCATGTTTTTGTTGAAATACGTGGACCCCACGCTCTTGTCCCTCAAGTTGTAACCAAAATGGAATGTCTGTCTAAAAGACCGTATCTTTCTCCTCAGATTTTACAGGCGCCATTTTATAAATAGAACACTGTATTGTTTATAATTATTGTATTGTATTATACATGTATTTCCATGCAATGACAGTGACACTGGACAAAAGAAATCCCCAACTTTTATCAGACCAAAAATTTACACAATTCATCTTTTCTCGGCCCAGACTACTTGCATTTACATCATTGACAAAAGGGAGATGGTCTTACGGGGTTGCCCTCTGTTATCATCACATTTCGTCTGGTGTAATACCACGTGTTCCGTTGAAATACTGCATGGCCTTGTGATACTGTATTTGACTGTATGACAATTAGGTCTAGCATGATGATAACATTACAGAATCAAAAAGAACAATTAACACCATGAATTATTTTTAGAATAGACGTTTGACTGTGTCAACAAAATAGCCAAGGTCGTGACATTTAGCTGCAATTATTTGCCACAAAAATAATTTATGCATTCCCAAACTGAATTCTTTGCTCATCCAGCTGGTTGCCACGTAAATCTCTCAGTTGTCCTCATATGCTTCCAATAAAGGCCGGCTTGAAAGGAAATTTCGATTGAGCTCTTGCACATACACACAGACACACACATACACACACACGTACGTGTTTGTGTGGGTGACTTTTGTGGAGTTTCTTCACATCACTGTAGCCACTTTGTCACTTTTTTATATTTCAAATTTAAGTTGCTGCAACAAAATAACCCCCCAGAAATGATTGAAATATCAAAAGCGTTTGCCCTCGATCATCATCTCAGCTTTTGGCTAATGAAACCATAGTTTGGCTAAGGCCTGAAACAATTTGTCATTTCAGCAAAAATTGATTACAACCAAACAATTTCCATCGCGGACCATGAAAGCTAATTCTGATCGAAGTGGGAGAAGACATAGTACACATAACTTTCATGATAGAGGAAGCTTGCTGTAACACACTCACATAGATACACATATAAATGTGTTGTTCCACAGCGACGACCTTGCATTTGTAATATAAAAATTACAGCAGGTGACCTGTCACTGCAGGTAAATTTAGAAAGAAACTGACTCCTATGTCCAGGCTTACTGGCCACAAAAAGCAACGTGTCTGTTCACGGCAGTGATTGCAGGGTTGCATACAACAGGTACCAATATATATATATATATATATATATATATATACATACATAAGCAGTACTATCGATACTGAAAATATCACAAATACCACATATCTGCAAATTTCTATTCCAATTAAGTGTATTTACTTGCGTCACAATACGTCTAGTTTTTCTTTTAGTATGCGACCGAGTAGGACAACAAGCCGTCGGAAAATAAATGTTTGGACCAGTATTGGATCCAGAAGGCATGTTTCTGCATGATCTTTACATGTGGCATTGCGGACTCCGCTGGGACGGGACGGTTGGCGGACGTCATGGAGCCATGTTCTCTTCAAACTCTGCCACACGGAACGGGGATTTTCGTGTATAGACGTTCCTTTATTAGGTATAGAATGAGAACAAGGTCTTTTTCGTCAGCTGCCGGTGCAATTCATCAACTATACCATCAATTTTCAGAGCCTCCGGCTAAATCATAAACTGCGATTCATTTACCCAGTAATCGTAAGCAGTGTAAGCTTAGCGTAAACCCTACATGATTCAGAAGTCCTTTATTTCAAAGCACACCCTTTGGGGCGTAACGATGGGCGACTCAACTATGAGCAGAAAAGGAACCCATCCACGCCCCGTGAGAAACCAAGTCTCACGCGGCTCAGCCCGTATTTTCTTGTCACAATCTTCTGATTAAATCCCAAGAACGGAAACCATTATCACATTTCATGTCAAAATTTTCCGTAAATTACTTTCAATGTTGGATCGGGCGTTTGTCCCTATCTAGGAACACTGCTGCTTCACATCATGGAACTATCATCTCGCTTTTTTCCTCCATGTTCACATAAACGTCCTCAGTCTCCAAAACTCAGTTATGCCATGGAAGTAGGTGTTGCCCAACTATTGCCAAGCAATGAAAACACGGTATCAAACCCATTTAATACTCTTATCACTGTTAAATTTAGATCACAAAACACCAAAGAAACTTCACATACTGTATTCGTGTGGGTATTTGCACCCGTAATCTACCGCGCTACATCAGTGTTGTCCAAGTGTAAATATCTGAAGCAAAATTTAGATTTGTTTGGAGCCTTTTCTCAAGTACTTATTTTTGGATAAATTTTGTAGCATTTGTCAAAAAATGTGGAGCAAAGGTTTGCTACAACGCTCCAGTTGGACAGCTCTGCTGTACATATCCCCAGAGCCGAGACTACCTCGCGTTTGTAGGAGGACAACGATCAACCCAGCGCCATATTTCAACACGCAGGTAACGGATCGGCTGGGGCATGTGCTGGCAAACTGCCAATGTCAACATTGAGTGACGAGCCATTTTTACTCTGTATATTTTTCCCCTAAACATGACCAGACAGCCGTACTTGAACGCAGATTCAAATGTAAGAAATGATCAATTCTAAATCACGCCAAGAAACACGATCATACGGATATACCCGAGAAGTATCTGCCAAATACCACGTGGCATAATGTATTCCTACTCTGTGAGGAAAACATAGCCGCCTAGGTGAAACCCATACATGTCCTTTTTTCGTAAGCCTTTCTAGCATTTTTCATCCAATGCAGGAGTAGTCGAAAAGAGTTCTTAAACTAGCTGACTTCAAATAATAAAAATCCATTTCATCTCATATTGGATAGCCTTGAAAATATATTAAAAACTCCATTGATGAACATATAACATATCGAACTATTCTTTATTAAAACCGATACATGTCATGTTGCTCATATTCATTTTCCTGCGCCGATTCTTTTATATATTACAGACAGTTTTATGTGCCGACGCGACCGAGGTAAACAAACAGTTGCCCTAGGCTTCTGCAATTTACACATTTTGTACACAGCCATCTTTGCGTGTCTCAAATATGGGTCGCTCACAAATTGACATTTATGGACAAGAAAAAGCGCTTTATTCTTGACAAAATAGAACCTTTTATCGCCCCGTGTGCTCAATAATGCCTGTCGAAGATAATGAGCGAGTATAGTCACCATGCAACGACAATCCATTGAGGTCATCTTGTTCATATTCTGTCCTTTGGTTCCCATTGCCTTCAGCTTCGCTACTCGCGCCATTTTGTCGCGGATCGTTGGACGTCCCTATCTGTTTTTATGTTCGTTGTCTGGTAGCGGTGCAACCGTTTTCAACCTTTGGTGAAAGCCTAATTGAAATGCAACCCGGCTATACAAATTCATAGCCAGTGCTCCAAACAGCCTACAGCCAGTAATTTTATATCCAGGGCCAGAAATCAATCAGAGAGAGTATACATAATAGTGCCAAACATTCACAATGTGTGCTCACTTGGTTTATGTTGGGCTAAGCATCACGTCCAGAAAAGCCACATGGTTCATGCTCTCAATATCAATAAAATCCGGTGATGAAGTATGCGAAGCGGAACACTGAAGTCTCCGATTGGCTAGTTCAGTGGACATTGTCCCAGGGGGCGTGGTTGTGTCACCACTGGGTTAGTGCCAAGACTTATTACATACATGACGTCACGATATCGCAGCGAGATAACTGCAAACAGGCTGATCTGACAAACAATCGACTTCCCTCCGCTAACGTTGGAGACTCGTTAGATGGTGCTGCACGGACTTGGGCTCAAGGAACACAATTCAGTCTGTGTGAACACAGACTTCTTGCTTTTTCTCGCTACTTTATTAAAATGTGTGTGTCAACACACACTTTTCTTTCTTTCTTTCTTTCTTTCTTTCTTTCTTTCTTTCTTTCTTTCTTTCTTTCTTCTTTACCAGTGAATTTGTCCGACACTTTTCTCTGACAAATATTATATGTAGAAACTCCAAACTTGGCATGATTGTACCTCCATACAAGAAGTTTGACCGCTTTATGCAGAGGAGTGAAGATGTTGAAAGTGTCATTCCAACTTCTAATAGGGGGTTATTGACCATTGAGCATCTAATGAATGTAAAACAAAAGTTGTAGCAATTTAAATTATGCTGATTAGGATCATTTGAAATTTTAAAACTTGTACATCTTCAAAACTATTATAGATAGAGATGTCATTTCAACTTCTACTAGGGGTGGTTGACCATTGCGCATGTAATAAATCTAAAACAAAAGTTGTAGCAACATAAACTATGCTAATTAGCAGTATTCAAAATATTCAATCTTGAGTGACCATTGCGCACCTTATGAATTAAAAATAAAAGTTGTAGCAATTTAAATTATGCTAAATAGCACCATTATAAATTTTAATTCTTGAATAACATCAAAGCTCTAATAGATAGAGATGCCATTCCAACTTCTACTCCTGTGTTATGGAATAGTTGTACATTTCCATACCAATATGCTTTGAATATACACCCACTGATTTGCTATGCAGCAAATCATCTTTCCTAGTTTATTTATTCATTTGGTCCGTATGTGAACAGAGACTCCTTGTTTTTCCTCAAATACTTTATTCTCTATTTACTAGGTCTGTGTGTGAACACATACTTCTTGTTTTTCCACAAATACTTTCTTTTCTTTCTTTCTTTCTTTCTTTCTTTCTTTCTTTCTTTCTTTCTTTCTTTCTTTCTTTCTTTCTTTCTTTCTTTCTTTCTTTCCTTCTTTCTCATGTCTGCTCGTAAACACAGACATTTTGTTTTTCCTCAAATACTTTATTCTTTATTAATGAATGAATTAATTAATTAATTAGTCAGTCAGCTCGTTCATTCATTCATTCATTCATTCATTCATCCATTCATTCATTAATTTATTCATATCCGTGTGAATTTTGTGGTCAGTTGTTCTCGGACACTTTTGTCCCAAAAAGTA
The DNA here is from genome assembly GCA_964020975.1 of Hermodice carunculata. Classification (NCBI taxonomy): domain Eukaryota; kingdom Metazoa; phylum Annelida; class Polychaeta; order Eunicida; family Amphinomidae; genus Hermodice; species Hermodice carunculata. The sequence goes on from OZ026613.1 coordinate 41,312,318, forward strand.
CCAAACTTGGCATGATGACAGACCTAGTAGTGAAGTTGTGCATATTGTTTGGAATAGCCATGATCCTAAACATTGTGCATAGTACGGGCAATTATAATTTTAAAATTTGTATATTCCAACCTAATACAGATAGACACGAAATTTAAAGTAGTGCATACAGGAATGTGACACCTGTCAATTTAATGGACAGTGAACAAAAACTATAGCATTCTAAATTATGCTAATTGGGAGCACTTGAAATATTTAAAAGTTGAATATCTCCAAAAGTATTATAAATAGAGGTGTCAATCCAACTTCAATTTGTAGGTTTGTGACATAGCCGCAACCAATGAATCGTGAACCGAAGTTGCAGCCTTTTGATTTATGGAAATTAGGTGAGTACACAAAATCTAAATCTGGAACAACTTCAAATTTATTATAGATAGAGGTGTTATTCCAACGTTTATTCGTAGGTGTGTGACATAGCCGTATCCAATTGAACACGGACCAAAGTTGTAGCATTATAATTTATGCAAACTAGGCAAATACACAAAATCTAAATCTAAAATCACTTCAAAACTATTGCAGATAGGGGTGCCATTTCCACTTCAATTGGTTGGTTTGCTTCTTAGCCGCATCCAATGAAACATGAACCAAAGTTGAAGCACTTTCATTTAGGTTAATTAGGCAAATAAATACAATTTAAATCTGGAATAACTTCCAAACTATTACAGAAAGAGGTGCCATTCCAACTTCAGTTGATAGATTTGTGATATAGTCCCATCCAATGAAACATGAAGCAAAGTTACAACAAAACTATTAAGGATAGTGGTGCCATTCCAATTTCAATTAACAGGTTTGTGACATAGCCCAATCCAATGAAACATGAACCAATGTTAAAGCATTTTCAATTGATGCAAATACACAAAAGTTAATTCTTCAATAACTTCAAAGCTATCACAGACTGAGGTGTCATTCAACCTTCAATTGATAGACTTGTGGGATAGTTGGATCCAATGAACCATGAATCAAAGTTGTAGCAGTTTGATTTATGCAAATACACAAAATTTAAATCTTGAATAGCTTAGAAATAATAATAGATTTAGGTGCCGTTCCAACTTCAATTTATAGGGTTTTGACATGGACCTATGTGAAAAAGTATTGTTGCATGAGTTAAATAAATGCTGAATAGGCAATCTTTAAAAGTATTCTAGGCATACAGACTTATTTGCAGACAACTTTTCCCGCTTATTTATTTAATTCCGTGTGAATGTTGTAGTTGGTTTTTCTAGGACTCTATTGTTTCGAAAAGTACCAAACTTGGCATGGTGATAGACCTGGTAATAAAGTTGGGCATATTGTTTAGGATAGTCATGATGCTGAAAATTATGCAAAGTAGGGCAATTAAAATTTCAAAAGCTCATATCTTACAACCTATTACAGATACATAAAAAATTTGAAGTTGAACATACAGGTTTATGACACTTGCCAATTTAACAGTGAACAAAATGTGTAGCATTTTAAATTACGCTAATTACAGGAGCATTTAAACATTTAAAAGTTGAATAGCTCGAAGACTATTATAAATAAAGGTGCGAATCCAACTTAAATTTATAAGTTTGTGACATAGCCGCATCCAATGAATTATGAAACAAAGTTGCAGTATTTTCAATTGATTTATGCAAATTAGATGAGTGCACAAGCTTTATATCTTGAATAGCTTCAAAACTATCTTAGATTCAGGTGCCATTCCAAGTTTAATTTAAAAGTATTTAACATAGCCGCCTCAGCAAATTATTGTTGAAGGAGTTAAATAAATATTGAATAGGCAAATTTTAAAAGTTTTCTGGGCACACAGATTAATTGGCTAACACACAGATAAAAGTTTTCAATTTTTATGTCTGTGTGCCAACACAGACATATGGTTTTTCTAGGAATTCTTTCTTTCTTTCTTTCTTTCTTTCTTTCTTTCTTTCTTTCTTTCTTTCTTTCTTTCTTTCTTTCTTTCTTTCTTTCTTTCTTTCTTTCTTTCTTTCTTTCTTTCTTTCTTTCTTTCTTTCTTTCTTTCTTTCTTTCTTTCTTTCTTTCTTTCTTTCTTTCTTTCTTTCTTTCTTTCCAGGAAAATTTGTCCGACATTTATTTTGAAAAGTGTTACAGTTAAAAACTCCAAACCTGGCATGATTATACTTCCATACATAAAGTCTTGAGTTGTTGTAAAGAGGGTCAACGGTTTTGAAAATAATGCAAATTACGGCCATTTGATAATTTAAATCTTGAATATCTTCAAAACTATAATAGGTACATGTAACCAATCCAACTTCAATTAATAAGTTTGTAACACTGCAGATTTTTGTAGTTTACATGTGTCCTCTAAAGGTTAAAGGTCAAGGTCATTTGGACCTTTGAAATTTTCATCTAGCCATAAATTAATTGTAGTTTACATGTGTCCTCTAAAGGTTAAAGGTCAAGGTCATTTGGACCTTTGAAATTTTCATCTAGCGATAAATTAATCAATTTTCATCCAATTTTGATCAAGTTGGGCTCAAATTGTAGCTATTATAACACTGCACATTTTTGGAATTTACATGTTACCTCTAAAGATCAAAGGTCAAGGTCATTTGGACCTTTGGAATTTTCATCTAGCCATAAATTTAATCAATTAATTAATCAATTTTTATCCAATTTTAATCATGTTGGGCTCAAATTGTAGCTATTATAACACTACACATTTTTGTTATTTACATGTGACATCTAAAGGTCAAAGACATAGGTCATTTGGACCTTTGAAATTTTCATCGAGCCATAACTCGGTCAACTTTTATCTAATTTTAAGCATATTGGGCTCAAATTGTACCTATTGTAACGTTTTACGCTTTTGTATTTTACATATGACCTCTAAAGGTCAAATATCTAGGTCATTTGGACCTTCGACATTTTTATCTAGCCATAAATTAATCAGTTTTTATCCAATTTTGATCAAGTTGGGCTCAAATTTTAGCAATTGTAACACTGCATTTTTTGTAATTTGCATATGACCTCTAAAGGTTAAAGGTCAATGTCATTTGGACCTTTGAAAGTTTCATCCAGTCATAACTCAGCCAATTTCCATAGAATTCGAATCATGTTAGACTCAAATTGTAGGTATTGCCACATTGCACATTTTGGTAAGAACCTGTAACCTCTAAAGGGCAAAGGTCAAGGTCATCTGGCTCTTTAAAAGTTTTATCTTGCTATAACTTGGTCAATTTTCATCTGATTTAGTTCATGTTGGGCTTAAATTGTTGGTATTGTAACACTGTACATTTTTGCAATTTAGGTGTGACCTGTAAAGGTCGAAGGTCAAGGTCATTTGTACTTTGAAATTTCAATATTTACAACTTTTGAAGGCACACAGCCAGCTTCTTTTCTAGTTTCTTTATCTTTTCTCATTGTTGATGACAAAAGTTGCATATAAACTTGATGAATTTGATTGGAAAGTGTTTTGGTTTTAACATCTTATGTTTTTATTCAATACCGACAGCAATAAAGCGAAGAAAACGCATGTGATGCTTTGATGGAATTCGACCAGATTTTAATGAACACGGCGATTGTGGATGAAAAATGCTTGACGTACCACTTTACAACTACCTCTCGGAGCAAGAGGTCTTTGAATACAACCGCAAGGAAGGAATATCTATGAGTTCACATTGGGTTATGTGCAGCACACGTACAAGAGAGGGAAGGACTTTTCGCGTGGTAGTTGGTGTGAAGAATATTATGTATATGTTGTTGTTCAGATAATGATAATGATGATGATGATAACAATAATAATACCATATATCGCTTTTTAAGACAAAAGGATGAAGTCAAGTTGTTTTTGCAAAACTCGAACGAAATCACTGCAAATTAAATGGTTTTAAAGTGATTTTGCATATAAATCCAACTTTTATATGGGGGTAAGATGGGCTAAATTGGCCACACATGCAACCCCAAAAAGATGAGGAATGAAAGGGAGGTAGACTGAAATTTTTGTTTTTTGTTTTTGGTTTTTTTTTGTTTTTGTTTTTTGTTTTTTTTTTGTTTTTTTTGTTTGTTTGTTTGTTTGTTTTTTTTTCTAATTTGCACTTTTTTATTTTCAGGGTGGTAATTCCCTTTGTTGAGCTAAAAAAAAAAAAAAAAAAAAAAAAGGAAAAGAAAGAAAGAAAGAAAGAAAGAAAGAAAGAAAGAAAGAAAGAAAGAAAGAAAGAAAGAAAGAAAAAGGTTTATTTTCCATATGTTCAAGCGTGAGGTGATTTTAATCTTTTGTAATTTGCATATAGGTTATATTCTCGCCAAATTGTCCAAAGGATGACACGGAACTTTCATCAGACGGCGCTCATTCTCGTTTGATTGCAATTTCGCGTATCAAATATATGATCGATGGGCATCTAAACCTTATGGCACAAAAAAACCACACCGAACATAAATTGTTATAAATTATATTCTTTGTCTAGCATGATCGGTTTCTCTGCTGTTTCCCATCTACATCAGTGCGTTGGCGCTAACTGAACAGAAATATTAGACAAAAATTTGCCATACATAGGTGTCTTCTCATCTGTGGTTTTCAACTTAGCATCCATTTCCATTTGCAAGTTTATATTCCTCCCATCCTCAAGGTATTCCGGTGTCCGTACATGTAGGTATAGTAGACCAGTAACAACATCACTTGTTACACTTTCCAGGACTAGCTGTTTTGTTAAAACCAGCCAAGGGTTGCGGTATTAAATGTGGCGCGTTTATCTTTGTGCTCTCTTTTTAAAAGTGCCTCCGGCTGTGCCAAGGTAAGAAATTAAACTGACTTCAAAGGAGGTAATGTGTAAAAAGGGAAAGATCATCCATTTTAAACATGTTTCAACAAATGTGCAAGTTACCTAAGGCCTAACAAAAATATATGTGTGGTTCTGGCAACCCGTCCGACCCTACTGAAAAGGTTCGACCCTAAATAAATTTTATGAAACAAAAAAGACATAAAAAACAAACAAAACACACACACACACACACACACACACACACACACACACACACACAAAACAAAAACAAAAACAAAAAGACAAAAACAAAACAAAATAAAACAAAACCCCCAACAGAAAACACAAAAACCCCCAAACAAACAAAAAGAAAAGAAAAAAAATAGTTTCAAGTCCCCCTTCCCTGATAAAAATTGATCGACTCTGGCTGCAAGATTTTATCGACAAAGTGTCCGTCGTGTGCGGTTATTTTGCTGTAAAGTCAATTCAAGCACGGAATTTGATTTCAACTTGTGTGTGTGTGGGGGGGGGGGGGGGGTAACCTGGGCCAGGGAAAGAGCACAGGCCATAGCTTCTATAGTCATGGTTGTTCGTTGAAACAGTATAGCCCCGGTTGAAAGATTTTATGAAGAAAGTGGCCGTCGTCTGCAGTAAAGTCAACTCAAACACAGCATTTTATTTCAACTTGTCTGGGAGTTAACTTTGGCTAGGGATACAGAGTACATGTAGCTTCATAGCCACAGTTGTTCGGTGAAACAGCAAAGCCACGGTTGTTCGGTAACGAAACATTTCTCTAGGTTCTGGGTGTCTGTTCTCCCAGTTACCAGGGCAAACCGTCGTTAAGGTTCTTATAAAAACATGACTCACTATCTTAACTTTAATGTGCCTGCTCGGGTTCTTATAAAAACATGACTCACTATCTTAACTTTAATGTGCCTGCTCGGTTGTGTCTGAAGCAGTTATCATCGTTAGTTAAAAATCCAAATGCAACACAATACCGTGGCAAATCTTGCTCTATGGTGAGCGCCATTTGAACATGGCGAAATGCATTGTGGGACAGTCACACAAAAATACATTTGATTTGGATATTAAAGTTAATCGCTGCCACACATATATCATATCGTTATTGATGCTCTGAAATATTTGCAAAATATATACTTCTTGGTTTCATACATTATAACCCCCACCCCCAAGATTGTCCCAATCCCACCCTCATTTACAAACCATTGGGTGCGGAATCCACAGTTTTCAAAATGGCAGCCAAGTCCGTCCGTTAGTCCTGATTAGATATTTTGAAGACGTAGTATTTAAGGTATATGTGTGAATAGTGTCAACGGAAGGTTAATTTATCAAATGAATGTAATGTAAATTATATAATGGGACTTTTCCAGAGCGAGCATTACCCAAAAATATAAATACAAAGCCTTGAAGCTACTAGTGCCAGTTGTTGGCGGCAATGGGCCCCAGAATAGGTATATTGCATTCCACACTGAAGTTGCCCCGAGGCTATGAATAAGTAGTAGCACTTGGCGCAGGACCCAAGAGCCCCCACTGAGTCAAAGATGGGGCTGAGTGGAGAGGGTTGCCATGACACTGGCTACAGGTCCGAAAGTAACGGCGGGTTTTTATATAAATGGAAATCAATTATTGTGTGGGCACGTTCGAAAAGTGCAGCAATTAAGTATTAGAAGTTGAATGGAAGTTAGGTCTTGCACCCAATACGAGCCCAATCTGAGACCAATGCTGCATTTTTTAACAGTTGCTGTTCACGGTTATCTGCAATAAAATTTGACACTCCGTGAGGGAGTTATGTCTACTTGCTTGATTGCTTCTATGAAAATGTGTAGTTGTACTTGATTTACCAAGTTTCATTTCTTATGTGAACTGAGTTTCTGCAGATGAATGTGACGGATGTGTGAAAACAAAAACGGTCGCGGAGAGAGAGCTTCCTCCACGCCTGTGTTCTCATCTTTGGCAACATCCACCCATTACTAGAAGCACCAGAAACACAGAGCTTTGTAATGAGCAATAATTAAATAAAGGGAATGGTACCATTATAAATTGTACTTTTATTGTTCAGTCTGCCATTTGACTTTGACCATCTATAAGTTTGTATGTAGAGTAAAATAGGAAAATGGATATTCACATTCAAGTTTTTTATTTTTTTTTTATATATAAAAAACCTAGGGTGTTTGAAATCACATTAAAGATTTCTAACTGTGAAGAAAAACTTTGTATAAGTAGAGCACGACCGTTAAAATGTAGGTTGGGGACATTTTTAAACTGTCCGGTACTAGACATTAATATGAACCCACTGTTATGATGTAAGGATACTTTACAGGGCTTCATAAGCTTTGAGATTCCATGCCTACAGGATTAGCTAAAAAAAATGCGCCAGTTTTTTCGGATGACCATATGACTTTGACCTTTGGTGTTTAGGGATAACTGATGCGTTTTGAAGAAAACCGTCCATGTCCATGACCTATTTGTAGAACTCAATTCATTAAAATCCAACTGCTTGTCGGATACTGTGCAAAATACACGTTTTCTGGTAATTAAGTCATGTTCCAAAAAGTAGACCAAGGACATTATTGAACTAAGCTGTTCAACTGCAGTATGAATATATTATCACAAAAAATGCAAACCTTCCATCTCAACAAATATATATATCTACAAATGATCCCATTGCAGACTAATTCCACCTATCAGAGTTCAGCGTCAAACTTTTTAGTGTTAAGAAAAAGCATATCTTCACTTTTTGCTCTTAACAAGAAATATAAATATATAGATATAGCCATTGGTTGATCCCATTGCAGACAAATTCCACTTATCCGTCTTCGGTGTCGAACGTAGACTTCTCAATGTTTCAGAAAAGCACCTGATCCAGGCGGAATGTCCTTTTTGGCAACATCTTGACCCCCCCCACCCCCCAAGCTGTATAGCTGCTCCCATCACTGCCATGTTCAACAGCTCGGTCCATGTAGGAACAGTGCAAAGCATATAGAAATCAGTTGATATTTGCCCCCCCCCCCTCCAAAAAAACCCATGTGAGGGATATCAAATCATATCGTCGCCCATTATCTTTCACCAGCGGTACACATCAAATTGCTTGAGTCTCACGTGAGTGAGTGGCTGTAAAATGACATCCGAGGAGAAATCAGTCAAGACCAATTGACTGTGTCTGTGGAGATTCAGTACACCCACGCTCCTGTTCGATGGTTCACATATGGTCACGGTCTGCAGAATATGATAGAGTTACAAGAGTTCTACTCCTTGACATCTCAAATGCTTTAAATCTGAGCAACCACAGCAAGAAGACCCATAGAAGCTAACCCCCGTTATCACCAGATGGATTGCAAATATCTTTTCTTGCCTGAGTGACTGAATTGTCACAATTCAACGTAGGTATCTTTGCTGAGCTGTGTTGGCAAAGGTATTGAAAAAGTGGATTTCAAACATGCTTTTATTTTTTTCAGAGATAACTTAATAATTTCTGCGCACCTGTCTGGCTTCACACCGGGCGACTTTACCATTAATCAACAACTTATTCTTTATCATGAACTATGTCTTGCTGTGGACCAGCAGAAAGATGTACGCCTTGTTTTCTGGACATCAGCAAGGCTTTTGATAAAGTTTGGCATGCAGGTTTTAAATTCAAACTGGAGAAAAATGGTATTTGTGGTGATTTGTTAGGTTGGTTTGATCGCCAGCAAAGCGTTGTTAAACAAGGCCAGTCTTCTAGCTGGGGAACAGCTCAAGCTGGAGTTCCCCAAGGATCAGTTCTTTGACCTCTACTTTGTCTTCCATATATTGATGATATAGTTGACCTTGCCCCATGTAACTAACATAAAACTGTTTGCTGATGATACATCTCTCTATTTAATTGTTGATGATCCTGCAACTGCTGGTGAGATTATTTACCCCGATCGTTCTTCTATTGAGCAATGGGCAGATGATTGGCTCGTTACCTTCAATGCTAAAAATACTGACAGCATGTTAATTTTACGGAAGACATCCTCTCCAGACAATCTGCCGCCTATTTTCCAGGGTCATTCATTGCAAAATGTTAACAGCCATAAACACTTGGGCATAACGATTCAGTCTGATTTCAAATGGTTGGATCACATCAAGAGCATGATTGTTAAAACTGAATTACTTCTTAACAGTATAAAAAGTTTACAATATCGTCTTGATCGTCAAACTTTACAAACTGTATATTTCTCTTTTATAAGACCCATTTTGGAATATGAAAGCCCCATTTGAGATGGCTGCACGGCAACAGATGCCGACAAACTTGAGAGAGTTCAGTTGACTGCTGCCAGAATAGTGACGGGTGCAACGTATGGAACATCTAATATTAAATTATATGAAGAACCATGTTGGTCAACTTTGGAGAGTCTTAGAGAATTTACAAAGTTGTAATTAATGTATAAAATTATGAATAATTTATCTCCTAATTATTTACAATACATTATTCCAGATATTCGTAATCCATTAGCTTTGAACCATGATACTCCACTGAGATCTGATCTACAGCTTTTTAGAGCACGTACTTAATAGTTATTCAATAATTCATTTGTCCCATCTACAGTTCGTCTTTGGAATGCTTTACTGTCAGATATTGGTCATCCGCCATCTTTATCAATATTCAAATCAAATTGCTTACATACTAAGGTCAGCCAAGGGGTTGCCCTTATTGGTGATAGATATGCCCCTGTTTTGCATACTCGCCTGCGCCTATGTAGCAGTCAGTTGAGATGGGCTGTGGTGCAAAATATGTTGATACATGGCATTTCTTTTTCTCTTGTCCACTGTATACTTCAGGATGATCCTAATTACATACCATTTTCTCAAAGAATGCTTCTTTTTCGTTACAAACAGTTTTTCATGGTTCAAAAGTTTGCACCTCATTGGCGAATATTCATTTTTTTCTGCTGTACAGGATTCCCTAATTCTTTCTGATCGTTTTTCACCGGCATATATTGGCTAAATGAGCTATGGGTGCTATTCTGCATAACATCATTTGTAGGTACCATGTACTGAAAAACATATTCAAATTGATTATTAGATATCATGTACTGAGCTTAAGCATTCACTTCATTATCTGGAAGTATGTCCCCACTGTCTGTCCTTGTCCAGTTGTGCTCGTCCTCTTGACTTTATTCCGCAGCACAGCCAGTTCGCCTGAGGGAAGTCGGGCTTCCTGGCTTTGCGGCATTCATGTTTCTGTTGATGTCCCGTTTAGTCGTTGTCGATTATTTTCAGGAGAGGGATTTATATGGCCCGCACCTTTTCCCAACCGAGAACCTAATTATGATATGGTTAAATGTATTGTTGAAACATAATGAAATATGTTTCAACCAATGCAGGTACACGTCTCAATGTCTACAATAAAGTTCATGGGCGACATTAGCGAATCCGACACCCCTCATCCATATCTAATAACATTAAAGAGACAGCAACAGGAACGAACACATGGACTGACAAGAAGGACATAAAAGTCAATATTACTAAAAGTATAATGGCCATCGGCTGCCACCGTAACAAATGTGATACTCAAGCAGACAGGACAACACTGTCACAGACTGTTTTATCTCAATTAAACTCCTTGTATTGTAAACCCCTTGTATTGTAATAGTCCGTACCTGGTAATATACATATATCTTGCAAATATTACAGGGCATCAATGTCCCGCAATGCATGGCGCCATGACCAAAATGGCGCTCACCAACGTGCATGATTTGTCAGGGTATCATGTTGCATTTGGATTTGTGACTTATGATAATAACTGCTACAGACACAACCGAGCGGTATGATTAAAGTTAATGTAGTAAGTCGTGTTTTAAAAGTACTGTAACGACCGTTTGCCCTGGGAAATCGGATAATGGACACCTGGAACCCAGCAGAATATTACTTTACTGATCCCTGAGCAACCGTGGCTATGCAGGTACTTTTATGTTGTTTCCCCAGGCCAAGTTAAACCTCCAGGCAAGTTGAAATAAAATGCTGTGTTTGAACTGACTTTACTGCACACGACAGCCACTTTGTCGATAAAATCTTTCAGCCAGAGCCAATGAATTTTTATCAGGGTAGGGTGGCTTGAATTTTTTTTATGTTTGATAAGATTTATTTAGGGTCTGACTTTTTCAGTAGGGTCGGTTGGGTTACCGGAACCACACTTAATTTTGTAAGGCCTTAGGTAACTTGGAATTTTGTTGAAACATGTTTAAAGAATACGTTTTTCCCCTTTTACACATTGCCTCTTTTGCCGTCAGTTTAATTTGTTAGCTGGGAACAGCTGGAGGCACTTGTAATATTGAAAGTGTCCAACACAAGAACCCTTTGTATGATTTTCCCTGACCTCAGTTACACCAAAACCCTTCAATATTCAAATCAACCCGCTGCACACAATCGGAGAGATATTTTGTGTGCATTTTGTCTCTGAAGTGGAAACCCATAAGACCCACAACATGATTTTCTCCCCTCTCCCGCCCTTTCTCGAAGGCTTCCTCTGTGATTTAAAATGCAATACCGAATTTGCTCACTGAATTGAGAAACAGGACGAGGCCCCATGTGAATCTTTCAGTACCAAAGTTTGTTTGCCATATGAAGCTCTCAGGTCTCAGACCGGTATTCTGTCATGAGCAGCAGGCAACAGTCAATCAGATGGCTGCATTATAATCTTTGACCAGTGTTAGCTTCAGCACTAAACACGACTCCATCAAGCAATATATAATGGATTTTTTAGGTATTATGAAGGTGAATAACATTTATCTATCCAAAAGAAACTATAATTTGTGTTTCCATGCTTTAAATTTGAAGCAAACAGTTCGGGGTGTTAACAATTTTCGAGGTAGGCCGGAACGATTTTTTTTACATACATGTAGCGCCATCTATTGACAGAATTGCAAACCTCCATTGAAAACTGTTCGCCTATCGTTTTCATTCCTATTTGGCATTCCTAATCGATTCCAAGTGTGATGTGACAGTTGAACACAGTGCTTGCAGTCCAACAGTGTGCGTGTGTGTGTGTGTGTGTGTGTGTGTGTGTGTGATGCTATAAGGTTGGTAGAATCAATGGAACTCTTTGCTCTCATTAACTTACAAATAGAGTGGTAATTTGGCACTACCCGTTGTGATTGCAATGAAGTGCAACTGTCTTTACTCGGAGATCACCTAGGTGGCTGGTAGCCTTGCGTAGGCCTACAGGACTATGCGAAAAGAAATGCATTGGGGTAATTATTAGAGTTCAATTAAGTCTAGCCATGAGAGAATGGACTTTAAGACTCCCCATCCAGTGATTGTGTGGATTTTATGACCTATACTAGGTCGGGTATGCGCTTCCGTCATGATATCCAACGTTGGTCACAGAATCCATATAATCACTGGATGGGGGGTATTAAAGTTTAAAACCTCTGCTTCTGGGTCAAGTGTGGCAGTGTTTTTTGGCCTTGCTATAAATACTACATCTCTGCTGATTGGCGTTAAATTTGAATGAATAAAGCAGTGCTAATTATTATTTTTTTTCAACCATAATTAAAAATATAAAGATACATTTGAAAACAAAGCTTCGGGAACATACACAGACTCAGACAGACAGACAGACAGACAGACAGACACATGTATGAAAAATTCAAATGGCAGAAAATAATTGAGAATTTTTACTCTAACCGGCAATCATGGTATGTGTCAACAAATGCATATTTTGAAAAAAGTTAATCACTTTATTGTGGATCTTCATGTAGCATATTTAGCACGTAAATTGATATGGAAAGGGTTTAATGCCTAAGACCTCTCAATATCAAGCCCTGTTTGCCAAAAAACCCCCACAGAAACAGGTTTAAGAACTCCTTTGTAAATTGGTGTATCCTGAAGTACGATTACTAGTACATGATAACTGTGAAATTAAGACACGAAATGGTCTCATGTAAAATTATGATGCTTATACCTTCTCCCCTTTTACTCTATAATGATGTGATTTTTAAAATTTCACCTATATACTGCGGTACTTTGTGCACTTACATTGTGCCAATTTCAACATATGGTTGCCAAAGAAAGCACCATTGGTATTACTATGCAAAGGCATGTTGGAGGGCCTAGTGGGTTTGAGATTTTGCATTTGCAAAGTTCAAGCACTCCTTTTGTAAAGCCAAAAGTATGTTGTTTTTTTAAATTGTTTGTTTGTTTGTAATTTTCATTCACACAGCGGCATTACCTTGACTATCAAACTCATTAGGGTTGCCTAATTTTGGCTAATGTGCACCTTAAGTTAACCTGTTCATATAGTTCACCATCACGCAGAGTAATCTTTGTCAGCATTAAGTAAAGGGTGAAATTTTTAGCAATTTCGGTATTAGAAAGTATGCTTGCCTCTTGACCACAATTTGCCAAGACCTCAGTGTCTGGGTCGAACACCCAAGAAAATGAGTTGAATTCACTCACTTGATTCCTGAAAATCTGATGGTTCAAGTGAGGAAGTGACGCCTGAAGGGTAAACCCCAGAGGTATTTGGACTTGAGGCTGCCAAGAGCAGAATCAAACCAAAGCCAGAAACCCTCCTTACCAACCGGCATGGGACCACAACGGACCCCCAGAACTTGCCCACCAACATGATAGCTCTCCGTCTCTTGGGTAGACACTGTCTGTTTCAGCTCCATCAGACCTGGAGATCTTGGACCTAGTCATGAAACTAGAAGGTGATGGAGGGTGGGTGGGTGGTATATGGTTCCTTAGGGCAGTGGACTCCTGGGTCAACCGGCAACAGGTCAGGACAATGGGACAAACTGCCTGATACAGGTTCAAAATTAGGTTCATTAAGCACAATGCCTTGGGCCCACTAAGAAGTGTGCTGATCTATAGACTGTGTCAGATCAGCCACCAGAGGCCTAAAGTTTTATTGCTTGGGCTACTCTGATGGGATCCAGAAAAGCCTAATGGACGAGTATTGGAACTTAAGCAAAGGGGTCTGTGATGCCCAGAAAGGCATACATACTCTCCCCTATCACTATCATGTCACACAAGTGGTGCTAAGTGAAAGTTAAAGACCATTGCAATTGGCAGGCCCACAGAATGTCGACAACTGTGATCCACAGGATGCACCAGGAGGCATTAAAGGCTCATACCTCATGGGCTGTGGCTGGCACAAGCTGCAAGGCACCAGTCCATTCCAGCATGCTCTAATAGGCCTTGAGAATCGTCTGCTTACTCCACGAAGAAATCGCGTTTCTGCAAATTTACTCCTTATAGGGGTTACCAAGGGGTATGAAAAGGGTGGACCTCTGTCCTCTGTGGCTGTCTGTTCATGAAAGGTATCACCAAAGGGCTTTTACGGGACACAAGGCTTTTTCCTCTGGGGGAAGAGCAGTGTCCATAGCATGTAGGGTAAGACCCTTAAAGGCCATAGCCAGATCTCAAGGCCTCAAGGTCACCTGGGATTGGTCAGGCCACCATTGGAGTCAGTCATGAGCTAGAGCATGGATCGCAATTCTTCGAGCCCCTGAAACAAGTGTAAATAGAAAACAAGTTTTCCAAGACCAGTACTTGAGGTCCACCCTTTGGGGGGTCCTCAAGGCACTCAAAGGGCTACTTCTTCAACATGACTAAGACCAACGGAAGGTCCCACCATGGTAGGAGCTACTTTGCTGTCGGTGCATTGGTGTAGAAGGATGCAATGAGTGCCAGCAGATAGGGTCAGTCACAATCTGAACATCGAGAAAGTTTGTGAGGGTTGAGGAAATGGCTAATAAGAAACCTTTTACTGTGCTTGATCTCTTGCCCAGGACTTCCCACTGATAAAAGCAGGAAGTCATCAATGTCTGCAATGCATGGAGATCAAGGGTGGATCCCATTACTGGTTTACCAGTGTGGAGAAACATTCCAGCAAGCTGAGTAAACAAGAAGATCGAAGCCTGCTTCTGCCAATTATATCTGTGACTGATTCCAAGAAACCTCTGTCATAGATGTGCTGTGAGACAACCACCTAGCATGGAGGTTGAGCACTTGAGGGTTCCAGTGGAAAACAATCGTCCATGGCTGCACCAGAAGTTTTGGCCATGCTGGTAAATGTAGCAGAGGCTTGACATTTCCAAGAGGTCTAATGAGTTATTCACCTGGGGCCAACAGGAACAAATTGCAGTCGTGGGACCAAACCTTGTGCAGTACTCTCAGAAGGAAATGCGTATGCCCAAATGTTGCTCCAGTCCATGGCTAGAGCATCCACCACTAGGGCCTGGGGGTCCAGGACAGGTGAAATGTAAGCTGGCAGTTTCGCATTCTAGGGAGTCATGAACAAGTCCACATGTGGAGTTATCCATCTGGACCACATGGCCTGAATGACTTGTGGGTGGAGAAACCCCTACATCCCTACCGGCTGACCTCTTCTCAATAGTTGGTCTGCTCAGGACATGCCTCTACTCCACCAGGTCCTGGAAGTGGAGGAGTGCCAAGCATATGGCCTCCAGTTCCAAATGGTTTATGTGGTGAGACAGGAAGAGCACCAGCCAAGGATGCAATGCTGTCTGGCTCTCCACATGGGCTCCCCACACAGACCAAGAAAAGTCCATGTAGATGATAGGCTGGGCCTGAAAAGGAGCCAACATCTGTGCCGACATGACATTCGCCCGAATGGTACACCAAACAACACCGACACCTGGGCATGATAGCCCTGGTCCCTCAACCCTCTGTCCCACAGAGCATGCTGCAAGGGTGGATGGTGAAGGTGACCAAGTGGGACCTGGGAGTCCATCGATGACAGGGAGCCCAGTAGGGTGAGCCATTGTTGCACTGAGTAGACCTAGCAAGTCAGGAAGGATCTGAGCAGGGACTGAAGTCTCTCCCATCCTTCTTCCAAAGGGCAACAGATGTGGGCACCAGGTGAAAGTGGATGCCAATGGAGACAAAAATCTGCTCCTGCTGAAGGCTGGACTTGCTTAGGTTTACTATCAGGCAATAGTCCAAATAAACATGAATGCAGATGGCAGACTGGTGATGGTAAGCAGCAGCTGAATACCCAAACCAGGTACACTGGAGCAGTGTTATCACAAGGCCAAACAGAAGCACCGTGAACTGGTAAACTTGGCCGGAGAATTGCATGTACATGAACAGTTGTTTTGATTATATGGTAGTTCAGAAAAACATGACCCACATTCACAAATTTCAACTCACCGACACCAACTGAAGAACTAAATTTCACTCCTGACTTAATACAGGCAGTCACCCATAAAAGGCAACTGGCGGTTGTAAACCGGTCCTTTCAACCTTTGAAATTGATTCTTCATTAAGAACAAAACTAGTTTTTTCCCAAAACGTATAGGCTTAAACACTTGAATTCCAACATATATCACTTGCACCAAACATAAAAAGAAACAATGTTAGACTTGCCACTCTTTGATTTTCCTGACTTGTCAGCCGGCTGAGTTGACAATAAAAGAAGGAAGTAGGCCCTCTAAAAGTATGCACTTAAATTTTGTATGTATTTGTATGTATGATGGTTTTTCTTTTTTTAGTTCTCTTTTTATTTGTTTGTTTTTATGGGTCCATTCAAGGGGGATCTATTACGTTTTTGGGTATTCCATCCGTCCATCCCTGCTTCATTCTTTCATCCACAATTTGTGAACACGATACCTCAAGACATACTGGACACCTGAAACTTAAAAATTGATCTCATTTTAACTGTAACAAACTTTTTGGACTTGATTACATTTTGATGACCTTGACCTCATTTTCAAATTCACAGGACCCATGTATTTGCAAGGACAGAGCCATGATCTTTGCATTGAAGTGCCTTTAGGTTTTTATGCCTCCCCCACAATGGGGGGGGGGGGTTATGTTTTCGGGTTGTCCATCACTTGTCCGCCCATCTGTCCACCTTTGTTACCACGATACCTTCAAATTCACTCAATGTTTTCTTTTCACACGTTTCGTGCACAGATACATTTCTGGACTCTCACTAGCTGATTATATTTTTGGGTCACTGTGACCTATTTACCACGACCTATTTACTGTCCATTTGAGCATTGCTAGCAAAATATCTTCAAAATGCCTCGACAGATTTTTCTCAAATTTGGTACACAGATGTATTCTTGGACTCCTTCTAACTGATTAGAATTTGAGGTCAATGAGACCTATTTACAGTTAACCATGACCTATTTACTGTCCATTTGAGATTTTTTAGCACAATATCTTCAAAATGCCCAGATGAATTTTAATAAAAATTGATACACATATGCTTTTCTTGAATCCCCAATAGGTGTTTGGATAATAAGGTTTTTGTGACCTGGTTACAGCTTAGCATGAGCTATTTATTGTCCGCATGAGCTTTGTTACAGCCATATCTTCAAAATTCAATTTTACAATGTGATAAATAGATGCATACCAAGACCCCCTTTAGCTGATTAGAATTCGAGGTCACTGTGACCTATTTAAAGCAAACTGTGACCTATTCTGTCCATCTTTGTTACCATGATATCTTGAAAATGCTTGGATGAATTTTTCTCAAATTCGATACAGAAACGCATTGTCTTGCATAGAATTTTGTGATTAAGATTTGAGGTCACTGTGATCTATTTGCATGCGACTATGAATTTGTAATTGTGCCTATGAGGTTTTTTAACCTTGATATCTGCAAAATGCCTCAATGGATATACCTTTTGTCTGACGTTGAAGAGCAATGTGTTGGTAGTTTAAGGGCGGGGTGAACAGGAGCGATGGGGAGGTATGTTAGTGATTGCGTGCAGTCAAAATGCTCTAGTTTAAATTTTAATTTGTTTAGCTTGGCTTTATTGTATTTTCCTATGGAATCTTGTATTGTTGATCCCTTCTAATGTACCAAGAACGAATAGTGGCACACTAGAATACACTGAATTCGTTCTCTTATTTATGTAAAAAAAACCCCTAAAATTCCACAGTTTTATAGCTACAGACAATGTTTTTAGCCTTACACATGCTCAAACAAAATACTCTTTGTTCGTGGTGGTTTGTAAGTTTTTTTACTGATGTGCCGCCTTTTGCATAAACTTATGAATTGAACTTGAGATTGCACATGTAGCTAGGATAGCTTTGGAAACATGAAAGATTTAATGTTTTGATTGCCCTTAATTTGCATGATTTTTAACATATTGATTATTCCAAACCAGGTGCACAGTTTCATTGCTCCATGTGCTATTGTATTGCTTGGAGTCGTGGTGTCCGAGATAAACTGGGTTGTAAAGAAAGAAATCTTCGAAAAATAGTGTGTCTGTGTTAGCACGCAGACATAAGTTATCAGAAACGACTTGATATGTATAACTTTTCACAGAAGCTCCGGTGCCCCTGTGTTGGCCACGTCTGAGAGCCAATCCGACGGATGCATAAACATCTGGGCAGATACAGAGAATCATAGAGACCAAGCCATATGGTCACCTGTTTATCAGCAATAAAATCTATTTTAAAAGACTGCTCAAACTGGATTGTTTGTAACGTGTACCGTGATTGGTAGTACAGATTCTATTGCTGGCTCATTGTCTGCTCAGTGATACAGACTGGCTGTACGATGCAGCCAGAGACTGCTGCCTCCTGTCGTACTATGTCTATATTCAACAGACACGTACTGTGCCAGGTGGCATCTTTGCCTGGTTTGTTGGGCTGTTCAAATACAATAGAACGATATATAGAAGGAAGTTAGACCAATTGGAAGTGGTAGTGGCATTATGTGAAAGTTAATGAAATATCTCATTGTTTGATAATTCATATTTATAATGTGTTTCGGAAAATACAAATAATAATGATAATGATGATGATGACGAAGATAATGATAATAATAATGATGATGATGATGATGATGATGATGATGATGATAATAATAATAATAATAACAATAATAACAATAATAATAATAATAAATCTATTAAAACCGCCGTGACCAGGGAAACCATACAAATATACAACTACATCGAAATCACAGTGATTACAAAAATGCAGATACATCCAAATCTACGTACCAAAATATAACTACAACAGAATCATAATTGTTAAATAAAATAAGATACATCTAAATCATAATTACATAAAATAAGATAAAAAGCCATATCTTGCATAAAGATATATCTCCACACAATACAGTGCACCTTGCATGTGCATGTATTACACAATAAATATTATTAAAAACAGTGAGTCCAACTTTTGAAAAGATAGAAAAATGAAAGTACAAGTAGCGATATGGGGAAGCTAGCCTCGATGAAAAGTATCATTTCTCATTATTCACCTTTTTATGTATTTCCAAAAGTACACATAAAAGTATATATACTTCTTGAAAGGGGAGAAATGAAAGTGAAAGTGGTGATTTAGGCTCCACTTTTAATTTTGCACATTTCCACCCCCTCCCACCCAAAAAATTGTATTTTTCGACAGGGATGAAAATGACAGCGTCCGACAAAAATAATTCTGTCCACGTTCGATATGCTTGATTTAATTGAAAGGAATTTTTAATGAAGGATTATTTCATTTGAAATTATCTTCGGCAAGATAATACTAAATCAACAATTTTTGTACAAATTGAAACGTATATGTATGTATGTATGCATGCATGCATGCATGCATGCATGCATGTATGTATGTATGTATGTATGTATGTATGTATGTATGTATGTATGTATGTATGAATGTATGTATGTATGTATGTATTGTAAAATTTGATTAGTTTTATTTTTTCAATTAAAACAAGCCATAGATTACTCCCTGGACGAAACAAAATGACACTTAATGATCATTTTACATGTATTGACATGTTACACTCACCAAACGTTATTTTGAAAAACACCTTGCAAGTGAAACAAGTCATCAAGTGAATCAAATACATGTACGTGACGAAAGGAAGTGGCCATATTAAAAAGCACTATTATGTGTATCACTTGTTTTATTCATATTTGCTAGTTGTACGTGCATCACTTGTTTGAAGTGGAAAATAGCTTTTGAGTGGGTATTCGTAAAGATTTTCTTGTATGGTTTGAGTGCCTGAAGATCAGCAACAAATTTGTTTATACATTTATTTTAACAGAAATATAGATTCTAATGTAATTTGCCATGTCTTCTGAAGTAATGCATGTAAAAATATACTTTCATTTTTCCCGTGTGCTTCATTTCAGGAAAAGAATACATGTAGTTTCATTTGTGTTTTTGTTGAACAGGAAGATTGAGGAAGTTGAGCAAGGAGGTCTTTTTATTAAACTTCACTGTTTCGTTACCGATTCTTTACTTTCTTGTCAGTCGAT
>OZ026613.1:41332507-41383507 GCA_964020975.1 Hermodice carunculata
ACAATGTATTGCGCCATGTTTAAAAATGGTGCTAACCATGTGTGCAGATGCATGCCTTCATGTTCCATTTGGATTTATAACTAACGATGATAACTGCTTCAGACACAACCGAGTGGGCAGATTAAAGTTCAGATAGTAATTCATCTTTTGAAAATAGGTTGACGACTGTTTGCTCTAGTAACTTGGAGAACAGCCACCTGAAACCTATCGATACTAGTTACCGATACAGCACCCATCCTGGCCATATGCAGCACCTATGCTTTTTCATCGCCCAAGTTGACTGTCCAGACAAGTTGAAATAAATTGCTGTGTTTGAGTCGACTCTACTGCTAAAAACTGCACAAGTTTGCTCAGCTTTTCTGTTAACTTTGTCTTACAACTTGGTTCCGGTTGATTTGAATGACCTTTTTTCTTTACAGGTGGTTGTTTGTGGGATGATTTTGCTGGTCGGTCGCGTGTTGCAGCTGGTGTCAGGTTGTCCAACTGGAGCATTGTAGCAATATTTTGCATCACAGTTCTTGAAAAATGCTACAGAATTGGCCAAAATAAGTGTTTATCATGTGCAGAAGTTTATTGAGAAAGTGATCCAGGGAATGTAAATCTGTTGCTGCAATTGGACAGCACTGTAGTCTTGCGCGTCAGGTCATTTAACATTGCAAAAGCGCCTGTGCCAAGGAAATCTGGTCGTTTTGATCAGGTGGGGATTGGGGTCGGCAATTGCAGGAACTACTGTACCATGATTATACCTGTTCCTATGCAGAAACTGCCAGGGTATATCAAACAGAGTGAATGTAAGAACATTTTCAAAAATAAGGTGAAATCATCCTTGATGCATGAGATTGGAGTACTGGAGAGGGACCGCTTTATATATTTATTGTTTATATATCATATATATATATATATATATATATATATATATATATATATATATATATATATATATATATATATATATATTTGTATCAGGTCTCTCGAGTTATAAAATTTACGCCTTTGGTGCTTATGTTTATTTATATATTTATTGAAAATTTAGGTGAATCTTTTTATCCATAATTTATTAAAGTATTTAGGCTACAAAGCTGTGCAAAGCAACTTAATATTTTTCCGATTTCATACTTGCATTTCTGCTATTTTCATGTTGTGGTCCACCATGGAAATAAGCCAAGGCATCATCCTGGCATATGTGTGCATAAAATATTATAAATCAACATGCAGTGATAAAAGTTAAGTACATTCAGGCCTAGTGATTTTCTTAATGTATTTTTTCTTCGTGCTTTTGTAAAGAAAATACACAACTTACTAATTGCGGGATAATTTATCTGTTCATTTCCCCCGAATTAATAACCATAATATGTGTGCCAAATTCCTTAAAGCCTTATATGTATAAATGCAAAATTTTTCTTATCTTAATTGACAACATGGCGATGTATTTTGTTAAATTATTTTTTTTCACAAATTTTTGCTAATTTTCATCAGATTTTTGTACAATCTGAGGAAAAATAGGCAAATCAGTACAATAATGACTAAAAGGTTGTAATTTCGTCAACCATGTGAAAACAAAATACTCGAAACCCCCCCACAAAAATCCTTTCGTGTGCTCAAATTCAAATTTTTTTTTGGGGGGGAGGGGGGGACGGGAAAGCCCCCGACCCACCTAGTATGCCTTCGATCCTTTGGGCCGTGTTAGTTACATTTGGGCTACTGAATAAAGTACAGACTTTTTTTGAGCCACTTCGATCTCTGACTGAGTGTGTGGCACTGGCTTGGCTCGGCCAGTATTTACCAGGGAAGGCGGCTTAAAAGTACTTTTTTTTGTTCCATTAATTTTAGGATTGGGCCTGTTTAGTAGGGTCTGTCAGGTTACCGAAACGAGATATTTATTTTTGTTATGCCTTGAATAACTTGGACATTTGTTGAAATGTATTTAAATGTATGTTCTTTCCCCTTTTGCACATTACCTCTTTTCACGTCAGTTTAATTTGTTATTTAGGCACAGCGGGAGGCACTTGTTACCACTTATATAAAAATCCATCAGCACTTTTGGATCTGTGTCCACTATCAGGGCAACCTTTTCCACTAAGCTCTATCTTTGACTTAATGGTGGGTCTTGCCTCGTGTGCCCTGTGGAGCTACTTCATTCACAGCATGGCGGCGACTTCAGTGTTTGATACAAAATCCATATTCTGGGGCCTACAACTGGTAACTAAATGGCGTTGTATTTAAATTTTCAGGTCATGCTTACTCTGGGAATTTCCCGTTATGTATTGTACATTGCATACACTCGACGAATATACAATTAACCTTCCATTAAATTAACGCTTATCACACATATATTTTGGATACTACCTCTTGAAAATATCCAATCGACTTTGCTGCCATTTTCAAAATTGTGGATTCCGCACCAATGGTTTTTAAATGAGTATCGGGACGATCGGGGCGGGGGGGGGGGGCAAATAATGAAACCAAAAGTATATATTTTTCAAATATTTAAGAGCATCAATGCTGATATTATAGATGCTGTGACGGCAACTAACTTTGGCATCCAAATCAAATATATTATTGTGGGACTGTTTGGCAATCAATGCACTGTGCAATGTTCAAAATGGCACTCACCACATGCCGGCTCAAGCCAAGGTATTGTGTTGCATTCAGATTTGTAACTAACGATGGTAACTGCGTCAGACACAAGCGAACGGGTAGATTAAAGTTAAAACAGTAAGTCATGTTTTATCAGCACTTTAACGACCCTTTGCCCTGGTAACTATAGAGAACAGACACCTGGAACCTTGCGAAATAATACGACGAACATCACCAAACAACAGGGGCTATGCTGTTTCACCGAACAACTGTGGCTATTGTATGCAGCTATGATGTTTTCCCGGCCCAAGTTAACCCTCCAGACAAGCTGAAATAAAATGAGGTGTTTGAGTTGACTTTACTGAAAAATAATGGCAGATAAAAATCCTGATCTGTCAGCCACTGAGAAAGTCAAGGAGATCAACGCAGCATACATTACCATATTTGAAGAGTGACAAAAAAATGCGTGTACCGTCGGGCGATAATACAGGTTACGGTCAAGGACGACCTACACGCAGAGCAGGGATGAGACAAAAAGTTAAGGAAAATCCCTCTACACACCACAGTACCTATGTTTTGCGAGAGAAATCACAATCAATAGTGATAGACATTACTGAAGAAGACCTGGAGAATTGGATTCATTTGTGTCATGAGCAGTATGGATCTGCTCAGGATCTTGCTGCAAATGGCTTTAAGTTTTCAAATTGACTCAAACTGAGTGGTGCTGAGGACGAACATTTTAGGTCAATCCATATCACAGTCTACAGTAAGACCAAGAGAATTCATGTCCAAGGCAATTCCTATGTCATGTGGTTAATGGATCACTTTCCTACCCTAACAACCCGCCTGAAGCAAATGACAACAGGTAAATGTGAAAGCAAGATGCAAAACACTGACTCCTCAAACAGGTACATAAAAGGCAGAGAGGAAGAAGTAAATGACACCACAAATAAAGTAACAAGGGAAAAATGCAAGAGACAGGGATGTGACAAACCAACCTGGAGAAAGATTATGCAATGTGGCACACGTGATGAGTGGTACCATTACCACCGCACTGGTCTAACAGGGACAGACCCCCTAATACAAATCAGAACAAATTTCCTACCCTAACAACCCGCCTCAAGCAAATGACAACAGGTAAATGTCAAAGAAAGATGCTAAACACTGACTCCTCAAACAGGTACATAAAATGCCTGAAAATGAAACTGTACCTGCACAAGCAAATATTTCTCCGACTAATGCATCTTGTGAAGGGGTAGCCAAACAGACAGTGAACAGGAAATTTTACTGATGCTCATAGACATCCTTAAATGCATTGGTGCTATGGAGACACAGGTGATAAATGCCATTGAAAAAGCGAACCAGAAATGTGAGAGCCAAACACTTCAAAATGTTAAAGAGGATCTAACACATATACAAACTGAAAACAAGAAATTAAAGGAAAAGTTACCACAATCACAGAAGAAGTGTGGTAAAAAGACACTGAACCAGTCAAACTCAGGCGTGATGTAAAGAATCTGAAAACACCAGAAAGTCATCAGACTGCAACATCCAAACAACAAAAATTACTCACTGAGAGTAGCAATGTGAAAAAGGAGATGGGAACGACACTGCAGAAATATGAAGATGAAACCACAGACCTTAGGCTGCAACATACGAGAGACAGGGAATCAATGAAAGAGATGGGTTCAGTGCAAGACAGACTCCACAATATGTGTGAATTCAGCCGAAATGAATGTGAGGAACTGTTTGAAAAATGTTAGGGGATACAAGAGGAACTCTTCAAAGCCCAGGATGAGGTCAAAGCCTTGAACCTTCAATTGAAAATATGCTGGGAGGAAGGCACCAATGGCTTCCATGAAATGGATAAACCCAAAGAAACGGGAAATAAGAAAGAACTCAATGTAACCTGTGCAACAATATGTGGAGAAAATAAACTAGCCAAAACTGACAATACCACATGGGAAACAAAAACAAGACATGCAGACATGGATGACATCAGCAAAGACGAGACAAACAAGAGGAAAGAAATTTCTAGTACAGAAACAGAATAGCAGACAGAGAGTCACAAAACAATGAACAATGAAAAAAATTCAAAGACACTCCGACTACACTTGGTTATTTCTTCTTATCTGACTCTCTTGGAAACGACCTAAGCCCATCCAAGTTGGGTAAAGGCGAAAGAAAAGTGACAAAGGTCATGTCAGAAGGGCATACAAGAGACGGCCACTGACTCTTTGCAAAACAAAACTGTATCAATACTTCTGGGCTCAAATAATATAAGTGATGACGCAAGTGTAGAGGAGTGTACTGAAGAGTACAGAAAGTTGATAAAAGGCATCTTGACCTCACAAAAGGAAGCAAAAATTATCTTTTTGAAGTGCCACCAAGAATAAACATGGAAAAAAGAATGTTGAACGCTCTGAGTTCAACAACAACAACAACAACAACAACAACAACAACACCAAAGCTTTTGGTGACACAAATGACAGACTCGCTTATGTTCAGACAGGCATAAGCACCCCCCCTCCCCCCAAATTTTACATGCCAAATGGGGTTCACATGTCTGGCGCTGGCACAGCATACATCGCAAAAGCCTTCATGACACAGGTAACAGGCAAGCCATATCCCAGGAGACCAACCTATGGAGGCTGCGGATACAAAACCAACATGACAAATAACCAACCAAACTTCAATGGACAATCCAAATTTGAACCCAAATCCAAACCAAATGGACAAGTTCGCTTTGATAAAAGAAATGGAAACAGAGGACAATTTAGGAACAATGTGCAACAAACACAGAGTAAGGGGGCTGGGGCAACAGAATCAAATACATTATGAACCAGATCGCAAGGCGGATATGATCAAGGCTACACTGATGAATCTTCTTGGACAATTATGAGAAAGTACATGTAGGTACAAGTGCTATGACTGCGCAAAACATACACAATTTTCGCATATAATAATTGGAATTAACATATTACTTGTCTTTCATTTATGATATTTACAACTGCAAATAAGTAGGATTCACATGTCACTGTGAACTTGAACAATTTGCTTGACACAGCTGAAGCGACAATTACATGAAAACAAATACTGCAGCCTTTATTATGCAGAAAATGATTGTATGGCTGAGATGCTATGGGTATATCTGTGTTAAATGCAATCATTTTTCTACATTACAGATGCAATCATTTTTACATTACGGGTGTAGCTATGTTAGATGCAACCATTTTTTCGACATATTTTCCGTATATATTAAGTTCACTTTTCTTTGGGAAACATGGCAGATATTACATAAGAGTGATATGTGATAGAACAACTATTACTGATATTTAGTTCATATTTTGTGACACGATAAAGCTAGGGATGTATATATGATGAATGACAGCAACTTACAGCGTTCACAACAATGGTGCAGAAAATTGATGAGTAAATACAAAAGGTATGAAACTCGGAGTGAATTTTTTGGAATGACCACCATTCTTAGTCTAAAGAAATTGCAGATACGACAGGTGCAATAATTTATTATAACAGTGTCCGTGTTCTGGATTATACATAAAGTGAAGGCACACGCTGATTAAAAAAAATTTGGTACTCACAAAGATAAAGTGTCAGGAGTAAGTGTATGTCACTGGAACATAGGAGGCTTGAAAGGAACTGATGGACTAAAAACTCAAGATGAGAACGTCAAAAAGGAATTATGTAAATATGACATTATAGCGTTGACAGAAACGCACTCCAACAAAGATATGAACATTACACTAGAAGGACACTACACATTCCAGGTAGACCGACCACGGCATATAAAAGCTAACAAAGACTCTGGGGGAATAGCCATACTTGTAAAAAATGACCTGAAGCATGGTGTAACTTTCTACAATAGAAGAACCCCATATATAGCATGGTAAGACTCAAGCGAGAGGTTTTCAACTTAGATCATGATATTTATATAGGTGTACTTTATCTGGCCCCGAAGCACTCTACATATTCAAGGAAAGTGGATGAACATATATTTGATGTTTTAGAAGGGGGCATTTTGAATTTCTCAGCGAAGGGAAGAATAATGCTTCTTGGAGATTTTAATGCAAGAACGGGGTCAATTGAATGAAGATAATTCATATGATAACTTTGAGAGAAACTCTAGTTCATGGGAGGAGGAGCACATTAAAGCTCAAGACAGAAATAACAGTGGCAAAACTGTATGCAGCAGCGGCAAAAAACTTTTAGAGTTGTGTAATAGTGCAAACCTACGACTCCTAAATGGTAGAGTGGTTGGTGACCTGACTAGCAAAATCACATGCCAGCAGTGGAATGGATGTAGTATTGTGGACTATTGTATTGTGCATGATGAACTACTTAACAGTGTTGAATATTTCAAGGTACATGAATTTCAAGGTGTCTCATCAGATCACTGTGGGATATCAATGCGAATTAAAATGGAATGGATAAGAAACATATGGCGTACACATGAACCCCTTCCCAGTGGCATACAAGTGGGATGACACTTCTGATGAGAATTATGCCAATGTGATCAGAAACCCTGTAACACGAGCTAAACTTAAAATGTTTGAAGATAATTTAAGAGTGGAAAATGGTGTTAACAATGTCTACACTCAGGTACAACATTTCACTAAAATTCTAATAGATGCGGCCGATTCGGTCCTGACCAGTCGAAAAGAAAAAAGAAAAATAGTAAAAAGTGGTTTGACAGGGACTGTAACCAACTGCGAAATGATGTAAAATGCTGGGGCAGGAAACTGATTGAAAACTCAAAAGATCCAAACACCAAGGAAATAATTTCACCTTAAAGAAAAAATATAAAGATAAAACGAAGAGATGCAAAATAAAGTATAAAGAACAAATTATCTCATAATTGGAAAATTTTGCAGAAAGAAACCCCAAAGCATATTGGAAACTTATAGAAACTTTGAGAAATTAAAATAAAAACAAGGCGATGATAGCCTGTCAGTGGACCCTAAAGAACTAGTTGAACAATACAGCCGTCTACTACAAGTCACAGATGAAAATGATACTAATCAAAATAACCTCTATCAGTTAATATTGAAACTTAAGCAAAAGAAATCATCAGATATCCTAGAAAAAGACATAAAAGTTAACGAAGTTAATGCAGGAATTACAACACTAAAATAATAAAGCGTGTGGGTTGGATACTATCAGTCATGGAATGTTAAAATGTACAAACAAATGGATACAGAAGCCACTCTGCCGATTGTTCGTCCATATATGCAAGAGTGGAGCTTTCCCGAAAGAATGGAATGTGGGATATGTGGTGAGTTTGTTGAAGGGGGGGGGGGGGCAATGCCTCTGAGTTGAACAATTATACGGGCATTCCCATTAACAGTGCAATTGGGAATGTTTAAAGCATAATTCTAAACAAGAGATAAGAAAAGTTGGTAGATGACAAAAACATTAGGACATATAGCCAAATAGAATTCAAAATGAACGCACGCACGCACCTATTCATTATAAAAACCTTAATCGATAAATATGTGATGAAGTATAAAAATGCTCATATGCTTGTTTTGTGGACTTAAAAAAGATTATGACAGTGTATGTGGCAAGGGGTTATATTATAAGGTATTAAACAACGGAACCAACAGAAGATTTTTTACTATGTTAGAAAGTATGAACAGCAATACGTGATCGTGTGTAAAAAAAGGAGATAAGATCACAGAAGACTTTGTTACAAAGGAGTCAAACAGGGTGACATAATGAGTTCTGCTGTGTAACTTAACCTTCATATAAATGACTTACCAGACTTTATTGGCACAGAAAATAATACCCCAGAGCTAGAAGGACAAAAATCAATTCATTTTTATATGCAGATGACCTGGTTTTGCTATCACTGTCAGCAGAGGGTCTTGAAAGAAAGTTTACGTAATTATTGTGAAACATGGAAATTGAAAATATATATAGAAAAAACAAAAATTTTGATGTTTATCAGAAGAGGCATGAAAGGTGGTACAAATTTCCATTTAAAAATCACAGACTTCAAAATGTCCTTGAGTATAAGTATCTTGAGGTACCCTTGAGTACCACAGGAAATGTGGGGAAAGCCAGGGACACTATTCATAAAAAAGCTATGAGAGGAATGTTCAAATCAAAATCATGTCTGGGGACAACTAATGAAATTCCATGCTTTTGGTCTGAAATTATTTGACCATCTGATAAGACCAATTGGACTCTATGGTGCTGAAATTTGGGGTCATATCAAATTAACAGGTAGAAAACTACAAGAAGACATCTGGATGGAGAAAATGTATGCAAATTACCCAGCAGAAAAAGTGAATATTAGTTTTAGTAAATATATTCTAGGTGTCAACAACAGGACCACAAACACTTCAATGATAGGGGAATTAGGGCGATACCCCTGGGTATAAATAAAAATCATATTAATGCTAAAATATTACACACATCTCATAGGCTCACCCAAAATACTTCTCCAAGGGGCGCAAAAAGAGGCATTAAAACTGCATGAAGGGGGTGAAGAGACGTTTAGCAGTTTCATTGTCCGGTGCTGCAAAAAATTCAATGTTAAGTTGCGAGAAATGAACACAACCCAAATTAGTGTCATTACCATATCCAAACCGTAGTCGTAACGAAACAAATCCAAGTCAATTCCGACCAAAGGCAATGTTCCTTGGTATGTATAGCTGAAACACATAAATTTATAGTTCGTATTTACCCAAAAGAGACCAAAACGTAAGTGCAAAGGTCCATAGGGTCGAAAAGGCCATATATAGTTTTAACATAACAGAATGCAAAAAGTTTTGTTTGAAATTATAGGCTTATTTCAGTAAATTGGCTTGAACAGTTGCATCATTCATGCACATACAGGACCATACAATTGATGAAAAGGGACCAAAATTTGCAGCACATCAGATAATTTGTAAGCGGAGGTTCTTAACTTGTTGAAAATGTCAATAAAATTCAGTATTTAAAAAGGTACTTTTTGCAACCACCATCTCAACAATGATCATCATCCATATAAGTCCACAAAGCGACACCAACACCAACATCAATCCATCAGAAAAGCCCTCTAGGCCTAAAATGACCATCAATAAGAATCCAAACAACATGATCATATAATTCGATGTGTTTTAGGCATGTAGTTAAAGACATGATGTTATTTTAAAGGAGATAAACTAAGAGTATTTCAAAAAGAAAAGTGTTTGAATTTGCAAATATAATAAGTACATTGGTTCAAATGTTAAACATCAGCCAGAAGCAAGTGACATTAAGCCTCAAATCATTAAAACGTAGTAAAAAAATGATAATAACATTATTGGCAGCCTTGTCAGCTGGAGCAAAAACATACTTTTCATGTAAATCATGTAGACATGCTTTAACATCAGGTTTATGAAGGACAGGGTCAGGTGGTTCCTTAGTTTTTTTTTTCTTCAGTTTATCAATTTTTCTATCCACTATACTACCAATCTCGTTAATCCACTCAGATAAAACTGAAACATCACAATTTTCTTTTTTAGCCCATGTTTTAGCATAATTCTCTATAGCTTCCATTACTATTTGTTTATCCCTTTTCCATGATATTTTGTTCTGCTCTCTAAATTTAGGACCTTTTGAAATTAAATCTCTAAGTGCTTCATTGGAAATAATGGAAATATTGCCTGTAATGACATGACCATGATGAGTTGATTAAAAATGGGGACTGACAACATTCACAGGGATATTCATTATGACAAAACCTATCAACCTCAAATTCTGACACTGTCTTCACGTGATTAAAAATAGAAGGAGAAATTGTTTTTGTGTATTTATAAGATATAGTTGGAACACTTGTGTCCAAATAGGGTGGGATAAGTGATTGAACCTTTTTATTGTGAAGAATATTAGAAAGATTAATCAAGTCAATTCCTCTGTCTTTGTATAGCATTTTAATGAAATAATAATCAAGGCACCCAGAATATCAAAAACAAATTGAAAGAAAGCTATGTGAAATATTGGGAAACACAAATTGGAACTAATTGGAATTCAGAAGGCAAACTATGTACCTACATACAGATCAAAACAAAATTTATGTACGAAAATTACTTAAACCATGTCACAAGAAAAGATCACAGAGTAGCACTCCCCCAACCACGAGTGAGTGCACATAAACTTGAAATTGAGAAAGGGCGACACCTTAGGCCAATCACTCCACGAGTGGATACAATACGTGATACAATACGTGAATATTTCAAAACAATAAACAGACAAACATTTTGAGTCGAAATACATTTCAAGCTTGAGTGCCCGCTGCTGCAAGTCAAGAAATACGCTATGGGAAACCACCAAGGAATTATGTAATAACTTTAAAAGTATGGATGATAAAACCAAATTTTACTGTCTTTTGACTAGTGAACTTGACATTATAAGAAATGTGGCAAAGTTCTGCAATGAAGGTTTGAAAATTATGGAAGAATACAGGACCACAACACAACACCCATTACCACTAACCACTGGTTGACATATGAACTTCTCTATCTATTTACAGGTAATCTTGAAGGAAAATATGTTAATGTAGGTATCACGTAGTTGAAATTTTGCTGTAGGCTCTTGTAAATATGTTTATTTTATTTTATTTTAAAACCATCGAACAACCTGCCCTGTATGCACTTACGTTGTACAATGCTGAGTGTAATATGGTAATCTTTGAATTTATGTTTATGGATGTTTGCATATCATGTAGATATGCATGTATACACGTCATCTATATGTGCCATGATATATGTCACATGTGTCATATCATACATGTTTTACATCTTTTATTTGCTAGGAGACACCATTAATGGATTATCATCTATGTATTTAATGTCATTTAATAACTGTGAACAGTATTTTGACGATAGGGTAAATAGCTGTTCACGATCATGATGCGTATATACACATAATCTCACTTCTGAAGACAATAATAGGCTTTTCTTTAAGACTAGTGACTATGCTTTTTCAGCTTTAACTTGGATGATGAAAAACACTGGATGTTACGGGAAATTGAACTTCACTCAGAAGAAGCTGTGTTAATTATCGCTAGCTACGCGCAGTGTACCTGTCAGAGGTCATTTCATTTCATTTCATTTCATTTCATTTCAATCTTTATTTATCCTCGGGTTACAAACATGAAACATTAGCTATAAAGCTATTACACCGAGTAGAAGTTGACATAAGTTGCATTTAACAGGTCGCAGACCTGAACTAAGATAGAAGTATAAACATAATATAAAATGTTTAAAATAATTTAAGCATATGTAGAATGGTAGTAAGTGCCAAATTGGTGGTGACTGCAAGGGTCCACACCAAGTCAGCATCAAAATATAAGGAAGCCACCATAAAAAGGGAAATAACAATGTTGCCCCGACAAGGGCAAACTCACAGGCAGTGTTCAAAAATATAAATATTTGATCTGCAGTGGTTATGAGCACATTTCGGCCCTCCTGAGACTTTAGTTAGTCTTTAAAATGTGGTGGGGTATGGTGCATTTATCCCAAATTCATGGCTCAGTTGTATACGATAAATTCATTTAAATGTTTTAATGTTCACACTTGAAAGTGGGATGTGAAGACAATTCATGTGAATAAGTGATACAGAGTTGTAAACAGTCATCTTTGGTCTGATAAGATCCAAAACTTTCACTGAGCCTGCTCAGCTGTGATGTCAATTTGGCTTAAAAACTCTAATCTAAAACGTGATTTTCCTGTGAATGATTAAATGTGTGCACATTTTTGTGTGGAAGCATAACAACCGTCCCCCACATTTTGACTGCCTGACAGACCGGGTCAACCTGACACCTTTGACTTATTTAACCGGACACGCCGCTGACTTCAATAAAAAATAAAAGTTACCTGTCATCTATGTAAAGGCTTATCCACTCATTTTATCAGATTTGCACAAATCTATAAAAATGGAGATCAGAACTTACATATATTTCATTGATCAAGTTTAAGCAATGTTTCCTGGTAAAATGCAGAAAAGTGGTATCTATGATTAGTTACGGAGACCTGGAGGGGACATGAGAGAAAACAAAATTCGTTTGCAATATTATAGCATTCCCTCGAAATAATCCTTTTGTTCCCTCGCAATAATTATTTCGACATGGAAGAAAAATAGTTTTATTTCGGTCTCTCGCAATTTTGTTGCGTTCCTTAGCAATAATATTGCGTTCCCTCACAATAATACTGCATCCCCTCGCAGTACTATTTCGTTCTCTCGAAATAATCGTTTTGTTCACTCGCAATAATTATTTCGCTGCCTCGCAATAATATTGCATTCCCTCACAATAATATTGCGTTTCTTCGCAATAATATTTCGTTGCCTCGAAATAATCGATTTTTCCCTCGCAAAAATTATTCCGCTGCCTTACAATAATTATTTTGGTCCCTCGAAATACTATTTCGTTCCCTCCCCGTATTATGTCGTTACCTCGAAATAATTTTTCGTTCCCTCGTAATATGATATAGTTCCCTAGGGATACTACTTCGTTCCCTTGTGATAATATCGCTTCTTCAAAATAATATTGCGAGGGAACTAAATGATAATGCGATGGAACGATATATTATTGCGAAGGAATGAAATAATCTTGCAAGGGAATGAAAAAGTATTGTGAGGGAATGAAGTAATCATAAAAATTATTAATAATCCTACTAGTTTGCAAAACTAGTAGGATTATTAATAATAATTTAGTGCACATTCAGACAATTTCTTTTCTTTTTCTTCGTCAGGTAATTCCTCTGGTTTATATGGTCTACTGTGCTTTCCCTTTTCTTTCAGCTCTCTGATCCTTGCCTCAAGTAATTTCTTGCCAGTAATGAATTCTTCACTTGTAACCAAATTATATTTTCACCATATTTCTTGCAAATTTCTCAAATTTCTGTTTATTGCTACATGAAGAGTTGTGAGAGAATCAGGCTCACAATCAGTAACATTTGCCTTGTTTTCAAATCCAGCAGGTACGAACCGAAGTATCAGTCTAACGTTGACACAGGAATATCAGTGAAAGGACTACTTTCATTTCTTAGCGACAAAGCTAACCATGCTAAGAACCTGTTAGGAAGTTGATTAGTTAGCAGAACTGTAGTTTTATTGCGTTTGGAAAATATATAGTTTGGAAGGTATACAGTCTTTTAAAACGTCACTATCTGCAGGGTTAACATCATTAGCACTAGTATTGTCCAGGGATTCACCAGCGTCATTGGAATTCAACTTTAAACACGTCGGCATCCATATTACATCAACTCATCCCTGACTGATGAACAAACCTGGACATAGTTGAGCTCTGACCTTAGATTTTTACCCCACATGGAAACCACTTTCAGATTTTTAGAATGGTTACCGTAGCAACAAAAAAATCTAATTTCAAAGCAGTGTGACACGAAGTACGATATTAAAAAGGGCAATCAAGATCCTTTTCTTCCTCCGTGGTAATACACAGTGACATGGACAACCAAGAAAACAAAGGTTAACATATTTTTGCAAATCCTAAACTGTGTGAGGAGGAGGTAATTTGTCATTAAATATTAGATTTTACAACATAGCAAACTGGCCATTTTTATATCGTTAATAGAAAAGAACAATATATGTCTATGATTTTTATTTATTGCATATGTGCATATTGATCACTTTCTTGATCATCTATTTGATACGTTATCATCATCATCATCATCATCATCATCATCATCATCATCATCATCATCATCATCTTTGTGCTATTGTTAATTTGGACCCAAGTGTGGTGAATTTAAGAATTTTTTTAAAATAAACAAGTGCCTTTGGCGATTCATAAGGGATGTTGTACTCCCAATGGCAGGGTTTTTCATGGGGAAAGGAAAGCTTGAAAATGCCCTGTGCACGTGTCCCCCTTTTATTTGGACAAGCTGGCTGTATAGCCATGGCCCTAGCAGCATACATTCTGTGCAATTATGCCATATGGCAGTATCAATTTTTTTAAGGGGGGGGGGGGTGCAATTTTTCTGACTTGTTAAAACAAAAAACAAAACTATTTATTACAGGGATGAAGCACAGAAGGTACACTTTAAGCAGTTTTCGTGCATTCTATTTTGATTGACAGATAGGCCAAAATCGACATAACAGTAAAGTAAAAATACGGAAATGCAGCATATCCAGATCACTTCCATTACTAGGTAGTGGAATAAGCAAGTAAATTGCAAAAGGATTATACGACATTCATTAACATTCCCAACAGAATTTGATCGGACGTGCTGTTTTCATGCTGATCAAAATTTTGAACTTTTCTACCCAGTGACAGTGAAAAATTTACAATTTTGATTCCCATTGACAGACAGTGTCAATTAGCTAAAATTGGTTAAATGTAAAAACATGCCGATCTTCGAACGTGACCTTGGCTATGGAAAAAATTATGAACCCGCCTACCACTATAGCAGTGCAGAAAAAATGATGAACCAGCCAGAGGCGCTCGTAACGTTCAGTCTGTCGAGCTTTCGTGCTAATATAATAAACCACAACGTCATCACATGGAGCTCCTACATGTAGGACCAGGAGCTCCATGTGACGACGTTGTGGTTTTAGGCCCATCCGCCACCATCTTGTGAGCACAAATAATTGACTGCACAGATGAATACACAATATTTTATTGCGGCTATGGCCCTATGTGGGTCATTGAACGCATAGATGTTCCAGGTCCACAATCTTTACTCCCCCCCCCCCCCCGCGTATATTAACACGAAAGTTCGACTGACTGAACGGCACTGACCCAAATGATTATACAATATTATTAGGAGCGCCTGTGGAACCAGCCTACCACTATAGTAGTACACATTGGATTACAGCCGAAAATACCTCTGAATAATTTCCCAACCACGTGTAGCGCCATCAAAGATGCTGAGCTGCTTGAAGTTACCATATTGGTGTAATCAGGGCACTAAGTTGTATTGTATCACTGATATGCCACTGAAATCGGAACCAGCCATCTGGATGCTCCAATGCGAGACGAGAGCTCCTGATGGGCTTTGTTTACATATGCGCTTTGAATGTCAGCACCAACGAGACATGCATAGGAAGGTCAAAATTCTTACAACCTCAAGTTAAAGATTTGTAAAAGTTGACATTCAATGGTTTGAAACACATTTATATGATTCAGTTATCACAAAAACGGCCTTGCATGCCAGGTCCTAATTCCAAAACCCCTCATCGAGTCCCACTTGGTAATGTTTCGGAGAAATGACTAGTTCGCATTGTGATTGGCTGAAAATACGATGGCTGCCACATGACAGCCCGCTAACGCACGTCTTTCGGTGTTCACATTTAATTGTGTATCACTTTTTACCACGCTCTCCACCATTTCTGAATGACTAATACATTAATATTACCGTATCCGTGCATATCGCATTTATAGTTTCGAAAATTGGTCAATCACCTCAGTGTGTGTGCGGCCGCCACACTGTTTACAAAGCTATCCTGCTTGAACCGGAAGTTCAATTATTAACAGGAGGCCGGGTTAAAGGAATGTTACGAAAAGCGATAAAAATGATATAAATTAGTCTTTAAAGCCAGTTTCACGAATATAGTCCGATAGATTAGCCATTTCACTATTTGGTAGGGTGGTCACTTGGTTGTGGGAAATTTTCATTCACCTCCCTCAACGTCAAATCACTTCAGTATGTGAAGAATGTGGGTCGTTGTCAGACGTGACGTGTGCATGTAAAAACGATCGCTTTTGGGTAAATTTGAAACCTGAAAATATGAAAAACACCCGTTGTCAGTTATATTCGGGGCGTGGCATTATGGATTTGGTCATATATAGATAGCAAAGAGTGTTTGGGGCCAGAATATGGGTCCAAGTTTCAGGGGCAGTGGCTTCATATTTTCGGGAGATTTTTAAGGATGGTGTAAAACGTTGTATTATTTTTATATTCTTGAAGCATTCGAAAGTGTTTCAGTTGTGACTGACAACTGGCACCATTTTCTTTTCTAATGATAAGAACTGCCTTTTCTTAATTATTGATAATTGTTTCAGCAAGGAGGCCACAACCATAGTGCCGACACAGGTATGATTGCCACTGGTCGAATGGCACAGGAGATAAAAGAGAAAGTCAGGAGAGATCCGTCAATGTCTCTAAAGAGAATTTTACAACGACACCGTGTTACAAGAAGATCATGGAAATGATATATTGAACATTGAGTCCCTTTCCAAATTGAAGTTTGTTCGTAACGTGATTCACAAGGGATGCAAAATAAAAGCCTCCCCCCCTCCATTATTTTCCATAAAAATGGCAATAATGCTGGGCAAAGTATCATGAATTACAAGGAATGTCTGGCTTCAATTACCTTTGAGGAGCAATTCAAAATTGTGACTATATGTCTAACAATAAATATTCAATTCTTTTTTTATACAAACCGTAAACATGTATTCCCAGGTAATTGGGATATAATAGAAAATTCAGTTTGAAAAGGATTGATGAAAAAAGGTACAAAATAAAAATCGAAAGATCACGCTTCACAAACAAGCAGCCATGTGGAAGGTGACAATTGTTATTTGGTTTCATTAATTGAAAAAATAACTGCCTATTCATTAAAGGATCCATGAAAGCCGAACTGACATCTTTCTTGTGGGTTCTCTGAGCCTTTAGCGTTGTTAAAATATGTCGGCTTAGGGTACCTTTTTATTATTATTATTATTATTATTATTATTATTACTACTACTACTACTACTACTACTACTACTACTACTACTACTACTACTACTACTACTACTACGACTACTACTATTACTATACCCGTAGTTGATATGATCGTGCAAGGTGAACACTGACTGACGACACTTGAATCCATTTATTAAACCTTTCATGAAGGAAAAAAAAAGCATCATGTTGCAGAAAGTCAAGTGCGGAAATGTCAAACCTCGTAACATTACGGAACCAAGCTTTGATAACATTGAGGATTTTCTCCTATTGATGGGCGTGGTCAAGGTCTATGTATGTCTGATCCACACAGGCACGGGCTTTTCTATCACAAAAATACAGTAAGTAGGGTGATGTACAATGTAAGACAAATGTTCGAGCAAATGACACACGGTCGACAATGACCGGTAAGAATGCAAACCGAAATGCTACCTAAATATGCCAAAAACACTATAAAGTGTCTGCTGCATATTAAATGAATATCAAATTTTGCTTAGTGCTTGTTTTAACAGGTTTCGATCAAATGCACCCGTAGACCGTAGACATCCATCAATATAGTATTGCATAAGTAAGCTCATGGACCAGTGAAAATTCGCGTAAGTGTCCGCAGCAGCAGCAGTCCTTCGTGGTCCACTCCCAAGAAAAAGGAAATGGAGCCGACGAGAACACAGAATCAGTAGGCTAAAACAGATATACAACGATGGCTATAGGACCATCACCGAATATTGGAATACCATTGTGTGCTCCACAAAGACATTTGTGTGAACGTGAACTATTCGCGCGAAGTAACACTTCACGCCAGAGAAAAAGGCTCCTTTTGCGAAGCTGAACATGTAAAACGAACTGAATTACATTAGAGAGGGATAAAAGAGAATGTAGAAATTATTTATGTTTAAGTTTTTTCTGGTTGATTTTTTACATTGGAACATTATTAAAACATAAACGTGTAAAACAGACTGGACTGAATAAGACCGATGAGAATGCAGAAACGAGTTATGTTAAAGTTTTGTATTTGAATTATTTCGTTGTACGCGTACATTATACTGGAACTTCATGAGAGCAAAAATATGGAAATGAAAAAGCATTTAAACATGTAAAGTAAGAATTTATGCCAATTTATTTTGAGGAAAATCTAAAAAAGGAGAAAAATGCGTGTTTTCTAGTTCAAATATATAGTAAGATTAAACATTTTAGCTTTTGCTAATTTATGTGAAAATAAGGTTCAAAAGACAGCAAGATGTTCATTGTTTGACCATAATATTCTGTTGTTATTTCTTTTTATTGTACCGAGGAGCCTACAGTAGCAAGAGGGATAACATCGCACGGACATGGTTTTATCGACTGTAAACCAATTATTTCCCATGTGTTTCGTTTATTTCATTGAGATAAAGTTTCAAAACCCTCAATATTTGGTTTGCACATAATATATGACACACTTCGCTTCAGTACGTGGCTCCAAACTTAGATCATTAGGTCCTGTAGCTGCCAGCGAAACAGACTCTAATTTCTTCGCTTGGGAAAGCACCAGACGGGAATCAGAGGGCTAGCATCGCACACAAGTTCTGTTTATACCCATATACATGTATACATATTTGTTTGTGTCTGGGCCAAACGAACCCCACACACATCTGTAGAAATTGCGTTCGCCGAAACACAATTTTTTTGGGAAAGAACCATACTATAGAGTCCGTCGAATGAAATCTTTTTCTTAATCTTTCATTTCTTTGTTAACAAAATTGTTTCACGTACCTGCGTGCTACAAGCCTTTATCTTACTTAGTCTCTCTACGGATCATAATATGCCGAGGCAAGGTTAATAATCAAGCGTGTTCAGCATATCATGAATCTCAGGGGCGTAGCCAGCCTTTGAAGTTAACGAGGTTCTGAAGGCAAATGTCCGAAGGGGGAGGGGAGCTTGGAAGGGGTGAGAGTGGGTTCTCTCCCGGAGAAGGTGCATTCTGGGCACCAATCATGACCAACTAGTACAAATTATGCCATGTTGAAAATACAGCAGCCAGATAAACTATGAACAAATATGGCCGCTTTATACTAATGAACAAGAGACGCATGCACCATAACCCAAATAGGAAAGTTCTTTCATTATAAGTTTCCTTATTTAGGTAATTTTTGCTTTTATGGAAGCTAAACAAGAAGCTTTAACATTGGTTCTACAAGAGGCCTTCAAAAAGGTTGGTGAACCTGTGCCCAATTGATCTTTGAATACAATTTATTTAAATCAAGCAGGATAATGCAAAAAACAAAAAGAAATCCAACGCCAACAGTACAGCTATTTTAATGCATCAGAGTTGCATATCAGTACAAATCTTTAAGGGGTCGCGTGTGATCAAATCCAAACTTTTTTCTGTTTTACAATAGGAACGATAGAGGCGATTTTTTTTCAAATCGTGTTAATGTTTTTACTTGTCTGGAGTGTTAGTATGTAATAGTACCTTGCAAACATATTGCAGGCCTTCAAATAAAACTTTTGAACATTGACATTCTTGATGACCAGGAAACGTCTCTAAAAGTAATTTCTCTTTGAAAGATTAGGACATGAATTTGCAATACCCTTTTTTATTAACCGATTTATATGATTCAAATGTTTGGCATATACTATGACGAAAGATTTACCAAAACTAATCGATAGTAACCGAGCTCGATTTTTATTAAAAGCAGATATCCTGGAAAATATAAGCATGATGGACATGTTACAGTATATGGATGGGATGGATATTCCAGATTTAGCTGTGTTTGAAAAAGCTTTCGACAGGTTAGAGTGGAGTTTCATACATTCTAAAAAAAATTTGGGTCAAACTGTAAACACTACATGGAAACAATGATACAAGTGGTCAAGTTTTAAACAACGAATGAACTTCTGAATCAGTTAAGGTGTCCCGCGAGGTTCGTCATCGCTGTACAACAATTCAACATATCTCTTACCCATTTGTGTGGAAATTCTGGGTAAAAATACAAGACAGAATGGAAAAATTGGAGGTGTTTCACTTGAGAATAAAGAGCATAATATAAATCAGTTTGCAGAAGATACATATCCCGCCGTTAGAGCAAATCGGAAAAGCGTTTGGAAGAAGTAATCAGAATGTTTCAAAATTTGGAAAATATTCAGGACTTAAAGTTGATTACGAGAACACTGAGATTACAGGTAGATTAAATGACAAATTTCAAGTTACATGCTGCTCACACATTGAGCCTGATTAAAAAAAACAGGTTTCCTATTCTTTCACATTTGTCCAGTTATAATAAGCATTGCTCGTCGCGTCAATTCCTCTCTCTGCACCCCAACAAAATTAAAAGCCACGTGATCTAAAGTAAGGCATACATATGAATTCACGAAAGATGACAGCCTCCAAATGTTTTCAGCAGACTCATAACATGGTTTGTATTAGTGTCACATGATCCACACGCTCACTTTACAAAATTTCCATGGCAAAGTTTTGAAGTCTAATATTTTTTTTCGTGTTAAGTTAGTCTAAAATCAATTGTCCTTGCTTTTTTGGCAGTTGACCATGCATATTGCATTTTTTTTCATTCAGTGTGGTAAAATGAAGTGTCATGTAAGTGAAGGGCCATAGAAGAACTGGATATTTATATGAACTGTCACGTCGCTCGAATTATTTTTCTTGTACGCATGGGAGTTTTGTATGATTTGATTTAAGTTTTTCTTGTGCTGGTGGACCTCGGTGTGAATAAAAGTGACAGTGACGTCATCAGGTGGTGCATTTGGGAGTTTTTGTGACGTGGTCAGGTGGTGCACATGCGAACGAGGGTGACCATAGATTGCCGAAGGGACAATCCATGGTGTAACGATGTGGTGCATTTATCTTCATCAGATTTTGTTCTCAATCATAAGTTCAATCACAAGTTTCATCATTTTTGTTCCTGCCCTGCACAAACTTGGATGGTGGGTGTTGTTTTGTGGCAGGAAATGGAATACTAAGTTAAAGGGAAAACGACTACTTCTATTTCATTTCGAAAGCTAGGATAAAGGGACACTGGCGATATTCATCTTCGAGGAGACACCAAGTAGGATGATGTTAGAGTTGCTTGCAGATGTATTTATTTGATAGTTCAGGTACTTATTCTTCCAGGCCTGATTACATGTGGTGCCACAACCCAGTAATTAATACATTTTGATTGTCTTCTCTGTTTGACCTACCATACTACTGATCAAGGCCTGCATCTGATTCCCAATCATAATGTTGCTCAGTTTTACCTGACGGTGACATTATTGGCAAGAGATTCCTGGCTTGTCATTACATGCACCGCTGTGAACACGATGCAGCTCTTCTGCCAAATAAAGATTGGATAAATATATGACAGGCTGTAGAATATTACCGCACACACGTGGTTGACATTGTCTCTCTTGCTTATGGATGAAGTGCATGGAAAAATTCATAGAAAACGCCTGGCTAACGTCCATGCCATAAATCAATTGACTACATGGAAAATGTTATTATTTACATGTACATATGATCAAACATGGTAATTATTCTAAACTGATCGGGTAGATGCATTTATCATAAATGCTTAACTGTATCACTTCGCATGTTTACTCTTAACCTGCAACTTCTTATCTCACATATGTTACATGCC
This sequence comes from Hermodice carunculata, assembly GCA_964020975.1. NCBI lineage: Eukaryota > Metazoa > Annelida > Polychaeta > Eunicida > Amphinomidae > Hermodice > Hermodice carunculata. The sequence goes on from OZ026613.1 coordinate 41,354,370, forward strand.
ACGTCTGCATGTTCAAAGTCAAAAGTATGTTTATAACAAGGTAGAAATGTACAAGATCTCGGAATTATAGAAAGAATATATTCATTAAACATATCTACTTACAGGCACAACTAATACTGTCAAGTTTAAAATGAAGACACAAAGTCACATGATTTACCCTGTTACACTGCATTTTGGGTATGTTTCAATTTCCCATATATTAACCCAGGCATAGCCATTCATTAAGGTACGTTCATGCAACTCCAATGCGTACAAACCGGGAACGAATCACATTTTAAATGCATGAAAACATTTAAAATAGTGCAGGCAACATTCATGCATCAGGGTGTTTCAACCATGCATTTTACACGCACCAAGGTTAACTGTAGATTTTGCGTAGGTATACCCCATGCATTTCCGATAATTATGCTTTGCATTTCCCATGTATCTCCCATGTACAGAACAAATATCCATGCATTTCCCATGTTTTGAAAAAAAATTCAGTCCTGCATCTGCCTTTTCCATCCATACATCCAACGCGTTATTTCTGCTAGGGCCACAGCAATTTCTTCCGATGGCCACGCTTAATGTTGTGCAGAAGGAATTGGTCTATCACGATAAAATCCAGATACCAAATCTGGTGCCATTATCTGGCCCTTCTGGCGGTGCTGCCACATTTCAACAGGTAAATGGCAGGCCTATGTATGACTTCTTCAAAATTTTCAGTATTCTACGACAAACACCATATGCCATGTCTCCAGACCTCTCATGACAGATCATGTATTCTCTCTTTATTCTCGTGTCAGGACAGCTAACTGCTGTTCACATCTGCCAAGCAATTTGTGGGAGCAGACTTCCTTTCAGTTTCCTTCATCAAACGATAAGGGCATATAATGGGCCTACAAAGCACGGGGACCACATTCTTTATGTATGCACGATGCACCAGTTATCGATAGGCTGAGCCATGCAGTTTGTAAAATGCAGCACAATGCATCACAGACTACAAAACCAAAACAAAGTTGTCTTTTCTTGACGAACGCAGATGGTCCGTGCAAGACATGTCACTTCAATTCTGGTTGCGAGCTTGTAAAAACAATGTTCCTTTTTTCGATATTGCAACTAGTAACTCCACATATATGAAATTCGGTGTGGGTCAGCAAAGCAAACATTTTTTGTACAAGTAAACATGAAATCAGTTTATAAATAATCCAAAAAGCTAGGGTCTCTGCGGTTATTTAAATATAGAATGTGTGCGTTCTCCGAAAAGTGTGCTTTTTGCTTAACGTAAGGAACCCAAAATATATGCGTTTAGCGGCAATTACCATCGTAACTGAGACGCCGGGAACGGAGCCAGACATCGTTGCACAAAATGTCACTGTTCAGAGACCGGCAACTCATCACATATAAAGATAGACTAGCAAGCAATAATAACAGTGTTTTTGCCTGCCCTCTCGACAATAGGAACATATCGATAATAGGTACATCAACTGTACTTCCAGGTTAACCTCCTGGAGATTGGCTAAAATACCGTAACCAAACCAAAACAACCGTATAGCGTGGTGCCCTCGCTTCACAATTTTAAGTGCATGCAAAGATACCAAGAACACAGAATCAATGCATAAAACACTCCATTACATGCATAACAGCATGTTAAAATATATATTTGGTCACAAAACACCATGGTAGTCCAAAGGAGTGCAATACGTTGAATGTAAACCATTGTTACACGTGTATGCAATTAGTACGAGGCATGGTGATCTGATATTTAAACCAGAGAACTGTGGCAATCCTGTGCTCTGCTGACCTTGCATATAGAGACTGAAGTGGTTCCGTGACCTTCAAAATAGTATCAAGGTCACTTTTCTGTGTGACTATTCTCACTTTTTGCAATATCAAAGTTTTAACTCACAGTGTTGGAGTAATAATTTTTAGTTGAAAAGTGGAATAATTCACCACTACCAAAATAAAAGCCCGTATGTTTGTTTGACCTTTCAAGGTCACCGAAGATCAAAATAAACAACACCACAAGAAGCCGTACTAGTTATTTCTTACACGTGTGTAGTAGTGCCCATGGGCCAAGTAGATACAAGCCAAGATGCCACTTTGACCTCTTAAGGTTGAAATTGGTAACACTAGAAGAAAGCCTACAGGTACTTTTCTATCAGTGTTAAATGTAAACATTACCTTAGGATCTACCATTTTCTGGATATAAGCAAATGCACCACAGTTGCTGACATCCCTATAGTACCAATGCAAACATGTATGTGTACCCTTACCAATCATTTCTTGTTTCAAGAATTCATTAAAAATCAGGAAACACCAGCAGCACCATGTAGTGAACATAATGCAGATTGGGTCCAGGTGCTCTCCAACTAGGTTTGAAGAGGGTGTAACGCACTTTGGTAGAAGTTCAACATAGTAAAAAACCAAAAATTGATAAAAATACTAAAAAAGGTGCAGAAAGTTGTTTAAAATTTGTTACACAAGTTGAGGTCTGGGGGACCCCAGATGCATGGGTGTCCAATTTTAAAGCGATTGGCCAGACACTTTTGGAGTACTTTTCTTTTTTTTTTTGCAAATTCCCACTTCTCCCCAACAAAGCCTCACTGGAACATGACCATTTGAATTAATTTAAAAGACAACCACTTCAAGTACATCCCCACCAAGTTTGAAGTGAATCTGGCTGACACTTTTGGAGAAGTAGTCAAAATGCGATTTGCCACTACAATCCCATTGACTTACATAGATATAAATAAGAATGTATGCATCAACTCACCCGTGCCTGAATTGAAGAATTCATTGAAAATTTGTCTTCCACATTATCAACATCTGGCTAACACCATATTTGACCCTCTGCAAGGTACTTTTTCACCAAATTGCAGAACAGTAGTGTAAAAATGAGACTTTTGAGCCACTTTGCACTTGACTACCCCAAGGCCCTGGATTCTGATTGGTCGAAAAAGATCACGTGACAAATCTCTTTGCACAAATGTTCCTGTCTCCTGATTGGTCAAGAATGGTCACATGACCAGAAAGCTGGAAAACGAAAGGATTCGAAAAAAGAACAAGACTTTGCATGCAAGCAGATCTCTTTTGCCATTTTCCTTGTGCTGCAAGTTTTTCACAGCCCTGTTTAGCACTTGACAACAAGCCAGTATCAAAATTAAGGTGCCGCAGATGAGCCCCCGTTACCAGGTGGGGCATTATGACTGTTGATCTCAAACTTTGTCATTTATATGTTCTCTGTAGCCATTGTACTTGATGAGAAGTGTAGTTTGAGAGCTAATTCATTGATTTTTGTTACAGTAATATTTTGGAACATCCTAGATTACGAGCATAGAACCAGACCCTGACTTTCACATTGAAAAATGTTCTGAAGAATGTTTTAAAGTTCTGAAAGGTATTTCCATGAAGTTTGTGTTCTAAACTATTTAAATTTTCCTTCCAGAATTTACCAGAATAGCAGGGTTAATACTCACATTTCTTTACTCAGGTACCTTAAATTACTTTGGGGTAAAAAATCCTAGCAGTAAAAAGTAAGACGTATTACTCCGCTTGAAATGTTGACACCTGATTGACCACACATTTAGACAGCATTTCTGTTAAAAGTGTTTTGCAATGCTTATGGGCAAAGGTAAAAAAAACAACCTCATTTCGCCACATCATGGGAAACCATTGTTTTTCAGCAGGTTACAGGGTCTGATCCAATGATTACCAATGTGTTCTTTAATATTCATGATAATTTTTGTTTTAAAGATAAGCTTTACATCTGGATTTTGTGTTATTGTTGGTATTTTGTCAGACTTTATTGTCATCACAATTACATAAAGTCTCCAAATTTTATTATAGATGGGCAATTTAGGTTTAATTTGTGTGCAGTGAACTTTTACTGCTGGATCTAATAAGATGCTTAAATCTGAACAGTCAGCAGTTGTGAGAGTTTAAAGAGGCACATATTCTCATGCTTTGCCAAGAATTTGGGGGGGTCAAAATGAAGGGTGAGATACATTCTCTCCTAGATGTCTTGCTGACATTTGATGAAAACCACATGTTGGCACAGCCATGCAAGTCAGTCCTGTCTCCCTCAACATCTTTCTCTGATAACAGGGCAAAGGTGAAGTCAACAAATTTAATGATGAAAAAAGGTGCCCTAGAAAAATGTGTAACTTTTTATCTTTCATTTATTCTAGATACCCCTAGAGATGAATGCAAAGATGATTTTAAAACACAAATTCCCTCTGGATTCAATTGGAAATTACATGCTCATGACTTCTTGTCAGTTTGATTAACACATACATTGACCTTTCCCAAGCCCCCTTTTCTGGACCATTCGTTTCTTCCCTATCAGTACAGCCCATAATATCCCACACATCACGACTCTCCATGCAGCAGTCCAAGTGGTCACAAGAAGCAGCCAAGTCTCGTCACCATAGGCCTTATCCCTGTGTGGTAATGTCAGAGCTAAAGTTCTGCACATCTTAGTTTTTGTGTCTGACCAAGCTAAAACAGCAAGCAATGCGGTAAGTGTATGTCGTTTCTTCATCGTAAGTTTTAATAATTTGGACTGGGGTTTCATTATTTTTCCCACCCAGAGTGACTGCCTTCTCCAGCTGGACAGCAGAGAACCTGGACATTTAGAAAAAATGGAATTATATCAATTCATATATTTATGCATGTTTATTGGAAATGTGAGCTGCTGTCAGCACAGACCAAAGATTCCCCACATTTGTCTCCACGCAGTAAGAACACATCTGATCCCAGAAAGCTTCTAAAAAAATCTCTGTAAATTCATCATATCAAACATTAGAGATATCAAACAAGGCATAACACTTCATCATGAGCCATACAAGACACTGGTATTTCGTGAAAGGCAGGCTCATTTTTGTTGCAAATGTTTAAACTGTCAAAGTCATGTGACATTGTACAGTCTTCAAAGTACTCTGTGTGCATTTGTATGACGTTTCACTTTAAATATATATAAGAAACGACAAGATTTTCCGCAAAAATTTTTTGTTTTAATTGTGTGACATAGCACCTTAATCTTTTGAAAAATCAAATTCATAAAAGTGGGGAAAATTTAAGCTTTTCCTGAATGAGACAAGTGTGTTATTGTGTTATGTACTATAGATACATATGTTTTTACCAAAATATATAAACAGTTCTACATTCACCATATCATGGGGCATGTAAAATATTTGTTCAAATCTTCTACTGCATTTTGTCACAAGGAAGAACCATAGATATCCATTTATGTTGGTAATAATATTCAAAATAATTTAGAAAAACATGACCCACATTCATAAATTTCAAACCCAACAATAACAGCAAATAGATTCCAGAGTTACCAAAGCATCAACATCCATCTTTCAATACCAATGTGAAGAAACAAATTTCATTCCTGACTTGAGACAGGTAGTCACCCATAAAAGGCAACTAGTGGTTTTAAACCGGTCCTCTCAACCTTTGAAATATTCTTCATTAATACAGACTAGTCTATGGTGTCTCCAAAATCTATAGGCCTAACCATTTTTGAACTGTACTAAACATATGATGTACAACAAACTTGTGAACGAAATTAATATGAATCACATGCTCACTTGTGAAAAAAATAGAATACACATGTGACAACTCACAATAAAAATAAGAAGCAGTACAGTGGGAAACGAATTATAATGACACATTTTCGCCACACATATGCATGTGTCAGTATTGCAATAATAGTTAAGTTAATTTGTCTCTCATGTTAGATCTGTCTCTTCTTTGGAAAAACAACATGTTATTGAATGCCAGGTCAAAATTTGGCATTATGGTCTTTTGTGATTACAAGAAGCTGGTCGGTCGACAGGGTTTTTGACTCCTTGAGCTGATCGCTGAGAGATGTTAAATTCAACATGTATACTTTCTCCTCCTTTTTCCCCATGCAGGGCCACACCAACTTCCTATCTGCGTATCCATTCGACAACATGATCTAGCATGTGCTGTTTTGGACTGATACTTTCATTTAATGGTTTCCTATAAAATTCCAAGTATTTGTCTACTTGGAGCTGAAAATCAGTCACATGTTCTGGTGACACAGGTAGCATATGGGAGACTGCATCATGCACATTGGCATGTAGCTGATAAAGCATTTTATAATTGTTTGCCAATGTGGTGATCATATTTACAATTCTGCCAGCACCTGTAAGTTCTTTTGCTTTATCTATGACACTTTCTGCAATGGCTTTGTATACATTTGGCTCGAGGTATTTGGCACATTGATTTGAAATAAAACTTAGGCCGTGATATGCCTGTCCATAAATTTTGTTTTGTTGCAAGACATGATCGAGTTTTGCTGTCACTGGTCCAGACAGCTAATCAAGGGTGACTTTTTTTTCTGTTTGTATTTTACTTTGTAAGATACTGATGGTATCTCTCACTTGCAGTTCTTTTCTTTCCAGTTACGCAACAGGCAGGTTGTCCAGGTATGTCTGATTTTCAAGTTGTGGCTCAACTGTGTCAAATTGTCTTCTCCGGTGCAGAATATCTCGCAGTTGGTTGACAAAAGTGTCATACTTGTTTGTTGATAAAGGGGCTAGATATTTTGCAATGTTCAATGCAATAGCCACACCAATTTTATGGCACTCTTTCTCCAGGTAGTCATTGTGCCGTTTCACTATTCCGAGCAATGTATGCAAATGTGGTGGGCAAACTTGTCTGACTGGTAAATTCTAGATTGGAGGATGGATAACATTATAATATTCTGCAGCCTTTCTCTTCCTCCATTTACCTTTGCTGATGAATTGCCGATGGTGCATATTCAAATTGCTACCCTTCTGGGCAATGAGTGGTCCACGATTTTCTCTTTTCTCCTGGATGTTTTGATTAGGCGCCAGACACCAAAGGCAGCAGTAAGTACCACATGCTCTCGATAAGCCGTATATCTGACAAAGGAAATCATAGTCTTCATTATCAAATACACCCAACCTTTTGTTATTCAAGGCCATTTTCTGTAATTCTTCTATCTGGCCTTTTAATGGAGCCAATGTATGAACCACGTTTGCATAATAATCATTTCCAGTGAAGCAAAGAATGACATTTGTGTTTTCTCTAATGTTGATCTTTTCCAGATTGAGAATTTGATTAGCTAATTTAAAGGTTTGGCCTCCATGGTCAACCTCCAATCTTGATGCAATTTTGTCACTGGGAATATTGCTGTGTGAGTATACCAACCAGTTGCATTTCTCATTTTCTTCAAGTCTGTGATGAAAAAACTTTAACAGGTCTGATACCTAGACTAGTGAGCAGTCTCTTACAACAATGTTGCTTACGCTGTTGGGGGCATTTTCATTTCACCTGAGGACGGACAACCTTCACTTACAAAATATAGAAGATTTCTGGTACGGCCAAAAGTAATCTTTGTTGAGCTCTTTAATCTATACAGTTTTACAACATATGCATGAATGAAATACAAGTCACAAACAGAAAATTAGTTTTCAATATATATGTGTATATACATATATCACATGAATAACATAATATATATCCTAGGGTGAAAGGTTTATGTACAACTGAAAAACTGGTACAGCCACATCACCTTCATGCGTTCAAAATAGCATTTTAGTTAATTGCTACTTTCTTATTTACAAGTGATTCATACGTCCCGAGGTATGTGTATCTTTACATATGTCTGTCCATATATCTATAAACGATAGATGTCCAACATTGGGGACTGATAATTTTCTTCAATCTGGATTAATGGTGCCTGGACAGTTTTGTGTAAAGGTCGTTGAGCAAACTGGTATATACAAATAGAAGATCTAGTTATGTACATACCTTTCTCATCTTGGACATGTACTTTGCTCCTTTTGTTTTAAAAGGTGGGTCAGCATCTGCTGTACGTTTCCTTGCCGCCCTTAATTTCTGCATACCTAAAGGCTAAAACAAAAAAACCATCTGTCCTGAAGTCATTAATATGGAAGCAACGATCTTTGAAAAAACTTGACAATAATTTTAAGAAATATAACTACTGGCACATGCTATAAATCTCATGCCTTTGTTTTAGTTATTTTTCCAAATTGTGTGACTGTCAGTATATCTACTCATACATGTTGAATATGACAATATAAGGTCAAATATGATCACCTAAGTCTCAATAAAGGTACATGAAATTCTGTACACACATCGTATTTGGTCATGTGATATTAACATGTATACACACATACACACACACACACACACACACACACACACACACAAACATATTATACGCCGTCGTTTTTGCAAAAGTGTAAGTGTTTGTGTGGATTATTATTCAACAATAAGATATCACTGGTATATATATATTTATATATATACAATGTGTATAAATGCTATGAATTGGAAATTCTACTGTTATGTTTACAAGTTACAGTACCCAAAATGTAAACATAGATACCTGGCCCCCTGTTGTACAGAAAACAGTGGATTTATATGCTGCATAAGATAATTTATGCTTTTTAAGTCTTTTGTGGTCTTTTTCCTCAGGTTTACTGAAAGGAGTGTCAACAGATTATTCCAAAGTGCAGGTTAAACTTGTATCAATTGTTGGAGTTGTTTGTATTTCCACAGTTTTATTAATTGATCATGTATTCTCTTGCCTTGGTGTTGAGTTTGTACTGATGCTATTTTCCGTGTTGTTTGTACCATTGATGTTTGTCAATGCTACAGATAATCCATTGTCACCAGACAGCAAATTAGCGTTCTAACTCTATGGATATGTAGTGATCCGAAAAATATATAAGTTTGATGTACTTGTGAAAAAAATAAATGGGTAATTGCGTTCCAAAGTCGCCAGTCTCACTGCGCACTAGCTTCACAGCCTCCACCTTAAATATACACCATGAGATTTCAGGTTCATCACCGTAACTCTTACAACAGCCATGATGTTTACATGGTGTGACAATTCTCGGTCAGTTGTCTATTAATTTTTTTTTCTGAGGCACACCAAGTCACAAGAAAATCAAATTAGAGAAGAGAATATGGTACAAAATTGAAACTGTCATGTGTGAGACCGCAGCCGGGGACTGCAGGCGACCTCGGGTAGTAGTGGCACACCGTGGAACTACACCATATACTAGTCAGAAATAAATCCAGGCATTGCTAATACTCGGAATGAGTATATTTCTGTAGTTGATATTAATACCGAACAGTGCTCCAATTTACATTTCATATTGTGTTATAAGTAGGCATGATTTGCGAGGACTTGATTTTGCAGATTGATTAAATGGGAATCTATGGCAATAACGAGAACCGCATTTCAGATTAAAACAATGGTCAAGACTCATGTAAGATCTTCATGTAGTGGTCATCACAGCCAAACTTGTGCAAAGAACACCCGATCCATCAACAAACGGGGTTCAGAGACTATAGTTTTCTAACCAGAATGACGTGACTAATTGATACAGCATATCAATATAACTACAATAAAAGCCATACATTAAAATACGCCCTCATTTGGTATTATGTAAAGAGCATTAATCCTAGAGGACTAAGATTTTCTGATCCCAAAATTACCAGCAAAATATTTATAGAAGCTTAAACATATAAATGTTAAAATTCTTTAAAGAAACTAAATTATCAAACACATAGACAGTCCAAAAATCCGCATCACAATCAGAAGGAACCACAAGTTTCTATTCACAGTTACAATGTATGTGAACTATTTTGCCAACTTTTGAACATTAACTTGAACTTGCTACAAGTATTTATCTCTCAAGTGGCAATTTACAGGGAATTTTGTGTCTTTAGATAGATTCTTTTTTATATTTATATCTGATAACAATCCATTTTTGTATTTATTCATAAAATTGCTATGCAATTATCATTAAGGCTTAGAAACAGAATGATATTATGGCTATGCTATGAAAGAGAGCGAATACATGTATGAAACGGTAAAGAGCAATAAGATAATATTAATTTCACTTTTTAAATTGCTAACCTGAAAACATTTGTGGGGTAAGTATATCCCCATACAGTATTACAACTGATAGATATAGATAACCAAATGCATAATATCATGAAAATAACATTATCCTAGGTAGGAGTTCCTAACGTTCAGAATAATTCCTTTACCCTACTTAACTTTAAATTGACAAATTGTATATGATCTTTCCAACTTAATCTGTTATCGACTAATACTCCACGAAACGTCACTAATCTTGTGCACCTCGACAACACATCGTTCACATATATATTATCATACAAGTTCTTTTGTTTCAAATTTCTGGGATATAAATCTCTAAATCTACAGCCATCTGTGTACCTTAAAGCACAAAGACAGTTTTGCATTGTCCTGGTCAAAAAAAGACCAAGTCAACTGCTTAATTTGTTGCGAGTTGACTTCAGTACGCCCAACCCGCGCCAGGGAAAGCTGTTGACCTGGGGCATGCATTTACTTTTTCCATGAACATGAAATTTAATTAAAAGGAGTAAAGCAGACGGCAATTTACAACCGAACGCTTTGGGGAGATTTGTGCAGGAAGATTTTAACATTATATATTAGATCAGAAGCATTGTGGTCAGTGAATAATAAAGTATTATGAGCGTCGGCAAATAAAAGAAAATAGCCTGAAGGGCAATCCTGGGGTATCCATCCAGCCAATCATACATGCATGCATACATACATACATACATACATACATACATACATACATACATACATACATACATACATACCCACTACATTTAATATTAGGACATAATGAATCAACGTTAAAAATTTTATGTAATTTTTTTTATTTTTCAAAGCATGATTTTATTTATTTATTTTTCATTTTTATGTATTTTTGCAAAGGGCCTCTAATGTTTTTAAAGGACTAAAGACACCATGCCTGGAGCTACACATGGGAACATGTAACAATAACCTCATGTGACACCATGATTAATGATTGGTTTTAATGGCGAGCCTGCTATTGAGACAAGTCTGCACTTCCTGGTCTTTCTGTGGATGCATTGATGTTGTTTGTGATCATGTGGATGCTAATGGGTTAGCTGTTAGGGCTCAGAAAAAAGGGGGAGTGTCTTTTGTCGTGCTTGCTTTGATGCAGATGTGGTAAAGAAGTAACTTTCTTTTTATTCAGTGTGTATAATGGTAATGTCCAAGCGGGAAAGTGATTTGATGTCTGGACCAAATATTACAACGTATATGCATTCCAGTTATATTCGACCGACTGCCAGGCATTGTGGAATCTATCTGCACTAAAGGTGAAATTCAAAATTCAGAACTGCTGCATAAATACAAGCGTTTTGGGTGAAATGTGTTTTTTGTGAGATTGTTGGTATATCTTGAAAAATATTAAGATAAAATGACCGCTATTGTGCCATCATGATCTCAATATATGTATCTTCAAAACATACCCATTTGCAGAGGAAAATATTGGGCTTTTCACAAAAGTGATGCACACAAAGGAAAATGTAAGGTTTTTTTCGTTTTTCCTTTTTTTAAAAATTTTAAATGGTTAAGTTTGCAGAACTCTTCATAACGTGCAGAACTCTTCACATTTGGCATGCATGTAAAACGGAACTGATCATTTACAAAAAAATCTCTGTTACGTTTCTGGCCTCAATGGTCTATTCAGTAAATTAGCTTCTGATTAAAATCAGAGAATTAAGTTTAGAGATATATACATATGAATCGGCAATGTTGGTGCGGATACGTAATAATATTCTGTGGCACTCCGCTTATCTGCCGTGGTCCTGGCCAGCTTAGTAGCTAGTCAGGTGGCCTTTAGTACGAAAAAAAAAAAAAAAAAAAAAAGGGAGCAAATCCCTATCCCACTGTCGCAACTTTGCGCTAAGCATGCCCACAGCCCCTGCTGATGATGCCACCTGGCAGTGTCATGGGAGCCCTAATAAGGGCTACCTTCTCCCTTCCCTTGCTAACTTTGTCCTCTATTCTCTTCCGTGACTAATCCTAAGATATTATTCCTACTATCCCACCACTGCACCAAGAAGCCTTTCACTGACTCTAAATCAACCCTACTTCCTGGAAAATCGCCTTTCAATCCTAGTATCCATGCTAACCTATCATACTCTGCCATGTCCCTTACTTGCTCTAAGCTTTCACACTGCCCATCTCTTGTTCTCCACTGTACAAACAGCTTGTCTCTAAGCTTTCTATAACCTGTACACCATGTCATCATATGATCAATGGTCTCATCCACATCCTCCCTACACCCATTGCACTTCCCATCACTCCCATTCATCCACTTCTGTTTCCTCTTCTCCAGATGATCACTCCTGCTCTGCCCTGAAACAACAGCCTAGAAACCTTGCTACCATCCCAACATTTAGTCTTCACTGGCTTGTCTACAGCTCTATATGCTTTCAGTGCGCTTTTTTCCTCAACCCCTCTTTTCCACTGCTCCACATATTTCTCTTGGATCACCTTTCCTATATATGATTTCCACGCCACTCCAATCTCATCTGGCCCTTTCAGCTCATATTTCTCAGCTAACTTGTCTATTTCTTGAACCCATTTTGTCTTTTCAGTAACAGCCTCAATGTACGCCTTCCTACACCATCTTTCTTCATTCACCTGTTGCAAATATCCCCAGTAGTCTAGCCTAGCCTTAGCTATTCTATCTCTTATTGGTAACCATCCCAACTCTCCCAACACTGCCTCTGTTGCTACACACGGTGGTGCCCCAAGCACCCATTTCCCCATCTCCTTCTGTGCCTTCTCCATCCATTCAATATCCTTCTCACCAATGGCTATTACATCTACCCCATACAACATCCCAGGTATGGCTACACGTTCCCACAGCACCCATCCTGTGAATGATCTATTGAAGCTGTTACCTGCTGTGACCTTTATCATACCTCTTGCTCTATTCACCCTCTGTCTGATTTTCTCAACATGGTACTTAAACATTCCTTGTCCTGTGACCTTAATGTTCACCCCTAAATATTCGTACTCCGCACCCTCTCCAATTCTGATGACTTTCTCTTGACCCTCTGGTATCCTAAACTTTCCTACCATCCATTTCTCCTCCTGCCTTCTCTTCTGCCCCAGGACCATGACCTGACTTTTCTTCTCACTAAACTCTAATCTCCACTTTTCTCCATAGTCCCCTGCCTTCCTCAAAAGTTCCTGTAACTCTCTACCTGTATCTGCCATTAACACAATGTCATCAGCAAAGAACAACCATGGTATCTTTTCTCCTCCTATTGTTACTCGTTTATTGCTCTCTATCAGCTCAGTTCCCAGTTCTCTCATGTAAATGGCAAACAAAATCGGTGATGACACACAACCCTGTTTTAGCCCGATGTCTAACCTTGCCCCGTGAGTTTCCACATCTCCTATACTGAGACTACAATTTATATCTGCATACACAGCCTTTAAAACTTCCAGAAAGCCACCTCCAAAGCCTAGCCCTTCTATTTTAGCCCACAGTGCATTTCTCCAAAATGCACTGTGGGCTAAAATGGAAGGGCAACGTATTGTGTTGCAATCAGGACCTAAAGGTAAACACAGTCCATGGAATACTATGTCAACAGCAAAAGTATTTTGTTCATTTCTTCTGATTGTCTTGGGGCTAAAAATTTGAACATGTGACAGATAATATGTTTGTCTATCAAATATCTTAGGTGCTAAATTATCCACAGCCGGTTAGATATATGATCTTAACGAAAGTCTGTCCGACGTGCAGGGCAACATTGTAACATAATAAAACACCAAGATGCAGATTTACACAAAGAGGATGAACAAAACTGACAGCAGGAAACTAGAATGATTTTTGAAAATTTCAATAAAAACGTGAATTTATACCATGATCACCACATTGAGTTGTGAGTATTGACTATAACATATCAAATTTTGATATAAAGAAAAACATGTTAGATGGTTAAATCCGCTGGCAACTAGTTGCCTCTGCCTAAAAGCTAATCAGAATTTGGTCAATGTACTGTGTTTAAGAATTTAAATTGTTATAACTGTATTGTCTCGATATTGACAGGACCTTACCACCTCCAAGGCAAGTCTGTGGTATTATATCTGACTCTGTGGTGTTTTGTCATTCCCCCAATTCCTCGGAGTTTGGTGACCCCAACGTTGTTTGTCTCCTTTTGCTGACATACCAGTCCTCTAGACCATGGCGCACTCCGGTAGTGTTTGAGACATAATCAGCATCATAAGAAAAATATTTACCACCAAAGGCCTTTACTGTCTTTGGCAATCATTATCTTACATGAAACGATCATTTAATTAGATTCATGGCATTTAAAAAATACCTGGTAAAACACCAGACAACTTAACCTTATATTACACACACACACAGACACACACAGACACACACAGACACACACACACACACATACATACATACATACATACACACACACACATATATATATATATATATATATATATATATATATATATATATGTGTGTGTGTGTGTGTGTGTGTGTGTGTGTGTGTGTGTGTGTGTACACATATATATAATTATTATTACTATGTTAATGCTATAGGCTGCTTTTCAATAACCATGTCGTTCCCAACTATGTTTTAATGCCACTTCATTGATTAATGTTGAAGTATTCATAGTACTGCAGTTAATTCGTAGATGAAAAAATTCTTAATTAAATCTTTTTTATTTTCGTCTCACAAAATACGGAGTAAAAACCAAATGTTAGCATCCAAGAATAAGTCAAAAAGTGAATATTAGCTGCTGGCAACAAAGCTACATATTTTATTAAAAGGTAGCACACCCTACATGTTTCCAGCGAGAAGCCGGCCATATATGCATGTGATTTCTACAAAGGTAACATCTTGAAGACAAGTGATACACGTAGCGCCCACTGTTTACATTCGCTTTCAAACAAATTGAACATTTGTGCTAACACTTTCCTTACCTGAGCAAAATTGCTCAACAGTGGGCCTCGCAGTGTTTTACTTTATCATCATTATACCACCGGACTTTGTACATTATGTTTACTATTCAGGTCCTTTCATATATTGTGTTTACTATTCCTTTCATACAGTGTTTAATATTACTTTCATACATTGTGTTTACTATTCTTTTTACAAAGCAAGAGGTAGTGAGCTAGAATTGGATGATTTAATTGATATTGTTCAAAATATACCTCTTGTAGTATGGTAAAAAGGTTTTGAAACACGTTGGTCTATATCTTCTCAACAATTTATATTAAAAATCTGAGGAGTCCCAGAATAAATCAATGCAACATTATAATTCGAAAGGTTACACCCTTATTCTACATAATTTACACCACATAAAAACGTTGAGACCACTGTAATTAGCGTCATCTTCGTATTGTGTAAATATGTAATTGTATTGTACTTAATGTTCATAGAATGTAATACATTAATTGCCCAACCAAACAATAAAAATAAATTGAAATATCAAATACCGAAAGAAGCACAATGCAAAAGTTAAACATTAAGTCAGATTTCTACATAAGATACTGCATTGATTCAAAAAGAAAAAGGAGAAGAGTTACTGTTGACTTTTCATGATATGAAGTTGTGCGTATGGTGACTTGTACGCATGTTCGTGCAGGCATATATGACCTTTCTGTATGATAAATAAGCTAAAACTAATACTCGTATTTGGTTTAATTATATTTTTATTACTTCCAGCAATACAATAGTCCATAATACATTATATCCGATTGGGAAAAGGGTGCAGCCCTATATAAATCCCTTTCGTAAGAAAAAAGGACGATGAATAAACAGGACAACAGCAGACACACGAATGCCACACAGCCAGGAAGCCCGACTTCGTCCATGCCAACCGGCTGTGAGGCAGAATAAAGTCAAGAAGACAAACACAGTTAGACAAGGACAGACACGGGCATTCTTAAGAATTGTAAATAATACTTATGCTCAGTACATAATATGAAGTAATTAAGAAAAGCACGTCTTACAGAACGTGGTATCTAGAATTTGTAGTATGCAGGATAGCATTTTTAAAGCAGTTAACCAATACCTGCCTGTGATAAACGATTAGAAAGAATTATGTAATCCTGTACTGCTGAATAAATTTGAATGTGGTGCAATCTTTTGAACCATAAAGAACTGTTTGCAATGAAAAAGGCGCATACTTTAAAGTAATTGTATGTAATTTGGATTGTATCGTAGTGTACCGTGGACAAGTGAAAAAGAAATGCCACGGATCTTCATATTTTACACCGCATTGGCAGCTGGGGTTTACTTTTACTCCAGTTTTAAAAAGATGAGAGTTCAGCTGACTGCTCTCTAGGCGAAGGCGAGTGTGCAAAACAGAAGCATATCTATCGCCGAAACTACCCCAGTCAGGGCACACTTTAGGCTGACCATAGTATGAAAGTAATTTTGATTTAAAAATTGATAAAAATGACGAGTGAAGAATATCTAAAGGTAATTCATTCCAGAGACGTATTGTAGATGGGAAAATGAATTATCAAATAATTCTGTTCGAACTCTAAAATGTGGTAGGTAAAATCTCTGCCGTGTATTCTGTACTCGTATTTAATACAATCGTCCTAGAAAAACACTGGAGAGCAAATCATATTGTCATTCTATTTTGGTCGTTCTACATTAAGTGGTCCAAATTGGAAAAACATTGCTTTGGTTTTGATTAAGCAAGCACTTACTGACGTGATTTGTTTGAAGAAGTGGGCAGATCCACTGCTTTTTTTTGGAAGACTCGCCTGTACTATAAAATTTGTGAATCCTGCCTGCTGGCAGACTACTCTTAATCTTGGTATGGGCAATGATATGGTTAATAAGCTTGTCATTGCTTGCATGCCAACTTACTGGTTTGTCTCTATCCCTACTTCAGGTGATATACAACAATGATGAAGAAACTGGTGATCATACCATATGTAATTACTCATCTGTAAAACCAAGCTTTAAACTGAGTTATTCTAAAGTCAATTTTGATGATTTGTTTCCCAGTGCTTCTCTTATCCCCATAAAACTAAGAATATCCCGCAGGTCGCCATGGACGTGGGTAAAATGAATCGGTAATCATCATGTAACCGCTTACTACTTTTCACGTGAAAACTTTGTAACATACATTAGACGAATAACAACACTTGCGCTTCTTCATCCTCTTATGAGGGCTGTGAAAAGCTTGGAAGAAAGCGGATGAATCACTCTGCATTTTCAAGGCACATAGCATATGCCTTAATCCTGTTATTTATTATCAGAGCTACGTGTTATACTAAATGTATCTCACGGTTCCAAAATAAATATAAGCTACATATGCTCAGCTGCTACGAGTTTACAAACAGTAATATTGCCGCGCTCTGTCATGTGTGAAAATAGAAGTTATGCATCTGTTTGTATGCATTTAGCTTCTGGCATATATTTACGATACTTTGTATGCATGTGTTATGTTTTAGAGTTTGTTCAGTCGTGTTGTTTTGAAGAAACGAGAACATCCTGCTTTCTGCCTCATGTTTCCCTGTACATTTGTAATTCGAAAGTAAGTTTCTTGGATGTATAATTATACGAGGTTTTGCTAAGCTTTTTGAGCTTTTGAATAAGCAATAATTATTTGAATACCCAGGTTACCCTTGACACTGTTTGGAGGTTATCCATCTTCACCCCCAAGGCCACACAAAAATAGATAGTCCTTCACATCTTTATCCAAGTTTCTCTTTCGCGGGAAAAAGTTATCGCTGGATGGCCTTCAAGTCAAGGTTGGTACATGAATAGAAGATTATTGAGCTAGTAGTCTCAAAGAGTGTTGTAGATTTTGCGGGGGGGGGGGGGTCATTGAATGGATTTACGCATATGCAAACATTTGCTGGACGATTGCACACAATCTTGTGGCGCGGCACGGTATACGATGGTTGTAGCGTTAGATTCCCCATGTTGTCTTGTTTCCAAATGCATTCTTTGATCCCAGCTCAAGCGAAGCATATCATTGATTTCATTGTCGACCACAAGAGCTCCCGGTGTCTGAGCAATTGCATCATGTGATGTTGGTAAATTGTTCCCCAGAAACTAATAGTGTGGCGCAAATCACCAAGCCCCGGGATAGTTTTGAAATATCTATAAATCATTAATTTATATTTTGGTACGCCCAATGAGAGTAGAATCTCTGTAGTATCAGATCATTGCAGTGAAGGTGAGGCGAAAATGAGGTGACAAGTGATTCAACCTCTCCTTGCCGATCTGTGGACATGCTTCCTCCGAGTAGATTACTCATTAATTGGAAATGACTGGGTGTGAACGTAATTCCCCTAATATACCATGTTTGAACGTACTTCCCCCCAATATACCATGTATGAACGTGCTTCTCCAGATGGTCATTTTTTCTGTGAATCTGGCTTTTCGATGATGTGGCAAATAGAAAATAACAAAGCGACAGTAACGTGCATGCTAAATATACAAACTGTAAACTTTGTATGTGAATATTCTGGGATATGCTTGAAGCTAATTGTGGACACTATTATACATGATTATAATTTTTGCAACAAGATAGCTAGTGAGCTGATATGCACGATGTCTGCAAACATTGTAATCGTGCTTTGTACAAATAATCATTTTATGTAAATAACGATGTTGCTTTATGTTAAAGTGGCAATACAGCAATAAGTTTCCCATCTACAATCCTTCGAGCAGTTTAATGAAATAATATTATGCTGTGGAATTTCACTATACTCTGCTAGAGTTACAGCATGGAAGTCAATTTAATGTCAATGATATGTGGCCATAAAAAGACCAAGGTTAGCCATATCACACCCAGGATAAGATTTCTTAATGATAATCAATGATGTAAAATTTCATAATATTATCAAATTCATTCATGTACAGAAACCAACTTTATGAAAACGAAGAATAACCATATAACCTTGACAATTATGTCAAGGAAACCCGTCTGCACGACCGTGAAAGGATACAAGGAGAAGCTAGTCGATATCACACTGCATTGTGCTACCTTCTCCATTATAATGCTATTAAATACTATATCATCTTCATGTGATAAGTTTTAATTCTCCAAAGAACATTGAAAAATGTGTCACAACACCCATATACATTTGAAATCAAATTTTCTCTAAATGGAATATAATATAAAATTTGAGTGAACATTTTAGTCACTGTATGCAAGCTTTCTTTATCGTAAATGGATTCGTAACCTTCGCCAGCAGGTCAAGGTCAGAAGGTCATTTTGGCTCTGTACTCCCAGATGGGATCTTACCAGGACGCATTGTCATTTCTTTTGTGTGTGTGTGTGTGTGTGTGCGTGTGCGTGCGTGCGTGCATGCGTGCGTGCGTGTATGTGTGTGTGTGTGTGTGTGTGTGTGTGTGTGTGTGTGTGTGTGCGCGCGCGCGCGTTTTGGAACCACAAAACAGCCGAGTCTCGAACCAGCAACATTTGACAGCAATCACCCAGCCGAAAATGGGACACGTACATAATGAGTATCATTGAATATCGTGAATCAAGTTTCTCGAGTTATCACACGGACACCGGATTTGTTGAGGGAAAACAAGATACAAGAGACGCTTAGAGGAATCAGAAGAACCAGCGTGTTAAAATGTATGTAACATGGACACGAAAACGCATCAGTCACTGTGAGGAGATGTTGATCATATACATTCAGTTTATTATGTTTCAAAAATGAGGGAATATTTCAAAGAGAATTGAGATTATAATGTGCTGAAGATGTGCAAATATGTACAGCCTGGCACGATAATATCTTGCTACCTAAGAAAACCAAGCTTCGCAGTATATCGGACAATATACGCGGAGATTGGTCTGTTTGGCAGGCAAGATAATATCATTATGTAGGGAATTTTGCATGGCTGACACGAAAATTATGGGCATATATATATATATATATATATATATATACCAGTGATATCTTATCGTTGAATAATAATTCACACAAACGTTTACATTTTTGGGAAAACGACGGCGTATAATCCTGTTCAGATTTAGACTAAGTCAACAGTTTTCCTTGGCGCAGGTTGAGAACACTGCGCCCAACCCCGTCAAGGAAAGCTGTTGAGCTGGGGCTTGGGTTGTGATAGGTCTCATTCACAGTTCTTAGCATCGTTAATAGAAAACATGAAATTTAATTAAAAAGAATAAAGCACACGGCAATTTACAACCAGGCTCTTTTGGCCGAAAATGATAAGGTAAGACTAAATAGCTGCACTAATTCACACAAAAAAAAAAAAATGACCAAAAACATTCGTGCAAATATATGTTCTTTGGAAAATATATGAAGTCCTGGAATTACATTGGATACATCATCTACCATTCGACTTTGTCCAGAAATGTAGCAAGAAGCTTGTTTTCAGTTTTTCATACGGTAAATCCTGATTGTGAGGATCACGACGTCGAATTTCTTCGCCGATTCATAGTTATAGTGGAGGTAGAGTGTGTTTATAATGTTTCAGATTCATAAATATCATAAAAATAATGTAGGCCTTACTTTCTTCTTTTGCTGTAAACGTAGCTGACAGACAAGTAGGGAGAACTAAAAAGTGATAGGCCTACCAGGTCTCTTTTTATTTTGGCGGAAGTTATAAAATTTGTGTTTTGGGTGGTTAGACCTATACATTTTAGAAACACAATAGTCTGTAGTTAATGAAGAATGTTTCAAAGGTTGAGAGGACCGGTTTAAACCACCAGTTGCCTTTTATGGGCGACTGCCTGTCTCAAGTCAGGAGTGAGATGTGTTTCTTCACACTGGTATTGGAAATTAAATGTTGATGCTTTGGCAAATCTGAAAATTCTTTGCTGTCATTGTTGGGTTTGGAATTTGTGAATATGGATAATGTTTTTCTGCACTATTATGACAAATTGTCTATATCAGGTATCTTTGTCACTTGAACTTGATGGCCACTTCGAGCCGAAAAAATGGCCTAAAAGTTCGACTAAGCACTCCGTGAATATGACAAAAAGGTGATGGCGTTCAGTCCATGCGTCCACCATGTCCACGTTATCTGATGCCCCTGGCAAATACATGTTATATAAGCAAATTACAGATCAGGAAATAAATAATCAACAAAACATTTAGGTGCTAGACTATCAAAGATGACTGACAGGAATAATTATCGGTTCAGATTAATTTGAATAGTTACGTGGGTTTTTATGCTGCATCAATGCTAGAAATGTCAAATGTAAAACAGACCGAATTAAGTATGGGACAACAAAATGCATTTTGATGTTATCGTTTCCATTGCATCACCGTCAACATCACGTGCATATCGTCTCAAAATATATCCAATATGTGCTCATTCTGTAAATGAGTATTACATATCAGTATGAATAAAATTGCATTTTGAATTAATTGAAAGTTGGGGTTTTATGCCTAGCGTTTTATAATACACAAATTAAAAACAAAGAAATTGGATGCAATATGGTCAGCTCTGCTACGAACATTAATATTGTTCAAAAGGTAAATTCGCTGTCAAAATATATATTTGGTAAAGTTTTTAAAATATACTTCTGATCCATTCAAAACTTTCTGAATAATCACAGTATATATGCGTTTCTGTGATGTTATCTTGAAATTAGGTTATGCAGTTATCTTTACTAATACTTTTGAAATTTAATGATTCAGGTGTCACGTTCAAACTGAGTTTATAAATTTTCAAAGTACCAATAAATTAGAAATCAACATGTTGAATCCCCCCCTATAAAAATCCGCCGATATACACACTCACACACATGGGAAAAAACCGCCCCAGGGCTATGGAAAAATGACCCCTTGTTTTCAATTTGGATTGGGTCAAGAAGATTATCGAAAAGCTGATTCAATATGACTGTTTCTTGATGATGTTTGACAGTATATACATAGCTATCCTATTATCCATTAGAGGTAAATATATTCACGCCAAAAACTTTACTGTGTGTTCTATTATAATTGCAATTCCGAGACTGCAACAATTTAAAAATGTTTGTGGTGTTATTTTCAATACAAAAAGTATTATGAGCTACATTAATGAGTTGTTCACTTTTTCTTCTTGAAAAAGGGCAACTTTGAGCGAATGCCACCTTAAAAAAAAACACCTGTTTGGTCATATGTTGTTGGCTACCAGATTATACCTCTACAGCTGCAGTAATTTAACGCTTGCCTGGTAGGAATACGACTGAGGTAACAAATTTCTTAGGTGCAAGTTGGGTGCAATGTGCTCACACTTCTTGAAGGAAAGTTGATAACGGAAGGCGTGGTATGGTGATAGGTCTCTTCTGAAAACAATATTCAAATTGTTTTCTATTGATGAATAACTTCAGTACAAACATTACAGTAGATGACATTTTACATCCGGTTTAATTGGTTGATTTGAAGGGGAGACAGTTAAAAATAGGTACCAGAGCTGTCTAGTGATCAGCGCTGCTAGGCAGTTGACGTATGATGAAAGAGAAACCACATTTTGTTCTGACATTGATAGAAGCTCTGACTGTTTCCGTGACGTTGATTGTTAATTCGCAGACGGGCCCATAAAGCTCTTCCATCATAAGACGTACCCTTTTGGTTTGAACTTTTACCTGCTGTCGGGCAGAACTTAAGATAACCCAGCTGATGTATTGCACTTTCCTCACAGCTTACTTACCAGTTTTGATGTAGATGTTGAACTTATACGAAATAGTGCGATAGTGTACATTACTATAGCTGAGTACCATCACGAAAAATGCACAAAACACGAACCCAAATAATCACTCCAGCATGACACATTGTACATGGGTAGGTCAAATTTTATATCACGTGCGCAGGTTAAGAGAATACACTCTACACAGTGACGTATTTATACAATCTCTCAATTCTTTGGATATAAAAATGTGTTTGTCACAGAATTTGTTGGGGGTGGGGAGGTGGTGGGGGGGGGGTGTCTGTTTGAAACTCACTGATTTTGCCATTTGTGATTATTCTATTTTCAGTGACTTAAAAGATCAAGAGGTACTGTTCAAACAGTTTCATAAAATTTAAAGTATATTCCCGCATGTCATGAAATTTTGTAAGTTCTAATTCCAGACATTTCTGATTGGCTTGTTTTCCACTGAACTAATACTATTACAATGCAATTTGTATTTGCAATTGCTTTTCATAATATATTAGTTGAAAGACCTGAAGGGAAATAAACGATCGATTTCATTATTCGTGGGTGACGGATGGGCTCCAGTCTTAGATAATATTATTTTCTAGGTTTCTGAATAGAAACGTATGACTAGCAAATGTATCCATTGTTCTTTGTTATTCGGGTCTCTATGGTTGCGCAAATTAGTATTTGGAACAAAAAAAAAAATACACTATAGTTGCTAATGCTCATGCCTGATTTTGTTGGTGTGTTTAGGGTTTCTGGGAATGATGCTTTTCTCCAGCCGCCAAGGATATCAGACATAAACATAATTTCTTTTTACAATTACTTTCTGTCTAATTTGCTTCAGCATGATGTAATATGGCATAAAAAGGTATGGTCAAAGTAATTAAATAGTACACAGTTGTATGGACCTCCATAACGAAATCCAA
Organism: Hermodice carunculata; assembly: GCA_964020975.1. Taxonomy (NCBI): domain Eukaryota; kingdom Metazoa; phylum Annelida; class Polychaeta; order Eunicida; family Amphinomidae; genus Hermodice; species Hermodice carunculata. The sequence continues at coordinate 41,377,799 of OZ026613.1, forward strand.
ATTTCACCTTTTGAAATTACTACTGTTATACTCGATGCAAACACATATCTATGCTTATAAATGCGTTTCATCTATACATGCATGGCATCTGTACATCTATACATGTATATGCATATTTATTTTATACATCCATACACGCATATGCATGTTTTATTCCAAGCTAGTTTTTTATGACAACCGAAGGAGCAGTCAGAGTCACAGTGAAATCATTTGTCGACGGCTGTAATTCTGTTCACCGAGAGCAATGTAACTTATGTCTGTATCTCAAGTATTACACTACATGTCTGAGGGAAGGGGGCTTCTCTTTTTTGTTGGTTTAAGCCAGTGACACAATGCAATTTGCTTGGTCAGTCTGTTTTCATAGGATGATTGGAGGATCACCCAATCTGCTCAGCTAGGTGTATAGTGAGTATGTGTTTTTTGTCAAAAACGGATGGTTGTGCTCATGCCTCCTCAATCTAGCTGCAAGATATATCAAATCTGCGGGTTTTCAGGCAAAAGTAAAATCAGTGCTTCTTAGTCTTTTTATTCTTCAAAATGTACGTGAGACAACAGGAGTACTATACCTATTTCACAAGTCTTCCATTTAAAACTAAACCCTGTGTGCAGAGTTCTATCTGTTATTTCATAGCATTTCGACATTCTAGGGTTTTTTTATCACTTGAGTTTCATTTTTTAAATATTAAGCCAAGGCAAGAAGCAACTAACAGAAATACACGTCCGGATATATCAGGCTCTGAGAAATATGTCCTGATATTCACCTGCCAAAGATTCACGTATTTCAGTGTTAATGATATGGAAGTGCAGGACATTTGACCTCTCAGGATAAACAGATACTGGCTTCTTTACAGGTACAAAATTTGGCATACAAAGTGGTATGAATGGAGGCTGTCATAATATGTGCCTCTACCCAGTATGCAAAACAGTTATACTATCTGGGAAAGCTTCCACTGTATGGTGAAGCTTTCGTGGTGTTTTGGACGTACGGTTGAAACATGTATTTGCATGGTTTGTCACTGTAGTGCGGTTTCTGGCCACTTATCTTAATTTGGTTACACGCTGTGGACATGGGAAGTGAAGTTCCTCAAACCTATCTTCGAGAATCGTTTAGGGAAATCCAAAAATGTTCACATCATGTCATTGAGTGTTGTACCGGATACTATGCATGACCAAAAATTATTAGTTTGAAAAGCTGTCACTTGTATTCTGCACTTTGTTTCAGCAAAGTGCGTTCGTGTATATGTACATAATCGTCAGTTCCATTTGTTTACCTAAAAAAAGTGTCTAGGCCTAATCCGAAGCATGTCCAGCTCCACCTTCTTCAAACTACTTACAGCTTATATGCCTTTCTAAGACCAAATCCAAACTTAACTGATGGCGGTTTTGGCTAAAAAGCCAACAGCAAATGACGTAATGGTTGCATCACCATCACTACTGTGTAGTAACTTGACCCAAGTCGGTACAAGTGCGTAAAACTTCGTAAAGTTAGGAATGTGCAGAAGATATCCTACTGTCATAATAAGGTTATAACCGCCTTTGCGCTTGTGTGTATTGGGAAAAAAAATCAAGAACAAAGTTAGTTTTGAAGAAAATACCCTTTATCAAATCGAATCATTAAAGGATAGCAGTTATAAATAATTATAACAGGAGAGGTGTAACGAGAACTGTAAGATGTGTCTGGGCATTTTTTTAAATGTGGGTGATAAGTGTAGGACATAAATGACATGAATGTAAGACTGTGTGATCAACGAGACCATCTGATACGAATATTCAGCTGTTTGTTTGTTTGCCTCTTGAAGTGAACTCGCCTTGCCGGTGACAAACCACAATTCCCTTCCCTCACATTGGACCAGACCCAAACGACAGGTCACAGTTTACAAATAAAACTGCAGCATTATTATCATCATCATTATTAAAGTTTTTATCTTCACCGTACGTAGATCAACCTGTCTCTTCTGAAAATTTAAATTCTTTCAGCAGCAACCGATGCTATGACATGATTTGAAAGAGAAGCAATATCCTGTTCGTTATTATCATGCACAATTATTTTAAACTTGAAGACAAGTCCCCCGGCTGTGCCCAGGTAACAAATTAAACTGACGTCAAAAGAGGTAATGTGTAAAAGGGGAAAGAACATACATTTTCAACATGTTCCAAAGTTAACCAAGGCCTAACAAAATTAAACGTGTGGTTCCGGTAACCTGGCAGACCCTACTTAAAAGGGCCAACCCTAAAATTAATGAAAAAAAGTGAGCCGCCCTTCCCAAATAAATACTGGTCGACCCAGGCCAGTGCTACAAACTCAGTCAGAGACCCAAGTGACCCAAAAAAAGTTCGTAATTTTTTTCAGTGGCCCAAATGTGACCTACACCGTCCAAAGGGCCGAAGGCATGCTGGGGGGGGGGGGGGGGGGGCGGGTCCGGGGGCATTCCACCTTACGAAAAAAATTGAATTTGACCATGCAAAATGGTTTATCTGGGGAGTTTCGAATATCTTGCCTTCACATGGTTGACGAAATCATAACATTTTAGTCATTATTGTACTGATTTGGCTATTTTCCCTGATTGTACAAAAATCTGATGAAAATTAGCAAAAATTAGTAAAAAATAAATTAAAAAAAACATCGCCATGTTATTAATTAACATAAGACAAATTTTGCATTCATACATGTAAGGCTTTAGAGAATTTTTGCACACATAATATGGTTATTAATTCGAGGAAAATTAACAGATAAATTATCCCGCAATTAGTAAGTTGTGTATTTTCTCTACAAAAGCAAGAAGAAAAAATACGTTAAGATAATCACTAGGCCTGAATGTACCTAACTTTTATCACTGAATGTTGATTGATAATATTTGATGCACACATATGCCAGGATGGTGCAATATAATTGCTAAAAGCACACCAAACTAATTTCGGCTAAATTCTGTAGCATTTTTCAAAACCTGTGACGCAAAATTTTGCTACAATGCTCCAGTTGGACAACCTTAGACCAGCTGTAACACGCGACCGACCAGCAAAATCACCTCACAAACAACCACCCTTAAAAATTGGTCGTTCAAATCAACCGTAACCAAGTTATACGAAAAAGTTAACAGAAACGCTGGCCATCATGTGCCGCTATTTGTTGCAGTAAAATCAACTCAAACACAGCATTTTCTTTCAACTTGTCTGGACGGTGAACTTGGGCCGGGGAAAAAGCGTAGCTGCTGCATATAGCCACGATGGGCGCGGTATCGGTATCTGGTATCGCTAGGTTTCAGGTGCCCGTTTGTCCGAGTTACCAGAGCAAACGGTCGTGAACGTATTTTTAAAAGATGACTTACAATCTTAACTTTAATTTGCCCGCTCGGTCGTGTTTAAAGCAGTTATCATCGTTGGTTATTGATCGAAATGCAACACGAAGGCATATATACGTGCCAATTTAAACATGGCGCAATCTATTGTGGGAAAGGAAAATCACAGTGAATCGTGGCCACGTGTTTTCAGCACGGTTCCAGGTGTCAGTTCTCTGAGTTACCAGGGCAAACGGTCGTTAAAGTACTTTTAAAACATGACTTACTATCTTAACTTTAATCAGCCCGCTAGGTTGTGCCTGAAGCAGTTATCATCGTTAGATACAAACCCAAATGCGACACTGCATGCTCGAGCGCCATTTTGAACATTGTGCAATTAATGCATCGATTGTGGGACAGTCTCACAAAAGTACACTGATTTGGATATCAAAATGAACCGCGGCCACAGCATATATATCATGATTGATGCTCTGAAATAATTCCAAAATATGTATTTTTAGTTTCATATATTATAACCCTCTTCCCTCTTCGTCCATGTCGATGTTACGTCAATGTGGTGTCCTGTGGTCCGTCTTTATCTTTTGTACAGCATTTGTATTGTTCTTTTATTTCTTTTTTTTTCACGAGAGGGATTTATATAGGCAGAGCCTGTTTCCCGATCGCTTTTTTTAATAAAAAATATGTTTAAACCAACCCTCTTCCCACCCCCATTCGGCAATATCGTCCCAATGCTCATTTTCAGACCATTACCATTGGGTTGCGGAACTTACTATTTTCACAATGACAGCCAATTCGATTGGCTATTTTGAAAAGGTAGCGCCCAAAATATATGTGTGATTAGTGTTAAGGGAAGGTTAATTTTTCGAATGAATGTAATGTACAATATATAGTGGGACTTTTCCGGAGTGAGCGTTACCTGAAAATGTAAATACAACGACAGCGACCAGTTGTAGGCCCCAGAAATAGTATTTTGTATCAGACATTGAAGTCGTCTTGAGGCAGTGAAATAATGGTCAGCAGTAGGCTGAGTGCCAAGCGCCCCATTGCGTCAAAGACGGAACTCAATGGAGAAGGTTGCCCCGATAGCGGATACAGGTCCGAAAGTACTGGCGACTTTTTATATAAGTGGTAACAAGCAGCCCAATTACCACGTAGCACTGCACCCAAAGCTACCTGTATGTGGGATATACAACTATTCCCTATAAGTAAGATACCCATCACAGTACTTGAATAAAACAACATATTGTTGCTTATGTTAGCCACTTGCAGTAAATATATGGGTATTCTAATGTGTGCCTTAATGCAGGTGAATACTATGGCAAAGTGTCGATAAGCTGTTGTGTGTCATGTGCAACTCTTGTTTTAAGGCACCACTGTAAACACGTTTAATTTGCTGTGTTTTCATTTTCATTTATTTCGCTGATAGCAGAAAAGAGTGAAAATAAAAACACAATAATATAGTATTTTAATGTAGCTTTAATTGGAATTATGTCCAAAAAATGAAATCAGCACATCACTTAATACCTGCAAAAACCGTGAAAATTTATGTACGCGAAAACAAGTACTTTTATGGTAAACTGCTGTCAGTACGTGTACCTTGTCGTCTACATAGGATACCATGAGTGAAGGATTTTTTTTTCTTGGGGGGGGGGGGGTGGTGGTGCTGACCTTGCTGTTGTGTATAGTTCTTCTCTGCATAAGACTTTCTGCCAATGAATTGTAAGCCTTTGGTTCAGGGTACGGTTGAAGAAAACCTGGAGATAACGTCTGGGCATCTGATCCCCACTGGGCTATAGTGTATTTGGTTGAGTATATTTACATTGGTAGTCAAAATTGTACAACTAAATATGACCCCTTTAACATGACAGGAATATGTTGCAAACACACACAGATCAGTGTCAGTAATTAGAACTTACAGCAATCCACAAATAAGATTTCCCAAAATAACGTGCACTCTCTATCCCTCATAAAGTATAAACACGTTATCAATCCCATGCATATGACTTTAAAGGAATTGAGAACACTTTACCTTAAGCTCTCTTCACGTTCTCCCATGCGCGTTATATGCACAATTATAATGTACCTATATGAGTTGTCGACACATTATTCGCAGCAGCGTTTGGACCCACTTCAGTGACTGCGCCTGGAGTGTGCCTGCCAAAAGGCCCGTGGTCCAGTCGCTGTATTTTGTCTTCACTTGTAAGATACAGCCATTCTGACCAGATATATTTGTCCATACCACTTACTATAGGTGAGGCAGGGTCATCAGGTTTCTCGAAGGTTGTTCTGTAACTGATATACATGTCGTTGAACATGTTGCATGTGAAAAAACACATGTATGAGAGGCACAAGGGGATATTAATAATTCTTTAGCCTGACCCGGATTTAGACTAAGAACGTATTTATTCGGCAA
>OZ026613.1:41383707-41403707 GCA_964020975.1 Hermodice carunculata
GTTATAAGGCAGGTAGAACAATATACAACATACCAAATACAAATAATATATAACATTTGATGGCATATACAAACATGTGCCAGAATGACCTCAGCCAAGGATTAACTATCCCTTAGGCCACCTAGAGAATATTTCGTGCACTTTTATGAATGATTTAAGATTACCGGTGAAAATACAGAATGCAGCTGCAGTGAAAGAAACCCATGCAGATTGATACAGTTTTCAAGGATGAAGGAAAACCTAACTGTTAAATGGGCATAGCGGTTCATCACGGTTCGCGCAATACAATATACGTTAATAAAGTACAAATTTGGATAGTTTGACAACCTGAGTTAGCAGTGAGTATGAATGTGTATGTAGTTTGTTGTAGATACATACGTGGAGATTATGGAGTTAGAGGGGGATATCATATGTGGCACAGGTTTTTTTTTTTTTTTATTTATTCATTTATTTTCTCCATCGTGGTATCGGGAAAGGTGCCTCTGCATCAAGTGATATTAATGTGCGTTGGTAGTAAAGTGGAATACTAGGCATGCTGCAGGTTTGTGAGTGTGTTTTCTCCTTTTGGGTATCGGGATAAGTGGGCTCCTTCTGCCTCGAATGATATAAATTTGGGTATGTAGTAAGGTTTAACGAAACTTTGAGAATAATTAAGTAGTTTTATTCAAGAGAATCTGAAATGTAACTTAGTGCTTTTACCCTTGTTTGGGACTGTATAAGTAAGTGCTCTTCCTATAATAATAAAACTCTAAAATTGTTTTACCATATCTTGCTATTTGCATATGCTCATGCAACAAATTACCGCTTTGTTCGATATAAAGTAAACCATGATTACGTTAACGCATATAAACCTGGGTCACAGCATATATATATATATATATATATATATATATATATATATATATATATATATATATATATATATATATATATATATATTTATATCCCGTCATGTGCGTGGACATTAACTCATAAGTATCCCATCCAACTTGCCTGCTTAATTGTCTTTTGGGCTGATATAGAGTTTTAGACAAAGATGAAAAAGTCAGGAACTCTGCTAAGTGAGCAACATATCGACTGCATCTGTCTTCGTCTGTTGAAACTAACACTTAACCTTACTTAGCATGCAATCAATCAAAAATTAAGCTACTTTGTGTATAAGAGTACAATGACTGACAGTAAATATTATCGACTACAATCTTCCTTTCCAAATATTACCGGCCACTATAGAAGCCAATTCGGATGTTGATCAGGACCTACATGTGACGTGGTCGCTTGGCTACCATTCTGTCAGTGTAAATGGCATTGACCTGACCGTTAGTCTAGAGCAATTTGGCCTTTGCACTACTAAAACTTCATACATTTCCTCAAAGAGCTAAATGGTAATTTTTGTAAGCGGACCCGAACTGTGATACCAAGAATACTGAACTGTTTGGACAGCCCGGACAAGTTTACAGTTGCCTACATTGTTTTAACAGCTGGAACACCCAAAACAAATTGGGCGATAATAGAGCAAAGGTATTGGGATAACCTTTTGCGACAACCAGTTGGTGTACTGATACAACATGTGTGTTTGATCTACATAAGCACAAGTGGTGCTGTACATTGATGGAACACGAATTAAAAAGTCATGATGGAATTTCTGAAGTGATTTCGGAAACCACAGAAGTGTTAAAAAGTAAAGTGGAACATACATATAATGTAATGTGTACATACAATTGTATTCATACAGCGCAGGATCATTTCGAAGTGTGCTGTGTTCGGCAGGAACTGTAGCAGCATTGGCATTGGTTGCCGTAAAATTGCTGGTCTTCGAAGCGAGGACACCAAAGCAACAAGAGGAATATCATTGCTCCGTAACACACGATGTACAGGTATATTCTCTCAATATTTTTTCAGATTACATTTTGCATGTTTCCCGTACAGTGTGTGTGTGGACCACAACTTGTTGGAAAATCCAAAACAGATACTGAACGCAATACTCATTTGGTAAAATATATTCTTGCTAATACAAAAATACCACAATATGCAAAAAATATATAAAGCATCGTATTTTTATATTAAGACCATCTAAGGGACTGAAAATGTGGTCTTTATAGGCAGTGGTCTTAATGGTGATATAATTTAATTAAGGATAAATATAAAACGGGTCTGTATATTGGTGGTCGTAATTTAGAAAGTGCCTCCTCATGGAGTTCGTCTGAATTAGAGACTCTACTGTTGCTTAATTCTGAATACCGGGCACATGGAATGTTTTGATCTGAGTTGATTATTTCGCTTGTGTAGAAAAGAAAATTCAAGTCTGATAATTTACTACAAAATTTTAATATACTAAATTTCTTTGATGTATATGCAATGAAATACATACATACCCTCAAAAGCACCGAGTTCAGCATGTGAGCTCTGTTCACACATTTGTTGTAGAGGTGTTGGAGCTCCCCCCCACCCACCCACCCAAGAAAAAGAAACATCATTTCCTGCACAACTTAGTGGTCCATGTTCCCTGAACTTCACAAACATGTCCCTGTTATCAGAAAATTTAAGACCCCTGTTCCTTTGTTCAAAACGAGAAGAAAACACACACACACACACACACACGAAAAATTCACAAAACAACAAAACTTTGAGAGCCCCCCAGTTTGCTTTAATTCAATTTTAGTGTCTGTACTTTACAGGTGTGAATGATAAGACGGTTGTGATGTACGTGGCCTGCGTCAATTGTGGAACTGTGTATTGTTGTTCCACACAGCAAGTCATGTTTAACTTGTTATGAACACTTTACACAAGGGCCACCCAGTTTATGAAGACACACAGCGGCTTGCCGCCTGGGCTGCATTAGCAGTTGTGCTGACGAAATTGGCAAACATGCGTATCTTGACCAGACAATTTGCACTGGTTGTTCGAGTTTAGACAGTAAAGAACATATATATGAGCATTCGGCTGCGTATTCACAGAATTTGAGCACTGCTGACGGGAAAGGCAAAACATGCCACCTTTGAAAGCACATTCGTTCTTGCTACATTATAAATGCTGAGAATTCCTGTACCGCACGCTACGTCCATTGCGATTTAGTATAAACTATCCGTTCCATCGGATAATGGGATGCTGCAAAACAGCCTTTGTGCACTTGGTGTTGGTGTATCATCAGTTTCGCCAATAATTGTGATCCTTTACCTCTCTGCGTCCATCCATATGTGGTGTTGATTGCTGTCTGACACAATGCTATAAGTTTGTGAGGTACACTGTTTAAATTTGACAACGGAAAATGTTTTAATTACGTAATTCCGTGTAGCTTTTTTAGATTTTTTTAGAGTGTATGTCTATCTTTATTTGAATTAAATTGACATGTTACTTATACTCAGAAATAATTTTTGTCAGTTAACGAAAATCAGTTGACTTTTAACAATATGGTTGCGCAGACCAAACAGGCCCGATACTTTTTGACATCTATCTACTTTCAATAACAGGGACAATTTCATGCACAATATTTAACAAATCGCCATCAGTACAAAGAAAATCTATTCGTCATAGCTTTCCATCGTATTATTGGAAAACATATTTTGTCATATTTTGACCATCCTAATTTGTTTTAACATGTTTATTATTTGTGATTCAGACTCTTATCCACGAGTATGTTTGTGACAAACATTTTAAGCATCATATTTAATCAATAGGATCAATTCAGATGAAACAATACTTAACTCTGTGCACATTTAACGATTCGCATTTTCCAAAGATATGAACAATCTTCTTAAAAGTCCTTCAGCCACTGGACTCCAAGAAACCTATCGAGATTTGTAATGCCGATGCCAAGTACTTTTTTCAACTTGGATAAAACAGTGTGTACGTACTTTAAGAGCAAGGTTATGAAACTTACGATTGTTCCTTACATCAAATAGAACGGGAGAAGCTAAAAGTGCTGGGTATTGTAATATCCAGCTCTGGCTCTGATAATGATGATTTATCGAGACAAGTAAGGAGTTGATACTGTAGAGGTAATATGATTGTTCGTAGATTCAATATGCGTTCTTATGGGGTGAAAATGCGACAAAAGTACCCCCCTGCACCATCATGTACTGTGGGCAATTGCGATCGAACTTGAATGCTGGGCAGATAAAAAGGCTAAAGGTAACCTACAACAATATAATCCGTCGGTGTTTTCGGTTGCCTCTGAGATGTGATGTCAGTGAGATGTTTATGGCAAAAAAAGTGCCTTCTTTTAATTTGCGTCTTCGACATAACACTTTTAGCTTTGAGCAGAGAATGGCAAAGCGGGATAACGGCATACTAAAGGTGTTAATGCAAAGTGACATCTGTCATGCCAATGCACTTAGAATAGAGTGGAGTCCGGCTGTGTGCTCAGTATAACACATGCTTGGACTCGTGGACGTTTGAATACAGACAATGCCTCGTTATTATCCTGTTTTTTTTCTTTATATTCCAATGTATTGGTATACGTAGGAGATACGGGCTATCAGCCTGAAATAAAATCTCGAATTGTAAATTGAGCAACAGAAAACATTTCAGCCATCTGAGAAATGTCACTTGTATTTTTTAAACGATGAATATTCACATCATTTCAGGATATAAAGCCATTTGCCTGTCTGTTCATTACGATGGCGTTTAAGTATTGTCGATACCAAACTGGGAGATTGTTGAGCACCTGGGACGGGTGTGAGTCAGGTTAGAGTGCAGTATTTTCAGTACCAGTTTGGATATTGTTCAGTACTCGGGACGGGGGGTGTAAGTCATTTAGGGTGCAATTCACAGGGGGGGTTTGTTTTTTTTTTGTTTTTTTTGTTTTTTAGTAGTCCGTGCAAAAATTCTGTGCCGATCCCCCAGATCAATTGGAAGAATTATTATAAACATATTTATTTTACCTGGATTGCCTAGGTAGTACAAAATTACTAATCTGGAGGCTCTCCAGACATACAACGCAACACATGATCTATGTACAAGACGCACAGGACAAGTACAATGAAAGATATATGTTAAACGGAAAGCATTACAGTCCTATATATCACAATAAAGCATACATCGTCAAGTTTATACCTCACATAAAATGTACAAATAACCCATCTATTAACGATTCAAATTAGTTTCAGCAACATATGACACACCAGACCTTAAAAGTGAAACCTCCGAGTATTGATTATGAATTTTTGTACACTTGAAAAAATTTGTTGGTTAACTTCAAGTGTAAAGTCTGTGTTGCCATATAACAGAATTTCCACCAAGCGTTCACTAGCTACATGGACCATTAAGCTTGAGTGAACCCCTGGTGCGACAATATCTCTAATTTCCTTCAACAGGTTTAAACGGGGGGCAGCATGTAGTGGACAAAAGAGAAAGAAATGAATAATATCTTCGACGGGATGACCACAATCACACGATGAAGAGGCTATAACGTTTATTTTGTAGAGATGTGCGTGTAGACCTGAGTGACGTAGACGTAACTGGGTTTGGCAAATATTGGCAAAACGGTCACCATGAGCGTAGTATGGGGGGACATTATCAATGGCCAACAAAGTTTGTTTGAGGGTTAATTTGAATTTTGATAGAGAAATAGAGCTGCGTATGTCGTCCGGTAGGTCGTTCCACGATTTAATTACTGAAGGCAAGAATGAATCACCAAACCGTTTTGTACGAAATTTGACCTGTCTCAAATACTGCGGTGTTCTAAGACTACGACCACTGGTATCGGCTGGTTTTAAGGGTACTATACTTGATAAATATTCGGGACACAATCCGTGGTACATTTTGAAGAAAGCAACTAGTTTGAAATATTTACGCCGGTCTGCTAGAGTTTGCCACCCTAATTCAGAGAGTAGACGGTCAAGCGAGGTGTGGCGGCGAGCGCCCGTGCAGATTCTGGCCGCTTCATATTGCACGGACTCAAGAAGGTCCGAGAGTCCTTTGCTGCAATTATCAAAAAGCACACACCCATATTCAAGTATCGGACGCACCATGGTGAGATATAGTTTGCATAAGGTATTTCTAGATAGTTTGAATTTCAGTCTCTTCAAGACAGCAAGACGTTTACTGGCTTTATCTATAATTCTCTCAATATGTGCATTCCACGTTAAATTTGAAGATAGAGTTATCCCCAGGTGAGTGTGGCTGGTTGTTTCCGGTATGACTTGATCACCCAGAAGCAATGGAGGATGCTCATATTTGTCCCGTTTTGTCGAAAATATTAGAGAAAGAGATTTCAATGCATTAAATAAGACGTGCCAAAGACGACCCCACTGGTCAACTTTTCTCAAATCACCGTTCATGCGGTTCGCTGAGATGGTGGGATTTTTTACAATTTCAATGATGCTAGTATCGTCGGCAAACAATCTTATATCACATGATATGTTATCTACAATATCATTTACAAATACAAGAAATAAAAGGGGTCCAAGAATAGATCCTTGGGGAACTCCGGCTTCCACGGGGAGCCATTGTGAGCAGTGGCCCTGGATGACCACTCGTTGCCGACGATTTGAGAGATAACTACGTACCCAACGTACCAATGATGCTTCAAAACCCAATTGGCGTAGTTTGAACAATAGTCCCTCGTGCCAAACACGGTCAAAGGCCTTGGAGACATCTAGAAAAACTATTCGAGCTTCATTGTGGTTTTCTAAACCGTTATAAATATTGTGCAGTATGCTTATTAGCTGATTTATAGTCGAGTCATTTTGTTTGAATCCTGAGTTTTTGGACGTTAATAGGCCTTGACTAACTAAGTATTCATAAAATTTATTAAACACGAGACGCTCCAATACTTTGGACACATTGCATAGCAAGGAAATTGGACGGTAGTTAGTTTTGCTTTGTCGGTCGGACTTTTTGAACACTGGACATAAATTTGACTTTTTCCAGCAGTCGGGAAATGAAGATGACTGCATTGAAAGATTGAATAGCTTAAGCAGTGGGTAGCTGATACCAGTTGCCACATTTTTTAAAAGGAAATTACCAATGTTATCGGGACCAGTTGCAGAGCTTGTTTTGAGGGAGAGCAGAACTTTTTTAACCTCTTCTTCAGTGAATATAAACGTTTTGAGCCTCTCATTAGTATGATATTCGAAAGTAGGTAGAGTAAAGGTATCATCAGCTTCAAGCTTGCTCTGACTGGCGAAGTACTCATTAAAAATTTCGGCTTTCTCTATATTATTTGATATAACATTTTCATTTTCAATTAAAGGCGGTATATTTTGATGGATCTTGCAACCCAGTATGGACTTGGTCAGGCTCCACCATTTTTTGGGGTTTAAATTTTTGTTATCTAGATCATCTCTCAGTTTTGAGAAATAAGACTGGATAGCAGATTTATTAGCGTTTGCAGTTATGTTACGAAATTTCTTATAGATTTGATAATGGACGTCGTATTTAGTTCGTTTGTAGCGCCTCCATGCACGATCCCGTTTTCTCCTCATTCTTTTAATAAATGAATCCATCCAGGGTTTGTCTTTTGGTCTCACAAAGATTTCTTTGCTGGGAATATAATCTTTGGTAATGCTGAGGAGCAGAATCGAGCTGAGCAAAGTCACTTGGATACGAAAAATAGATATATATCTTTTGCTGAAGATTTCTGATACGAAAGAATTTTTTTGTTTTGACTAAAGTTATTGTTTACTTGTATTCGGCATGTCACACGGCACAGATGATGTGCTGGAACACAAAGGGTGAATAACCATACCTGTAAACCATCCGTAGCTCCACATTGGACTCAACCGTATTCCAACACATGACGGTCAGATACTTTGGTATCAAAAGCCAATATCCACCCATGTTCTAATGCAGGTGTGTAACTAAATATGCATGCTGATCGCCTGCTAAACGGTTAATAGAGTCATCCTATAGCTTAATGGTTTGCGAATGGTTGATGCTTTCGGTGTGATGGGTCGTCCGATAAAGACATCCTACATTTCATATGCAACTGCTTCAGGGTAATTTGACAGATACCACACGCAGGCAGTTTGCGAAATGGCATATAACAACTAAATTGGTGATAATGAAGCACATTTAACCCGAAACAACGATTAAGGAAGCCATGATTGGCACTCCACCAAAAAACAGATCCGTTTATTGATATTTTATTTTAGACACAAAGCTTGAGGCAGCACTCAATTCTGGCTCAGGATCTTTGCATCCCAGAATATTAAAGACTTTTTTGGGTCGGGGTTTGTTTGTTTGTTTGTTTGTTTTTATTAATTCCCAAATTCACTTTTCTTAGAAACATTGGCAGCTACCTCACACCTGTTGGATATATCCTTTCCATTTGTTTGCAAGAGGGAAAAAGGGACGAGTTTCGTGAAGTGCTGTTGATACCAAGAACGAAACGTGTTTTCATCTCATAGTCATGACATTTAGCTACTTACAGACATAAGCCCTTGTGCTATCCATCATGCTGGTGACCCATTAACTAAAATTTGTTCCTAAAATAAGGATTACCTAGGTCGTTACCATATGCACAAAGTTTTTCCAGGCTGCCACAAATGATTTTGATATCGCTTATGCTAAAGCATTGGATATTTAGGTACTTGAAAATTTTTGAGGTTGACATTTAGTTATTATATACGAGCATACCAAAGAGCAACCTCAAAATTGTAAATGTGAATACCCCTAAGCATAAAGTGTCTAATTAAGGCGATGTCCTAGTGAAAGGTGAATAAACGTAATCACTGGCGAAGTGATGAAATTGGTACCCTTTACCGGGCTTTACTTGGTCCCAAAAAGACAAAATTAGTTTTGCTTTCACAGTAGTTGTAAAATTTTATCCACGTAAAGGGTGTCCAGTTGGACTCATCCGTCATGCACATTATTCCCCAAAAGGTGCCGAAAGATGCATTGTTTAAAGGAGAGCAGAATTAGCAAAGACGGAAGATATTTGACTTGCAACTTTCTTTGATGTAGGAATTAGTTGTTGCACCTGATTCTAGTGTGGCCTCAGTGACAAAGCAAGCAGCAGTTGCTTGCTCTGTCCTATTACCGTTTTTTTCTGTCTATCTTATTTACGTTCATAAAATATAAAAAGAGTGCTGTTTGCCGAAAGCTGATTATCTTGTTTCACCTTTAGACACTCAATAGATAAATACGGAAGTTGTTGCAGTATTGGCGTCATATATATGTTAGTGTATGGCAGGTAGTATTTTGGTACTGCTGTGCCAAAATATAAATGTACACCATCAACCCACAAAGAGCTCATCAGCAGCACCGAAATAAACGCAGGCATAAGTAGCTACGGGCGTGTACATTTTCATGTGTTGGTCCATATATGATAGCGTGGAATGAAAGGAGGATACTCAGTTGGTGTTTCACTATGCTGAAGGTGCTTGTGGGCTCAGTTGGCATTACGTCTGGATAATTAGGCACACCCCGGGACAGGTCTAAGATAGTGCTACTGGGCGATAATAAGTTTACAAGATTTGATACATGCTGTTCACAGGCAAATAGATAGTACGATAAAGGAGTTAACACTATGTTATCGAACTCTCCCAAGCAAAACAAGCCCGTGCATCTTCAGTTTTCGTAAACTTCTATATCTCACCAACTGCATGACAATACCCCTACACATGTCGAGGCAAAGGTAAGTAAACATTTCATCAATCAACAATGTTGGCATGCAGATGCGTCGCTCAAATATGCATACTTTTTGTGTGTGTATAATTTTCTTTGCACAAACGCTCATTAAAAATTATGTATTTTTTTCAATTATCAAAGGTCAAATCAAGATACTTTACTATCAAGCAAAAACGACATGTACTTGATTTTAAAAGGGCATGCTGTATAATTTTATTGTTTAGAAATTGCATATTAAGTGGAGAAATTTGCCTTTAAAACCTGCGACATTTTTGCTGAAGAGTACCTTCCAACAAGGGAACCAAACTTCCTTTGTCGTTTATCCTAGCAACACGGCGGATTCTAATATTCAAAACCAGACGGGAGTTTTTTATTCGCTCCGCCAGTGTGTCTAATCACTTTCTACGTACTGGCGCAGGTTCAGCTAAAAACTGTTATGATCTCTTGATGAGAGTGTATTTTCAGTATTTAACAAGAGATGTTATATTAAGGCTGAGCTGTACGTCATAAAATCAAAGCATCTCATCACTTCTCATCAATCGTAGGTCATAATGACTTACAGGTTAAAGTGTTTTTATACATTATGGCGAGTTGTATTTCAAAGAGAAATGGCCGTTACCTTTAGTTGTTGCCACGCACCATTAACATGATTGATTTGTACATGTATTTCTGCTATATTTTCAGTCGTATAGGAAGTATGCAATGCAACAGTGTTTGTAGTTGTACAAAATAAACGGCAGACAGGTACAATTATCATGCCAACAGGAGACATACGCTACATACTCAGTTTATCCCATATCAAATCATGATATTCCTGTCAATCATTTGTCTGTGGAAAGATCACATGACAGAAAACCAACAGTGAAGGCAGGTTTAGGGCCAGGTCACTTATACCTACCGAGTGTTACGTTGTTTTGCTTGACAGAAAAAAATATCCCGCCGCACTAAAATATCAGCAAACATCTGAAGGTTTGTATTGCTGTGAAAAAAGGATTCAACTTTGAAAGTTTGTCTGTCACCGTGAATTTGTGCAAACAAGTGATCTTTTGATAAGATTGGATTACATTTTTTTCAAACTTGCCAAAATATGTTGGACTTAGAACTACGAAAGTATGCACCATTAACGCCAATGATACCATCCTGAAGTTTCCTACCTTTCTCTCCAGAGTTCCATGATCTACAGCTGCTCAAAGTCGGAAATCTGTTGGTGATACCTAACCTTTTCAAACTCGTATTTCAAAAGAAAAGACCCGCATTAAAAACACACAATATTAATTTTGTGCAGAGCCACTTCATATCAAATTCATTATTCTTGTCATCACTTTTATCACGTACTTTCGGGGTGGAGGTGACACGTTTTCTTTGTTTATCGTCGGAAACATGTATACAAAGATGTGTGTATTTAAAATGTCCGTTTAGCGTGCAAAGCCCGATTGTTATAGGCACAGGTGTTTCACGACCGTATCCTTTAAGATATCCACCTAAGCCAGTGTCTGATGCGAAGGCAATCTACATGTGATACTGTGGTTACGGTTTTGATCGATTAAGTACTGATGACCGCTATCGAAAGATAGTATTCGGTACCTCAATAGCACTATCTACTGTACCGTAAATGAAAAACATAAAAAGTTTGATTAGTGTACATTTAACACAATTGTGATTTTCTTATTGGTTTGTTTATGGTGTAGGAATAGCCAACGCGGCAAATCAACTCGCAATGAAATACAATATTATTCCTGCTGATTGCCTGATGGCGGGTCTTCATCATGAATATAACACAAACAAACCGCCCACCACTGAACTTTTGAAGCTTCCAATATTTGGAAACAATTTTGTTCAGTTTTAGTGTAATTTATTATAATGCGTGTTATTATGTAAACATAGCTACCGATTCACTCTTTGAGTCGGTATGGTTTACGAACCCCATGGTTTACCATGGCACAATTGTGCACCTGTCCTTTATTCTTGGTAACTGGTAAACTTTATGCATCAATATGTTTTCCGGACAGTATAATACATATACAGTTAGCATACGCACATGACAAGTGACTGTGTTTACATAATTGTTGGGCTCATACTGATACTGTAATGTAACTCCAACTTTTGTTCCTTTGCAGCGTGACTATTGTACAAGGAATCGGCTATCTTTATCAATGAACCAAAAACACGAACATCCATCAGTCATTCTCATATGGCTGGTTGGAATTAGCCAATCATAAGGCTCAAAAAGTGTTGATTATATCCCATAACCATTGATTATGAAAAAGAATGTATTATGAAACTTGATAATGCATCTTTTTTGGGCTGACCTTCACCCTCAATAATCGCAAAAAGGGCCCGCAAAAAGAGTGACTTAAGTAAAACCTATAACTCGCTCTTTCCGAATTAACCCTTTCAATGTCTAACAATAAAATTTGAAATGATTTACCTGAATTTCCATAATAAAAACTTTCCATTCAAGTACCAGCACGCATAATACCATCAGCCACAAAACTTCTCCGGGTCAGTAGTCTTGATACAGTAGCATATCATGACCGCAAAGCAAACTTTGATTGTGAAATTGTAAAAACACTACAAATAAAAACCAACATACCTCCCAGTACTGCCCGTGCCGTCATTTCTTTGGAAAAATAATTGCTCAGTTGCAATATTATCAAGTTCAATTAGGGGCACGCCATCTTTCATTTTGTGGCAGCTAGCAGATTCACGAACTACCTGAACGCCTGAGCGAAATCACGAATGAAGTGACTCAGAAGTGAAATGACACTGTCACACGTGCGTGTAAGAATTTGATTACGTAACTGACAGATAATACGCTTTCAATCATGAAATCACTGACCCGACCTAAACACAAATGACCATTCCTACCAGCCAATGACAAATGTGTTATAGCATGAAAGGAGACGATTATGGCTATTACAACTATAAGCCATAATCGTCTCCTTTCATGTTATAACTCTCACATAATACATTGCCCATCTCCCTATTGTTTATAACCATTCCTGCGTCCCTACTTTTCAGATTGCGCTATCACGTTGGCTTATCTGACCTTGTACTCAGGCTCAGGTTGACCACATTTTGTAGAAAAGATGCTGATTTTGTAAGTAAAAAGGGGGAACAAAAATTGAACTAGAAGTTGGACAGGTTCACCAAGGATAAAACAAAGAGTGACTGGCATCGAGGAAAAGATCTATTGCTATCCTGTATATGTGCGTTCGTAAACCGAGAGTTTGAAATGGCAAAAGAGCAAGGTGTAGGAATAAACAAGAAAAATGACGACGAGTGCCATGGCCAGCCGTAACTTGTTTACTAACAGGTGGTATGTGCCTCGGGCTCGATGGAAGAAATATAGAACACAGGTGCGGCAACTGGCTGCCAGCACGGGCAAGAGTTCGTGCTAATTCAACCGTTAGAAAAAGTTGCAATAATGTTTAAAGTTGGTTGCCAAAAATTCATAAATGTGGCCAACATCGATTGTGAGTTTAAGTAATGATTCACAAGCAAAATGCAAGAAATCCCTATGAGCCAACGCGCAAGTTTGCATTGAAACCAGGGGAAAGTGATCATAGCAGAAGAGAATTCAATTGCATCGTGTGGTTTGGGTCGAGCGACAAAGTGCAGATGGGATGGAGTAAATATTTGGTTTTGTGTTTGTGTTTTTCAAAATGAACAGTTGAGACGTTGAGGTTTTGCTTTCATGTGTGTAGCTCGTGGGGTTGCTACAGACAGTGTGGTTTGTGTTTTGAAATACATCGCAACAGAGCATCCATCGCTGGCAAATGTAATAATAATAATAATAATAATAATAATGATAATGATGATGATGATGATGATGATGATGATGATGATGATGATGATGATGATGATGATGATGATAATAATAATAATAATAATAATGTTGCTGTGGCTCTCCACTTATGCGCCGCGGTCCTGTGTGACACAGGTGGCCTAGGAAAAAGGAAAGGAAAGAAAAGAAAAATAGATGAGGCGGAGGAAACCATGGTTATCCTAATCAGCTCGTGCTGCCATGTTTTCCAGGACCAGAGCGGAGGCAAAGGGTCCTCCACACACTCTCTCACAGCTATGGTGGGCCACTTGCCCTGGATATATCCCCCAACACTCATTGCTTGTAGTCCCCCCCCCCCAAAAAAAAATCCCTCATATACCCTATCCCCACCTCTAAGGCTCAGGCATATCCCATGGGAGATCCCATGGGAGCCCTTATAAGGGTTACCACCATTCTCTGTCCTCCCTGCACTCTAAAATTCTAATTTACCCTGTCGCTATCAAGCCCTATCAATTCATTTTCTTTCTCCCAGCACCTTACCAGGTAGGCCTGTACACTTGTGTGTTTCTTGTCTCTGCTAGTCGCTCTGTTTCTAGCTTTTTTATGCACCAACCACGCCTTAATCTCAGACACTTTGATATAGTATAGAGAAATTAGATCTGTCTTTTTCTTCTGGACTGGATTCTGTAGTGTATTCCCATCACTTCATACTGTGATTTATAACTTGAAGCTGAAAACCGCCGAACAGAGAAATAAACCTGTGATGCTAAATCACGGTTACAGTTTAAATATTCGTAAATTCCAGTACATGAAGCATAATAGTAGCCAGCTTCTTCAGTGTCATAGTAACATGCAATTTAATCAGAATACTCACATATCTCACCCGTAAAAAAAGTTTGTGTATTCTAGAGAATACGCAGCTAATTGCAAAATGTTATCACCTCTCATAAAGCAGTCGTGCAGTATGGAGTAAAATATGAATTTAGTCTGGCTGTATGAAATACGTGTTCACTCTGTGGCGAAGCCCAAAAAGCATATATCTTTACCCAGAAGAATAAGTGAAAGTATAAGAAGTATATAATTAGCACCAACGTTGTGAAATTTAGTTTTAAGTATTAAGCCCCCCCCAAAAAAAACAACAAAACAAAACAAAATGATAATGAATAAAAACAAAAATAAAATAAATTAGATTAAATAAAACAGGACTGAGAGCTTCCAACAGCTCTGCATCATACAGCCATTGCAACTGACATTAAAACCCGCGAAGATTTTGAACTTACACCGAACTGACACGCCGAATGGGCACTTGTAATTAAATAACACACTCTCAAAAATAAAGGCTGCTGTTCCTGAAGCAATTTGACCATCGAGTGGACAGAACGCTACATTTTGACCACTAATCTTAGTATGCTGTCTTTAACTCTTTCAGTGCCTAATTTTAACAGTCAACAGCTTCCTTTGGTACGTTTTTGGATGCCCAAAGAACGCTGAGAAAACCTGTTGACCTGGACCATTCTTACGGCTTCTGCAACTGCAGGCATGCAGTTACTTGAATGAAAGGTCGGTTTACGAAAGATTGTGAATCTGTAAATTCAGAGCACATTGACTTTGCAATGAAAGAGTTGAAGTGCACCGACATCCGCTGGTAAAGCTGTTCCATTTGTATATCCATCCAAGTGAAATTGTCGTTCAAGAGAAAGGACCAAAAGACGGAATCAAAATTACAAAATGGTTATTCACCTTAGGTGCATGGCAATACTTTGCCCATTCGGAAAATATTATTATTTTTTTATGGAAAACAACTTACCCAACACCGACCTACATTGCAGCAAATTTCTCATTTCTACTCATCCTTTTGACAGAGTGTTATGATAACTTTAAACTTATGATGGTCTCCATCACCTAAATTTCAAATTAATAGCCCGAAGAAACAAATGAGCAAGTTTCATGCATGTGAACCACGTTCCCTCACCTTTACTGGTTCATGTAGCTTGTCCTTTGAACTGAAACTTGCGTGTATTCTATACTAAAAATATATGAACTGTTTCAGGGTTTTAAAAGCGCTTTGAATCGTGCCTATTTAAAAACAATGTTGCTTTCCGCTTCCAATTAATACAAATTCTGTATTGTCAGGCGACAGCAATTAAATGAAAAGGTTGCATATACGTATGTTGTGTTTTTCCCATGACTCGAAACAGTGTTATGGCTGAATGTTAACTGTGAAGGACAGATGTTCTATAAACTGGATACATGCTGTACAACTGGTTTACAATGTTTTTCAATGAACATTTTTATTTCCTTTTATTTACCATTTAATCTTCTATTTCTTGAATAAGATTGTTTATTATTTTTAATCATAACAACAGATAAAAAGGAGCGGCCCTGTGCATGAACAGTCAAATTTACTTTGCATGCAACAACATATTTTTGGTTCATAATGTTCTCAAACAACAACGAAAAAAAACCAGAACCAGACAAAACCGAAAAACACCCCCAAAACGTCTTGATACGTTACATAAGTATTTTTCTATGAAAGTAGTGTAAGTCTATTCCTTTCAATCAAAAAAATCAAATGGGAAAACTCATGCTAATAAATAGATGCACTTTGCAGAATGTTCCCGGAATTATCTTTTGCTAATCTGATTCAATTAATGGAAGCAGTTTGTAGCCGATGCATTTTCTGCTGGGTTACTTTGGTTGTCAGACTACATTTATTCATATTTTGAGCCACTCAATTTTTTCTGATTTGAATGGTTTGTATATGCAAAGAAGTTTCACCTACACGACATCATTTAAAGAAGATTCTGGTGTTTCCCTTAAAGGCACCTGTCATACAGACACAGATCACAACACAGAACTAACATAAAAACTGCAATTTTCAAAAGCTTCCTGGAAAGCGGGAATTATATGCAATTTATGAAAAGAACTCTGGAAGCAGATAGGTTGTAGTTAATGTGCCCAATGCTAACGACTTTATCGTCTGCCTCGTTTGCCTGGATGACTGCCCTACACACGTCGGGTTCATTTTAAGACAGGGAAATGCACAAATAGTACTCCAGCTTTCCGCATATATATATGTTTTTGCTTGATTCGTGCAGTTCTCTAAGAATAACTGTAAGGTAAGCCACGGCCCAAGTCAGCAAAAGAATCAAACGCTATGATGCTTTGTCAGACAGAAAATACAACAATAGAATTAAATCAATCAACCCTCGGGATGCAATTGGACGTTACATAACCTGCACAGATCACAATGACGATAATTCGGCTGCTGAGGAGGAGGACAGTGGTGATCATGATCGAAAATTTAGTATTCCAGTGCCATGTGGTTCACTGCCGTCTCACCTTCCACCAAAAGTTTCATAGTATTACATCAGGGAATATATTTTGTTGCCGCTTTCGCTCTGTCATACGACGTAGCAAGGGAGGTAAAGAGTTATGAAACATAAAGGAATGGGCATGATGATGATGATGATGTAATGGTGGTGGTGGTGGTGGTGGTGGTGGTGATAGTGATGATGAGATTGGTCGCTAATAAGACAAGCCGTCTGCAGTGCTCAACAGTCAACCAGCGGTTGCTACAGATCCAGGCAAAAAGATGTCTAATCATATCACCTGTATGTCTATGGCCTGCAGTGATACTTTTTGTATAGTTTTTCTTGACATGGAACCCTCACTGTTCAACTGTCGGAAAAAAAACTTTAGCATTTACAGGTCTTTATAAGATGTTTTTTCTGCTGGGTTGGTACATACCTGCTGGTATATCAACAAATCAAACCTCAACGTGGTAAAAGTGCCCTGGTCCATATTAACGGACTTATTTGTCGGCAAGTAGAGAAAAGACCGGTCCATGCTGCACAGGGAACGCGCAGGAGCTAATCTAAGTTAACAAATGGTCTATTATTTTAAGGCATATGTAAACGTCTTGCACGCCGCTCCCTTTAAGATAAGGACGACAGATAATGAGGTGATGCACCAATTTCCCTCTCCATAAAGATAATGACCTCTTCTGCAAATAAGTCTATCATTGCTAACAAAATTAATCCTCTTCCGTCAAAATCTACCGGCAAAAGCAGTGAATGCCAAGTCAGTCAACAGTTTTAAAAACAATATTGACCCACCATTCAAGAATAGAATGGGGCTATAAATAAGCCAAAGGTGGCTTGCTACCCTAATGTGAAAGACCAATGTCGTCCCTTTGTTGTATTTGTGTCTTTTTGTCCAAAACCACTTCCTAGTAGTCATTACCCTATTCCGCGGTCCGAACTCTTTACTCTCCATAAGCTAACCTGTCCCTGTCTAACTTATATACATAGAAGTTCTATTGTCCATATTGCACACGTTCCTCGGAAAAATTTTGACATAGGCTGTATTAGCCCAAATAAATTAAAGGGTCTTCAGCGGGTAACTACTCAACATGTTTCGGAGCCTTTTACCCGTACATGTCTCTCAGAGTAGCGGCTCCTTGTCTAAGCTAAATAATCAGCAAAGACAACCCACATAATAATGAATAAAAATGAATAAATATGAACGTGGCAATTGATGAATTAGCTAAATATGTGAAGTTTTGCTTATAAATGCAGAGCTTCATATTAAAGAAGAATACCTGTCAAACAAACCATAATTACCAAATTTTCATAGTACAGGTTCAGATAAGAACAATTTGACTTACCCCTGAACCAATATGTACCCTGTGACAATCATGAATCAAGGTGAATCAAACTTATTCAAAGCCGACTGCCACTCTGACATTGCTCACATGGGTACTAGTCATGCTAAAACTGGATCAAAACAAAACGCTGCTCAGCACCCGCAGGGGTGCAAAGGTAAACTTGTGTATGTTCTTAATCCGGCTTCTTGTGCGAGCAGGGGATTAAAGACCTTTACTTCTGGTGTTACATGGAATGCACGTTGCTTGGCACGAAAGTTCTTCCGCAACTGAGAATTCAAGCTGTGAAAAATATTGGGATCAGAAGTGTCAAAAATGATACTAGCGCATTGGCACATCATTAGCTCAGCTGACTTGTCAGTCAGCTGAGCTTATCTTATGGTCCTCCGTCCGTCGTCCATCAACAATTCACATTTTCGACTTCTTCTCCGAAACCGTCAGCCAGATCCACTTCAAACTTGGTGGAGATGTGCCTTGGGTAGGTGTCTACCAAGTTTGTTCAAATGGTAACGGTCCAGTGATTTTTGGATTTTTAATGATTTTTTTTGGTTTTTTGGGGGTAAATC
Organism: Hermodice carunculata; assembly: GCA_964020975.1. Classification (NCBI taxonomy): domain Eukaryota; kingdom Metazoa; phylum Annelida; class Polychaeta; order Eunicida; family Amphinomidae; genus Hermodice; species Hermodice carunculata. The sequence goes on from OZ026613.1 coordinate 41,402,297, forward strand.
TTAAAAAATCTTCTTCTCTGAAACCGCTCACGCAATTACTTTGATATCACCTAGGAACACTTCCTGGAACTCCTTGTTCTTAATTTGTTCACCAGGTGGCGCTGCAATTTTTTCCTAATTTTTTATCAATTTTTGTGTGTTAGAGCTATTTTCGACTTCTTCTCCAGAACCGTCACTCAGATTAAGCTGAAACATGATGGATATGTTCCTTGTAGAAGGGTCAAACAAAGTTATTCACTATGTGGGAATGCAAGTGATTCCTGATTTTTACGATTTTTTCAATTCAGGTACTTATCGGTCAATGCAGCTTTCCTATTGATTACTATGGAAGTCAATGAGCATTCTAATGCTAATTCACAAACTTGGTGGGGATGTACCTTGGGTGGGTGTCTACCAGGTTTGTTCAAATTGTCATGCTCCAGTGATTTTTGGATTTTTAATGAATCTTTTTAATCTTTTTTTGGACAAATCTTAAAAAATCCTCTTCTCCAAAGCGCTTACTCAATTGCTTTGATATCACAAGGGAAGACACCTGGAGACTCCTTGTTCTTAATTTGTTCACCAGGTGGCGCTGCAATTTGTTTCTAATTTTTTTATGAATTTTTGTGTGTTATAGCTATTTTCGACTTCTTCTCCAGAACCGTCACTCAGATTAACCTGAAACGTGGTGGATATGTTCCTTGTGGAAGGGTCAAACAAAGTTGTTCATTATGTGGGAATGCTGAGGATTCCTGATTTTTAACAATTTTTTTCAATTTGGGTACTTATCGGTCAATGCAGTTTTCCTATTGATTACTATGAAAGTCAATGAGCATTCTAATGCTTATTCACATTTTTGACTTCTTCTCCAAAACCGTCATCCAGATTTACTTCAAACTTGGTGGGGATGTACATTTGGTGGGTGTCTACCAGGTTTGTTCCAATGGTCATGTTCCAATGAATTTTGGATTTTTTCATGATTTTTTTGGTCAAAAATCTTTACAAAAGTTTTGATAGGAAAGTTTAACATGGGAATTTCTTGTAATGGTTATAACTTAAATAATTTTGGCCAGATTTACTTGAAACTTGGTGGGGGTGTGCCTTGGGTAGATCTCTACCAAGTTTGTTCAAATGGTCACGCTCTATTAATTTTTGGAATTTTTATGATTTTTTTTTTAAATCTTTTTTGGGGCAAACCTTAAAAACTCTTCACCTGTGAAACTGCTCACCCAATTCTTTTGATATCGTACATAGACACTCCAAGGGACACCTAGTTCTTAATTTGTTCACCAGGTGGCGCTGCAATTTTTTTCTTTTTTTTATGAATTTTTTGTACGGTTTTGCGCTATTTTTCACTTGTTCTCAGAACCTTCACTCAGATTAAGGTGAAATGTGATGGATATGTTCTTGTGGAAGGGTCAAACAAAGTTGT
>OZ026613.1:42026207-42271207 GCA_964020975.1 Hermodice carunculata
TACAACAATCCACCAAGCCAAAATGAGTGCTGAATCTAACTTTAAATTACCATCCTATGTCAACATAAAAAACTGGGTTCTGAAGACCACGCTGTAATATTGAACATGGAAGGTGATGCAGCTAAAAGTTTTGGAGAAGTCCAAAATGTATCTGGACCTTGAAAAATAGATGGACTAGCCTCCTACAAGCTCAGCTCAATGAGAAATCAGCTAAGCTTAAAAATTACAAAATATCCCTTACACCTTGAAAACTGTGTAACCACCCCCCAGTAGAACTCCACAACCATGCAATTTGATATAACTTCCAAGGTTACCATGCAAGGACCTGTCTGGAGGCCAGTAATACAGCACCAGCATTTGTAAACAATGTTTGTCAGTAAACATTGGTTTCAAAAATATTTTATCTCGGAAACAATTTGTCAATGTACTGTTCCTGAACAAGCCATTAGCACGCAAAAATCAACTTGGGCATGCTGCACCCATCCGTACCAAAGAAAGCTGTTGACCTAGAGCATGTTATCCTGATAGGTAATTAGGAATGGAAGGTTAAAACTAGTAACAGAGGACTTTCAACATCTGGGTATTTTTTCCCGCAGGAAGGAAAGACTTCATAACCGGGGCATTTGTCTGGGGCTCACCTTGGACACAAAGTGTACTCATCGCTGGTGAGACCTCTGGGTGGTGGTCGGTACTTCCATTCTCGCCCCTCGTCTGAGCTAATTTTCTTTTTGTGCAGGTCACTGCCACAGTGGGCTTTGAGCTCCTCCTTGCTGCCAAACGTGACACTGCAGTACGTGCAGGGAAAGCTGGCCTGGGGGTCATCCGTGCTGCTTCCATCTGAACACAAAAACAACGCTTCATCGTGTTACAGACATTTAACTAGTACAACGCGTCTCATTATCATATACTACATCTTAGATGAAATGACATCACAGTCTATTACATGTACACCTAGTTAGCATGTATAACTGTCCATTTATCACTTGCTTTGAAGCCGAAATTTTGAAATTTGTTTAGTTGTTAGGTCTATATGCAATGACTTAATACCATATTCCGCATTAATTAGCTAGTACAGTAGCTCATGTACTATTTTACTTTTTAACCTGTTTTTTAAATTTTATTTTGACTTGGATGCATACAATCTCTCATTATGTCAACAATCAATATATTTTCCAATGCAGTAGGAACACTGCTCGTTGCAAAATTACCAAGTGCTGTGTGACTCTGTATACAATTATTTGATGAATTATTTACATTGGAGAAAATGGGTACTTCAGGGGTTTTGCAGCAACTTGAGAAAATATCCTGATTGCCCATGGGCAACTTACAATAAAAGTAATTTTTACCCCTGAGTTATCAGGCTCAATCATGCAGACTGCCATACACAGCAACTGCTAGCCTCTCCCTGCACAACTTGGAATACTTTTTTTTTTTTTTTTAACAATATACACAGCCTGGGTCTATGCTAGCAAATCATTTTCACATAAATGTTAAACTTTGAGATACCCTCCAGAATTTCTATTCACTGGGATTTCACATGGGTTAATACAAAAGCTGTTCATTCCAGCAGCTGCAGCGAGAGCGTAATTTTCATCTGGACAGGTCAAGTGTTTCAGTTCCTGCCCTTCTCTCTGTTTCTATAATTTGGGCCTACAGTAGACTTGATATTATTTTACTCCCCCAGAGATGGAGGTAAACTGTAGCATGTGTTTCAACTTCAAAAGACAGGCTACCAGTTAGTCAGTACATAGAGGTACCATAGATACAGTATAATACCTCTATGGTCAGTACGTCACGAGCTTACTCCTGCATTCCCGTTCCAGTTCCAAGTCTGATGCACTTTCCTCACTCGAACTGCCTTTGCCTTTTGAAAATTCAGGCTGAAACACATGTCCCTCTAAACGATCATCCATAATGGTGTGTCAGAAGGAAAACTTTTACAGGGGTAACTCAACATTGTGTCAATCAAGATTCACCCAGATCAGCTGGTTCAGGCACGCGCCCAGCTGGCTATGTTCATGAGCTTGAGGGAATGGACCTGTACACTTCTACAGATAATGGAAAATGATGGTCATTGGTAACCCAAATTTTGTGGTATTTTGGTATCATTTCTTGGACGGCCGTCATTTTTAAGTATTAAGTTGGGGGGAAGGAGGGGGTCATGAAATTTAGTACCCAAAGTACTAATTAAAAAATGATGATAATGTTGAACCATCCCTATCTTTCCTTTGGCTTTAAAATACGGGATTATTTTGCATGACTTGAAGGAACACAGTCTTTCTCTCTTTTTTTGCATTTGTTCTTTCTTTCTCTTTTTCTTTCTTGGATAGACACACACAATTATATTTTCAACTAGAACAGGCTGATTTTCCAACAGAAAATCAAATGCCTCCCCGTGCGCCCTTACTATTGTCACCCTTGTTTTTATAAATAGGCATACCGATTCCAATGATCTACAGATATGGTGAAGGTACCTCTTCACTGACATTTCAAAACGTTGATTTTTGACAAAATGCCCACATGACCTTGAAAAATAAGTCAAGGTCATACATTTGCAGTTACACGCAAGGTCTTAAAAAAGTCTTACATAGAAACATCATCACACAAAATGTCAACCTCTTTGAGACAAATCTTTCTCAAGTGCATCTGCAATGATTTTTAAAAAGTGGCCATGTGACCTTAAAAATACGGCAAGGTCACCCATCTACAATCCCAACCTAGTTGGTATTATGGGACATAAACAAGCAAAATTGCAACCTCCTACGTCAAATCCTTGCAGAGTTGTTGCATGTGTGTCAATTTTAGATGACATACCCACGTGATCTTGAAAAATATGTCAAGGTTACCCATCTGCAATCCAAGCAAGATCCTATATAGGAACATCTTCACATAAAATTTCAACTTCCCAAGTCAAATCTTCCTTGAGTTATCATGTCCACATTGATTTTAGACGAAATGCCCACGTGACCTTGAAAAATAGGTCAAGGTCATACATCTGCAGATACAAGCAAGGTTTTACAAAAGTCTACATAGAAACATAATCACACAAAATGTCAACCTCTTTAAGTCAAATCTTTCATGAGTGAATCTACAATGATTTTTAAAAAATCCTGACCTTGAAAATAGGTTAAAGTCACCCATCTACAATCCCAACCTAGTTCATATTATGGTACATAATCATGCAAAATTTCAACCTCTTAAGTCAAATCCTTGTGGAGTTACTGCGTCCGTGTCAATTTTACATGCCATGCCTATGTGACCTTGAAAAATAGGTCAAGGTCACCCATCTGCAATCCCAACCTAGTTCATATTATGGTACATAATCATGCAAAATTTCAACCTCTTAAGTCAAATCCTTGTGGAGTTACTGCGTCCGTGTCAATTTTACATGACATGCACACGTGACCTTGAAAAATATGTCAAGGTCATACATCTGCAGTTACAAGCAAAGTCTTACCAAAATCTTACATAGAAACATAATCACACAAAACATCAACCTCTTTAAGTCAAATCTTTTTCGAGTGAATCTGCAATAATTTTTAAAAGTGGCCATGTCACCTTGAAAATATGTCAAGGTCACCCATCTACAATCCGAACCTAGTTCATAATTTGGTACATAATCATGCAAACTTTCAACCTCTTAAGTCAAATCCCTGCAGAGTTATTACTTCTGCGTCAATTTTACATGACATGCCCATGTGACCTTGAAAAGTAGGTCAAGGTCACCCATCTGCAATCCCAAGCAAGGTTTTTATATAGGAACATCTTCACAAAAAATTTCAACTTCCCAAGTCAAATCTTTCTCATGTATGTATGTATGTATGTATGTATGTACATACGTACGTACGTACATATATATGTATACTCAATTCTGACAAGGATGTACAACATGACATTGTAAATTTATCTTGGTAAAATACAGTGTATCCAGTTAAATACTGTATTCATTTCACACTTTTAGACAAGTATATCGTCACATACCCAGTGGTCACTTGCTGAAGAGCTCCAGTGATGGTGGCATTATCCACAGAAAATTCTAGTCACTGTACATATGGTGGATTGGAAGTCCTGTCTGTGAGACAGGCTCTGTAAACCACATTATATCCTATGGTAACTCTTATTCATCTTGACAGTGATTGAACACCTCAGACCCTCCCCCCTGCCAAAAAAAAAACCAAAACAAATCTTAATGACCACCTACAAGTAAACAGAGCCTTAGTGACTCAGACAGGTACATGTCCCCTCCAGTTTCAGCTCAAGTGTTTACTGTTCATAACAGAGGTTCACTACACAATATCGCCAATATTCATTTAACTCTTTCACTGCCACTGCGATTTAAGTCAAAATATTTAAAATGAACTTCTCTGAATTATCAAAGATATTACCGTATTTACCCACGTAATAGTCACACTTTTAAGGCCTTATTTTTGTTTGGAAAATGTAGGGTGTGACTTTTAAGCCAGGTTTACATTTGAGACCAATGGAGAATTGAAGTTTTCACGATGGTTGGCCATGAACAAGATCGCATGGACCAGCACCAAGCCTGGTCAAACTGCAGCTTTACCGGTTGTTGATGAAAATCCCCAATATCATATGTTTCCCTGCATGTAGAATGTCATAATATTTGCAACTATGCATATTTAATGTAAATAAATAAAAACATGCTTGCGATGTGACACTATAATAACAGTGTTGTGGTTGGAAAAAAAACAATACAGATTGCCGGTGGACCCGACCATAATCGGTTGTGGGCTTTATAGAGGGCAAATAAAATTTCCATCTCATCATTCGTTCCATTGCTATCAGAAGTCTCACACCTTGCTGATCAGCTGCTGGGCCACTGTTTGCGACAATTTGAATGATGTCACTGTGCAAAACTGCACAGAAATAGGATGATTTCATCATCGCGGTTTCAATCTTTCTTTGTCTGCACCGCCATGCTGTTACATCGTTAGAATCCTTAGAACTTTGTCTATTTTAAGACAAAGCTTTCCCATTGGCTGAAACAAAAGTATTTTCGGGGAAACTCTGCCAAAACTGCTTCTATTTCAAACAATATACGTCATTGTTTTAGTCAGAAACTACCAAAGACGATTCTCCGAAATATCCCAGGTCAGTCAAGAGGCCGGAATCGATCACATGGTGTTCGCCGTCCAATCAAATGCATCGTTTTCTACATGATGTTTCATTCGGGATATCTCGTTACCATGTGTTCTGAAGTCTGGCTTGAAAGATGGGCGACATTTGCAAGAACATAAGTGATGATTAGGGACAATTTATTAAAGCAAGAAACAAAATTTAATTTAGAAAAAATTAAAGAGAACCATCGTTCATGAAGCTAACCAAGGAAAATGTGCAGGCTGGTACCCATGCAATTGTATTCACACAAGCTTGACCATTTTGATAAATTCGTGTTTGAGATCTGTAGATATTCACTTTGTTAGGGTGCAGGGCATGAGTTTTGTTTAAATTGACAAAGAGAAACTACATAGAAATCTATAGAAGGTCATACTAACCCAAAGTTGAGATCATTTTGCATGAATTGCAAAAATAATGAAAAGAACTTTACGGCACTTTTACGCCAGCATGTTACGCAACAAAATAGCAAAATTGCCCGGTGGCTAGCTGTGCCGATCCCAAAACTGCCCAGCACGCTAAGGGTTACATACTGTTTTTAGGCATTTTGACTTTACTTTATTGATCAGCGGGTGTAACTTTTATGCCAGGTTTGGACTGGGGATCAGATTTATGGTCTCAAAATATACCCTACGCCAGGGCGACTTTTACGTGGGTAAATATGGTAATTAATATTCTTTGTAAAAAGACCTTCCTGAAAAGGCCTTACATTCAAGTACCAGCAATATCTACAGTTCCATAGAATATATTCCAGGTCAACAGCTTTCTTCGGCGCGCTTTGGGCACAATGCTCCCAAAGCCCACTGAGGAAAGCTGTTGACTCATGCCGAGACTTGGCAGTGAAGGAGTTAAAGCTGACTGTGGGGTGACACATCCCCCCCCCACCATCAAATCTGGAAGGTTGGTAGTTTTGTTCTAAAATCAATAAAGCCAGTTTCCTTGTCTTTCCACAGTGTGTACATAGAGCATGTTGCACAGATTATCAATGTATGTTACTGGTATAGTACCACAAATTTTTCCTGGAAAACAATTTAGAATTGCCTTGGCACACTGTAGGTGCCAGAATATGGTACAGTGCATAAAATTGATGGTCGCCCAGTCGACCGAGTCGATTAAATTTTTGTGTGGGCAACAAATTGTTTGATCAAGTCGACCAGATGGTCGAGCTAAAATAATCAGAAGTCACTTCTGATTTTTTTTTCTGGTCTGCTTTATGATTGTTGTCGATATTCTGTGTTGGGAATAAGAAATATTTACAAGAATAATCCTGTACATTGTTTTTGCTGTATATGTTCCTTGTTGGACTATCTGTCAGCATGAGCATCATTCATATTTGCATTTGTGTCTTTTTGCCCAGAACCACTTCCTAGTAGTCAATACCCTATTACGCAGTCCAAACTCTTTACTCTCCATAAGCTAACCTGTCCCTGTCTAACCTATATACATATGGAATTACTATTGTCCATATTGCACACGCTCCTCTGTAGAATTTTGACATAGGCTGTATCAGCCCAAATAAATTAAAGGGTCTTCAGCGGGTAACTACTCAAGATGTTTCGGAGCCTTTTACCCGTATAACTTTTGAAGTGCCTGATTCAAAGCCTTCTCAAATTCCCGGTGTTGTTTATTTATATGTTGCCTGCTAAACATCCGTTCTTGGCGGTCTACTACCCCCCGGCAAACGTCTGCCTTTCTTTGGCAGCGTCACTATCTGGAAGCAGGCAGCGCCGTCCTGGCATCGCAGCCAGCGAGTGGCCAGGTGTGAGGATGCGCGCAGTGGATTGTGGGATAGTGACTCTGTGAGCGCCATTTTGTTTCTAGGCTATTACACGGCCCAGTGGGTATTGACCACACGCCGCTCATTTAACTGTTTGGGTTCACCTGCTGGGAAGGTGCGAACAACATAATGGGGGTAACGGGATTAACACCTCTGCTGTGCCATATCCAGCAGGAGTCACATTAAGGATTTTTCAGTGTGGGTCCGTTGGACCCATCTTTCTCCATTTTCAGGAAAAATAGTGGGTCCATGAACTGAATCTATGGGTCCAGTCTGAAATTGTGCAACCTGGACTTCATTTGATGTAATTTGATTAGTTGATTTTATTTGGTACAATTAACATATATCACAATGATAAATATATAAAACATGCATGTAACTTAAGCCTAGAAACCAACATAACATAGGGTCTGTATGCTCACATAGGTAACTCATTATTATAAAATTTAAGATTGAATAAAAAGTTACCAATATGCCAACTTGATGTAAAAGGGTCTAAAAGTAGTTGACGGTACCAAGGATTGATTCAATCTACCCAGGAACCTGCTATTACGACTAAGTCTGTATAGCACATCCTTGGTCTACCAAAAAATTGGTTGTGAATGGGGCCTGACCCCTAGCACGCTGCCACTGTGCCAGTATCTGGTGTTGTACACCGTGTGCCACCGGACAGTTTTTTAACTCGCTTGCACAACAAGCGGCATGCTAGATTGAACATGCCTGGGCTCTGTTATTTTTGCGATTGATTCCACGTGACGAAATTGTCAGAAATTATATGCTTTATATTTCTGTGCACTTTCCATTTCAATATACCTGAAAAATTTGATACCGTAGGCGGTGTTAAGAGTCTGATCTTAATTGCGGTAACTTAATTCACCAAGCAACACGGCAGGCCCACAAGCTGTGCAACACACAAGCGAGTGTACACAGCCTGTCACGGGCATGCACCCAGGCATGGTTTTCTGCTACACATTTTTCTGGCCTTCGATCATAAATTTTTCTAATTCCAACAGATTTGTTCCATTCAAACATTTCAATGAAATCAAAACAACCACGTGAACCAACGGAGACAGTGATGAACAACATCGTGTTACGCTGTTCGGCCGGCTAATGCAAAATTTCGCTTTGTCCACGTGTAACCTTGCGATGACTAATCTGCGTATTTTCCTTGCCGTCCGTAATGAATTTTCACTCGTGCCTTTATCTGGGTCTAGATTTTTTCGATGGAACTCTTCTTGGTGAAAATGTGATTTGAAAATTTAACATCTTAGTCCAATAATCTTTGCGTGATACGACTTGTACCTTCCCAACATTGCGGACATGAGACAAGCACATGGGGAACAACGAATTTGATTGGACAGTGAGCGGCACGTGATCAAATCCACCCAATGAGGAGCCTGGAAGTGCTCTCAGCATTTATAATTAGGTGAAGTGATGTCCATCCATTCCCATTCTGGCAAATTTTTGGAGGGATACCCCATGAATATTTTTTCTTAGCAAATAAGAGAGCTTGTTACATAGAAAGACGATCATCAGAGGATTCCATCAGTATAATACATAATCACGAGATTGATAATGGTCGATACAAAACACCGTGACCGCTTGGGGTAATTTTTGCAGTTGTATCTTTCAAAAATGCATCGCGTTTTTGTGCGTGCGTCCACAGAGACGCAAAATGACAATGTTTTATTGATTTCCAGGCGTCATTTCTTTATTTTTTGCATCTATGACGCAGGACGCAAGCTTAATGTGACCCCTGATCCAGCTACTGTTCTGCCATGTACGGCAACTGTGTTACGACTCAGCCCAGTTGTAATTACTAAATTAGCTGCCTACAAACAGCGTCAGTGTCACGGGAAAAAAGAAAAAAATGGATGAGAAAAAACGGGAAGTTCTTGAGGATTGTTGGCAAGAGATGGGAGTAAATTATCAGGCGACCAAACACCAGGTTCAAGCATTATTTAATGTTATTGTTGAGAAGAAAGACACTTTTGTAATTTTACCAACAGGCAGTGGAAAAAGCCGAATATTCCAACTAATACCTGACCTGGTGAAATGGAAAACGCCTATTCCAGCCAAACCTGTAGTAATCGTAGTTTGCCCGCTCGTAAGTCTAATGAAATCTCATCAGCAAGAACTGAGCAAGTTAAGGGTGTCGTCTTGTATTCTGAGTGAAGGTGACGACGGGAACATTTCCCGATCGCAATACACAGCACCCTGTTCCATTCTGACATCTTTTACTCCAGTAAGTCACAGATACACAAGCAGGTAAACCACGTTTGAGAAGGTGTCAATTGGATTACTCCCTTGGGTCCTCGACCTCGTGGAGTTATTTTGACTGCTGTGTGGGAAGTGATGTGTTGCTCGCATCTGATTGGACGACGCACAGCTCATTAATAATGGAGTAGGCAACTTTTACGATAAGCGAAGTACAATTCATTGGCCCAGCGGCGCCTGACAACGTTATCGCCAGATCTGCTAATTGCCTCTTGAAATGGTATTGCGACACGGCCAGGCAGACTTTCGCTGGGGGCCAACATAGTGTATCGCCCCAAGAAAGTCTGCTTAGGAGGCAAATTTATATGCAAGCACGCACATTTTATTGTAGAGAAGCGTCAGTTCTCACCGATGGCTATTTCGATTTTGCGTTCAAAATGAATATTTTCCTTCCTTGATGATTTGAATTAATGATTGGGCCATTTGTGACAATTTGAATGATGTAACTTTGCAAAAATAGGGTGATTTCATCGTCGTGGTCTCGATCTTACTTTCATCTACCCGCCATGTTCTTCACATTGTCAGAATGCTGAGAACCTTGTCTATTATAAGAACAAGCTCTCCGATTGGCTGAAACAAAAGTATTTCAGGGGAAACCCCGCCAAAACTGCTTCTATTTCACACAGACACGTCATTATTTTAGTCAGAAACTACCGAAGACGATTCTCTGGAATATTCTAGGTCAGTCAGGGGGGCCAGAACCAATCACATGGTGTTCGCCATCCAATCAAATGTGTCGTTTTGCTACACGATGTTTTGTTCGGGAGTACTCGCTACCTCGTGTTGTGAAGTCTGGCTTGAAGGATGGGTGACATTTGTATGAAGACAAATGACGATTACGGACAATTTATTAAAGCAAAAAACAAAATTTACCGCTGTAAATTGGTCAGAATAACATACTACCAGTCTTTGCATACAATAGAGCAGAGGGTCCAATTTTTTTCATGGAAAGGGAGTAAAATATGCCAGCTGCAGATAAACATGGCTCGGATGAAAATACCACTACTGCATGTGTCGATCATGTTGACAGTTTATCAGTGATGGCAATAAAAATGTGTTTATCAACTATTTACTGCAGCAACAAACAAATTTTACCACTATAATTTAATGACAATTATGACACACAACTGATTTTTGGAAAAAATTTAAGAGGAACAATCATTTGTGACGCAACCCAAGGAAAATGTGCGGACCGGAACCAATGCAATTGTATTCACACAGGCTTGACCGTTTTGATCAATTTGTGATTGAGATTGATATATTCACTTTGTTAGGGTGTAAGGCACCAGTTTTTGTTTAAATTGACAAGGAAACCACATAGAAATGCAGAGAAGGTCATACTCAACAAAATTCACATCAATCATTTTGCATGAACTGCAAAAATTATAAAGTTATGGCACTTTTAAGCCTGCAAGTCGCATGTTGCGCAACCAAACAATAAATGTCCAGTGGCTGGCTGTGCCAGATCCCAAAACTGCCCAGCATGCTAGGGGTTAAACGTTCAAAAGACTCCCAAGAGGAAGATTCAAACTAGTGAAGAGAAGAAGACCTACTAGCGGGACCATGCAGTCAGAATCAAGGTCTGGCAGCAGGATACTCCAAGAGCTAACTGAAGTTGTGTACAGGGCATATTAGCTCAATAACTGCCACTTTCCTTCAAGACTGACCCTCTTTTCCCCATTTATCCATAGGTATTCACAATGTGGCAAAAATCACCTGAGATGCCACCAGAGAGCACCTAGAGTAAATTTCCGGGGGGGGGGGGGGGGGGGGGGCATACCTTCAGACCCCCTCGACACTCGCTATATCAGTATTCTGGACCACTAAGTACTGAGCTAGTCCACTAAATATTAAAACTTAGTGGCCCATCTGGACCCGTAAGTTTTCTGTATTGTTTTATGTACTGATGGTACATGAACAGAAAGGAATGGTGACCTCAGCTTCTTCTGGTTTGACTGACCCATCAGTAAGTTTTACTGAAGAAACTATCATTAACTTATCCCACTAAAACATTATCCAGCCAGCAGTGCCTTGGTATCTGATTACAAAACTCATCAAATATTACTCCAAAATCCCTAGATTTTCTTAAAAATATTGCCACAGGCCTCTATCAGTGCCTTATGCATTGTCTAGCCCGCCATGCTACAGTTGCTACAATGGCAGCTGTACTATGACTTGACAACAAAGGCAGAAACTACTGGCTCGGACAAGGTATGACCATACATGAATAAATGCTCTAATTTTGAGGCATTTGAATATAGTAGTACCTGCCAGAAGTGACCCCTGTGATCAGCGACCACCTGCTCAAAACAACCATTTTTCCGATACACGGATGTTTCTCTAATGTTAAATGCACTGTCATGAGTGACCAGCTGCAGAACGCGCCCAGCGACTGGGATCATTTTGCAAAAAACACCCCAAACAACCGCTTTTTGACAAGACTCTCGAGTGTCAAACGGGCAAACCCTGATTTTTTCCCATCATATAGGACCATAATGCAACTGTCATTCATCCAGTTATCACGATTCTCCTATTTTTCACACTTTATTTCAAATAATCGGGATTGATTTGAAGTGCATCACAGCTTGGAACATACTGGGTTCCCTTTTTGTTGCACTGAAGTTGAACTGGCCAGCACCTTGTGCCTGTGGTGCCGTCTACTACTGAGCCTTTGTTTTGCATAAAAAGAACAACAAAAAAACCGAACAGTCACAGAAATATTCTGAATACATTACTTACTATCTTGACCTTTATCTGCATGCTAGGTTATGTCAAGTTCATTGTTAATCGTAAGAAATCAACTGAAATACGCTCCCGGTATCTTGCAAGTGCTCACTTGAATCCGCCATTTCTGATTTGCATTCTGGCACAATTTATTTTGCGGATCTTCATTGAACTCGGGAGTGACACACATGGTCTGACATTTGTCGAGTAGAAAAACACAGATATACATGTGGTGTTATGTAGCCATTTATTTTATATTCAACTAAATAAAAATTATAACAAGTCTTAAATTCAGCATTACTTCCGTCACACTACGATTAAATTATTGAACCAATTACATGTAATACCTTCGCGAAACTTTGGCAAACTTCGTACACCCACGTGCTAAGAGATTTGTTGATCAACTTTGGCCAAGTCAACCACTGGTGGATATGTATACACGTGGTGTTTTGTTTGCCATTTATTTTATATTTGATTAAATAAGAATTATCACAGATTTTTCAGCATTACTATCATCATACTATGATTAAATTGAACAGACACTACAACAGTGAAAATTCGTTTGCGGCCAAACATTAACCAGCTACATCTTTAGGCTGGGATATGATGACACTCAACACAACCGCTTCAAAGATTTAATTTTACCACTCGGATTTTGTTTTGACATGGAGGTATAAAGACCTCTATGGTTTTGACAACCGCTCATGCAGATTATCATTATGATCAACTTGGACGCTTCTGATCTATAATAAGGATAAGTGATGGAACTGCTCAACTTAGTGAGAGCGAAATCGTGTACCTTTTCATGTGGCGATTCTGAGCAGATTTGGTGTATTCAGCGGACTTGTGACAGTGCACAGGTTTGTCTTTGAACCTTTACTGATTACACAGCGACCATGATTGGCATGAAATTTCTTTTTAATAAAGTCATTAAACATACATGAGAATAATGCGGCAAAAAATATATTTCATTTCCAACATGAATGTACCATGCACCTCTGTGTACAAGAAATTCCGGTAGCTGGGCCAACACTAGCGTGTATCACACCTGCCTTGGAAAGATACCTGGGCCAAGTTCATGTCTATCTACCTGGGGTTAACAACCACCTGTAATATGTGACCGTTTTTGGCTGGCCGTAGGGGTGGTCACATACAGCAGGTACTACTGTATATACAATTCAAATTACTCTTAAAGAAGCATATTAAAAAGTCTGTCACTGATACAAGACTGAATTGAACTAACCTTTGCCATTGGTGGTGGTGACGACAGATTTGGGTTGGTTATTGTTGTTGGTGGCTGTCTTTTGGGTCTGAGTGATACTGTCTTCCCGGCCCTCTGGTGGAATACGCTCCCCAGCAATCACATTGCCTTCTACATGTTCCAGGGCATCTTCTTCACCTTCCTGCCACAAACGAACGGAAAATGCATTAGCAATACACATGTGAATGCAGGAAGCTGGAAGTGGTCATACATGTATAATAACACACACAAGGTCAGGACAATAATTGATACATCTATCCTCAAAAACAAAAAAAAGGGGGGGGGGGAGATATGCAACTGTTTTTATACACAGACAAATTATTTTCTTACTTACTTAACTGGGAAAAATGTGTCAGACAGGGTCTCTGGTGGTCAGAAGCACATTCTAATTGCATTGCTTCACATGGTTTGTGTTATTACTATAACTTCACCTGGCCACTATTATGCAAATTGACTAGATACACGGTTATATGCTTACAAAAGTGGAATTTTGAAAGCCCAGATGGTAGCCCTTGAGGGTGATCATTAACAAAATCTTGTTTTTTCTTTTTACACAATAAAAGCTTCAAAGGGATTTAATCATATGCAAATAACACCATCAAGTGCTGCCCTCTGGGGTCATAAAAGGGTCTATTTTTAAGTCTTTTTTACTCTCACCTGGCCCATGTGCCTCTTGGTGAAGAGCAAATATGTCGAATAATATCTTCTGACGAGTATTCATTTGCTAAAGTTCAACACAACCACACGTTTTCAGTCGTAAGAAATGATGCCAAAGTAATGACACAAAGCATTTTGTGAGTGGAAACAATGCACTGAACTTAAACTTTGAAAATTTGAATCACCAAAAGCCACAACTAGTCAAGAGGGATAACCTAATATTTGCTGCTATGTCAGTTTGGTAAATGTCAGGGGACTCCTCTACAAGTGATGCCATCTTATGGTTCCAGTATTATGGATGTCCCATCACCATTATTCAACCCTAACAGACATCCAATATGAACATTTTTGAATTCATCAACAGCAAACAACATGGATTTACACTCATTTCACTAACTTTGCACCTTTCATCTTTGAATGTTCCACTTTGGAACCTCTCATACTTGTTATATCAGTAATTTGGCACACTAATACACAAAAAAAAAAATCATTTTAAATTAGGTTTGCATTACTGTAATCTGGTCAATCATTTGTACATGTCTTATCTTATACTGGAAAGCAAAAAACATCAAGTAAGTATATATATATATATATATATATATATATATATATATATATATATATATATATATATATATATATATATATATATATATATATATGTACATATACATATATACACATGCATACTACATACATATTGGTAATTCTTGACAGATTGAAGGATTTTACTAAAACATTGTATGTCAAGTTGTGTGGACCTGATAAACTTGAACATAAGGTAAAAGTCCAGAGTTCCAACAGAAGCAGGAGTCTTGCAAACGCAAATGTTTCTTAATACATGTATCTTTCCTTTACTAAATTGTGTATTCGCTCTCTGAGTTGGGCTGATGAAAGCATGTACAAAATACATGTTGGCGATATTTTATGACACCAAAGTACATGTAAACCAGTCGGGGTGGGACGGGACTGGTGGGGAGTCACCGTTTATTAATCATGTTCATTGTTAAAATCCATTGGAAAAATCATTAATATTGTTCAAACTCATCACTGTTTTCCACCAATGAAGAAGCTGCAGTGGGCATACCACATTTTTATCACATGGGAGTTTTTAACTTTGAATCAACTAACATCTCAATATTTTGTGAATGTAAACTATTGGTTTTAAGTCAGTTAAACTGCACTATTTGTAGAAATATAAGCATCACCCTGACAATCTAGGCATCATTTTCTATGAATGATACATTCCCTGATAAATAACCTCTATTGAACGTTCTTACCTGGTCATGCAGGGCCTTGAGAACAATATCCAACCTCTCCAGTTCTTTCTGTGCCTGTACATTCTGTGGGTCTGAATTCATCCAGTTCTGGGCTACATTGTGTGCATCAGAAAATTTACCCACGCTGCACAGAGCCTTGATCTT
Source organism: Hermodice carunculata (assembly GCA_964020975.1). Lineage (NCBI taxonomy): Eukaryota > Metazoa > Annelida > Polychaeta > Eunicida > Amphinomidae > Hermodice > Hermodice carunculata. The sequence goes on from OZ026613.1 coordinate 42,041,464, forward strand.
TCTGTTGAGTGCCTTGCTGTTTTTGTCATCCACAGACAGGACTGAAACACACAAAAATATCGTCTTATCCCATGCCACACAAGATAGATGTCAGATTCCATCAGTCTTCTGACATGTCATAAGAAGTTGAAAAATTGACCTTTAGCGTGCCGACTGAAAGACGTAGCTACAAGAAAAAAAAAATCAAAGACATGTCAAAGCTAGATTTTACACATAGCACAGGTTCACAGTGCTGTCACACCTCAACATGTATACGGAAATGAGTGTATGGCTTCTACCATTGGAGTGCTACATTGACACGTTACGTTTCAAGAATGATATGTTTGCATGTCACTACATTCTTTATCAACACCAAGGTCACCACATTGAAAAGGACTGGGCACCTGTTGTCAAACACGCTACACACCAGAAACTGCTTTCACTCCAATTGTGAGTTTCCACTCAGGAAAAATATACATTTGAGAATCCTAACATGGTCAATGTCTTCTGCAGACAGAGAGGAGTACTCAAATTCATTAGTTTGTATTGCATTTCCAGCTTGTATCATTTCAAGCCGTTTTAGGTCTATATAATTTTCATGTTGCTCTGTGTAAGTTTTGCAAAATTGTCATAAACTTTATGCGATGATAGTCAACGGATTTCCTTTTTATTCTTTTCAATCACTGTACACTGAAATAAAGGTTATCAACTGAAAGCACAAAAAAGCAAAATGCAGAGCCTCCAAGTCTCCTGCCTTGGCAGGAAATCTCCCGCTTTTTCGTACTTTTTTTACAAAGTCTCCCGCTCTCACACTTTTTGTAAAATTAAAAAAAAAGTAGCATTATTCCACCGGTGGCTGTAAAGTTGTACTGTTCTGCCATGTTGTACTGTATACACGCAGAATATGTCTATGTATGATGGTGCCTAAAATAGTTAAAAATGCAAGAAATGAAGGTGCAAATTTCAAATTTTTCCTGGGGGACCATGACTCCAGACCCATCTTTGGCGATCTCCCTCCCATTTTCTAGCACCTGCAGGAGGTAGATCTCCCACTTTTAACATGGGCTAGCTCAGAAGCTCTGAAAATGACACAAGTGATTGTCTTGATGAGTGGTGACCACAAAGTGTACTTTTGAAAATTTTCAGACTTACATCTAGACTTTTGTAGAAAATGGTGTTTGAATGGGGCTCCCCAACATTTCACCCATGTTGGCCTGTTTATGAACAAGCTGTTTCAGCTACTTTTACATGTAATTTTGTCATTTTATTCATGCCTGATGCCAGATTGCACCAGAAACTGCAAAATTTATCAACAAAACACCTGCAGACTGCATTGCCTGTAACAGAATTTAGGAGTGCTTTGTCCTGCTGGTTTGAGACTCCTAGCAGAGACAAATGGGTTCCCACAAAACCTACATTGCAGGCTCTGTGACACAGTCATTAACTCCTTTGACATGGATCTTTATTACTGGGTGTTACATTGACTGGCAAGTCATGCTTCATGTGTCTTTCTGGGGCAGTTGCTAGCAACTAAAAAAACAAATACACAAAGCATGTACATGTAGTGTATGGTTATACAGTCCCACACCAGAGAATAGATATGAGGATTCCACACACTCACCGTGCGTGTTAGGTAAGGAACGTGGTGCAGGTCCATAGGCATTTTGCTGGACCTGCAAGATAAATCAAAGGACATGCGAGGCACAGCCGAGCGTGTCCTTTGATTCATCGAGCAGGTTTAGCAAAACTCCCATGGACCTGAACCAAGTGCCTTACCTGTCTTAATGAACATTTCTATTGTTTGGTCTAACTTAATATCTGACTTATTGTATTTGCATTGTGCATACAAACATTTTGATGGTAATTAACAAAGATGCCACATAGAACTATTTCTGCTTGCCAATTCACCCGCATGTGGCAATGCGTAATACTGTCCTGTTTGCACGCAGTACTGATTCCATCCACCAGCAATGTGGAATACATTCAACACGTTTAACAAAAACAGAACTGCCAACCCTACACGTTAGTCATAATAGACTGTCTGTGCGATAGGAGGACAGGCAGGCAGGGCAGGCAAGCTGCTGTGGTTCGAATCCCCTTCTTGCCTTCGCAAAATTATCTTTTTTGGGGGGATAAAAGTGTAAGGAACATTGCAAAATTTCAGTCCGTCAATTCTGGTCATCAAAAGTAGTACCTTAAATCCTGCCACAAAACAGTAAGTCATAAGTTTGTATTGGAGGTCAACCTTCGTGGAAGTTAAGGTATGATATGAAACAATAGGAAAATTCAGTTAGAGGTCCTTCCTGGAAGTTAAGGTACAGTGTCAAACAATAGAAAAGTTCATTAATCTAAGTTATTGCGATGGGAACAAGTGTGGGTGGACGGTTATGCTATAGGAAATATGGCTGGCCCACACAAGCTAAAACTTTATGCCAAGTGCCAAAGACAGTGGGTTTAATGAAATATATCATTATCACTAGATCACAGATCATGGTGTGTGTGTGTTGATTGGAAGCTTCCACTTTCACTGAAACTTCATGGGGGTCTACCGTCAAATTCAAAGTCAAGGTTACAGCCTGCCAATTATGGTGCACAACACACACCAATCCTAAGAAGTGTCCAGACAATACAATTGGTAGCTGTAGGTTTTACATATAAGAAATATGGCCTGGACAATCTCAAAAATATATGGGGGGGTCAAAGGTCAGTGAGCCAATTTTTGTATGCAACATAACCCTATCCGATGAAGTGTCTACATATTACACTAGGCAACTGTAGGTGTTACGGGTACAGGAAATATTACCTACACAACCTAAAACTTTATGGGATCAAAGGTCAAGGTCACAGTGCACCAATTTTGGGGTGTGAACATCCCCGTCTTATGAAGTGTTCACCCACCAAATTTGGTAGTTGTAGCTGTTAGAGTGTACGAAATTTGGCCCAGGCAAGCTAAAACTTTACGGGGGTTCAAGGTCACCATGACCCAATTCTAGTGTGCAACACGCTCCTATTTTACGAAGTGCTCACACCCCAAACTTGGTAGGTGTAGGTGTTATGGTACAGGAAATGGAAGGACAGAGAGAAGGACCGGGTGCAAACCTAGAGTCCCCAGTGCCAGTGGGGGACTTCAAACCACCCACATCACTGATTTCACTTCTGACAAGATCATTTTAAATTTAAAGTTCTTTTTATCGCATTGGTAATTAATTTGAGCAAGTCGTTCTCATATTATTCCAACCAAATCTGTCACTGGTATGAAAGGGTTGATTACCGGCAGGTAGCACCATTATTCACGCATACACACATGCCCACAAAACATGGACTGTTCACATAGGGTGCAACATGCATCATTATTGACTTGTTTACATAACATTTTAGATTTCAGCTGTTTTCTGTGACAGTCACAACAAAATATTGTTGGCAACTACAAACTAAGACATTCATGTCTACAAAACCATTCCATGATTATAAATAACATATAATGTTACTGTGGTACCTGTTGTAAATGTCATCTCTTGTGGCAGACTGTGTATTTTTTTTTAAGACACCCTTCAGGACTTGTGTATTTTTCTTATAAATTTACCTGGATTCAAAAGCCATATGCAATAAGACAGCACTTTGCGCTGGCAGTAGAGGCAGGGTCAAAGTGCTAATTCTGCTGAACATATCACACTGTTTCTATATTAGCTCTATTAATGGCCCTTTTGTGTGACGATATTCTCTAAATAACCCTCTTGTCTTCATATCATCCATTTTACTACCACATGACCTTTCGGTCTTGTTTGTCCAATAACTACAGCTTCTCTGTGTCAAACCGACAGATTTAGAAAAGCTAATATTAATGAATATCTCCTGTTTGTGATCTATTTTTTTTTTTGAACTACACCAAACATCTAACTCAGGAACCATTCACTCAGTCAACCACCGAAAACTACCTAAAATCTTCACATCATTCATCACTGAACAGTGATACTCATATATTATGCCTTTTTTTAGATTCTACGAATGGGGGAAAATAAGATATGAATACTGCCTCACTGTTCAACTTTTTTTAAATAAAGCAGTGTAAAACCCACTCCAATGGGCACCTCTCTACAACAGGCATCTGCCAACAGCAGTCACTTTTCCCAAGATCCCGTTTTTCTGGTACCTCTCATGTGATACCTGTACACTGTCGGCATCTTCCTCCTGTTAGCAGTAGGCACATCAAATTAGGCAATTATACATCAAAATTTACCATAGCAGGCACCTACAATGTGTCATTTTACACTAAATTTCAGGGAAAGACTTGGCATATCAAAAGGACTCTTCTTATTTTTATTTTTTATTTTTACGTATCAGGTATAATTCCTTTCAAGAATTCTATATGTATCCAGCACATTACCTAGTCTTACCCTTAAAACCTTAGCAGTCTTTCAATTTACAGTGAGATTTTTTTTTTATCTTTTTCACCTCACATGAGCTCTGTTTGGAATTGCCACCTACTACCAGTGGGCATGTTTTAGCCTGTCCCATGGGCATCTTCTGTGCACTTATTTACTGTTACCATGTACAAGGTCCAGTGTCCACTGATCTTTATGTGCCAGTTTGATATAGATGCAGTCAGACGATCACAATGCAGTTTAATATTAACCTCAACACACTACCTTGCACACAAACACATGCCAAGCTTTTACTTTGCAACATGACCACTTGTCCATTTATTGTTTTTCTGTCCCATTTACGATGGCTATGGCAATTGGCATTGGTTATGCAATCCTCATTATGCAATTTATATTTGACAAAATGATCATTTACCACATTTGGGCTGATACACCCACATGTATCCTTCTGATAGCATGGCAGTTCAGCACAGAGGTATAATAATTACTCCTTTGACACTGAACTAAGTCTCAAAGCAGTGTAAATACCATTGAGTTTGGATTGATGACTGGTTCTGTTATGTCAGATTTGCTCTGATCGGACTACATTGCCCCAATCACAACCTCACTGAATTTCAAATGAAATCAGAGGCGTGTTTGGACTGCTTATTAAGGGGAAGGCTTTGTATTGTGTTTCTTACTTGGATTAAGGTATTACATTTCTCACTTGGATTTAGGTATTGTGTTTATGTGTGACTCTCAGCGACCAGCCAACACAGACTCAGGAAAGGCCAATTAAACACCAGTGTATGTTCGACTTCAGACAAATAAAAGAAAAGAAAAAAAGGATTTTTGATGCTACCAAAAAATCTGTCATACAGAGTGAAGATACAGCAGCAACCATTTTTTATCACTGCCAGCAGAGAGAAGTCTAATATTGTAGGTGGTCGTAAAATACAGATTTGCCTCTAAAGCAGACCCAAGCTCCATCTATGCTGCTGACAGGTGTATAGCAGAGATAACACCGAACTTGGTCTGTTTTGGGGGCAAAAGTCAAACAGTATGCCCTGGTATGGATCCAAGTGCCTGACACCCAACACACACCATGTACAGCCGTAGATCCACACAGAAGGTAAAGCAACCAGTTGTCTGCACAATTAAGATTCTAACAGATTCTAACGCAGAGTAGACAAAATATGCAGCTTGGGTCTGCTTTGGAGGCAAACTGCATATACCTTCTCTGTTCACATCCTGAGCATGATAGGCATGACACTTCATTTGTTTGCAGCAAACTCCCCATCAATTATAAATGACAGAAATTCAGTGCGTATTTATCTGGACACACATTTGCCTCCTATGCAGACCAAGCTCCCTGTTATCTAGTATATGAGTGGAGTGGAGAAGACTTTGATGTATCTACCAGGCAAGACACACACTTGCCTGCTTACCACAACTTAAGGCCACACCCTGTTGCATCGGCATGCACAGTGATCAATACTATATTCAATGAAAAAAATGGATTTTGGTGATAGACAAAAAACATCTGTCATTTAAAAATGTTGCTCCTGTTTGCAGACATGGGCTACTACACACATAAATCTCATAAATTTGCTCAGCAAACTGTGTCTTTTACTGATGCTTTGAGAAAGATGAGAATCAAACAGCTTGAAAAAAAAAAAAAAAAAAAACAACAACAACAACAACAACAAAACAATTTAACATAAATTAATTATCAAGAAAAAAACTTATTGTTAAGATATTTCACAGGTTTTTGTCTTTTTTTATGTAAATCACCAAAAAAGTTTAAATCTTTTTAAAACTGAATTTATTCTTATTTTTTAATCTCAACACTGGCACCCCCACCCCCATAATCATGAAGAAAATCATATTTCTCTTGAAGTATTTTGCAAGAATTCTCTTGCCACTTTTGGCTCATTTAGTTGGGAGAGGGTTAAGCAATTTGACACTTTGATCAGGTCCCTGCAGCCATCAGTCAAAAACCTACCAAGCCTCATATGCTTTTAGCCACGCAAAATATGCATATGCTTTAATGGGTCCATGCCATGGGGGCACCCATTACAGGATAATAGTGATTCAGGTATAGGTTTAGACCTAGACAGTGACTGGATTGGCTATGGAGCATAGAGATCGAATAGGAGGTATGCATATTAACTGTGATCCTGTGCTGCCATCTAGACTGCACCAAGGAAATTGACAGGAAGGACGACACATTCATGTGTTAAGCAGGACTAAATGAGCTTGTGTGATAAAAGGAGCAACTTGAGAAACTAAAAAGCTTAAGAAAAGTCATTCACTAAGTTTTAAAACATGCAAGATGCTTAACATATTAGAAATTTAATTTGTTTGGTAGAAAAAGTGTTATTTCTGGATGGTTAAGTAAAAGGTATTGTGCCCTGATCATGGTGGAGGCATAGTTCTGTTGCCCAGCAACTGAAGGGACCTGAGCAGGTCTGCAGTTACTATAGTTTTATATGAATACCTACTATTGTGCTTTTTCTTCTCTCTTCTCTCTTTTTTTTTTTTTTGTAGGGGGTGGGGGCTGGGACTGGGGGTGTGGAGGAGTTCACAACTACATGAAAAATATGGCCCTGTTGCTCCTGTTGGTAAAATTCAAGTCATCTGTCTGTCTGTCCCTCCATGGTTCCACCCACCCACCATTTGTTTGTGAACACAATATCTAAAGGCTTACTAGCCACACGAAACTCAAATTTACCTCATTTGCACCTTGACACTGTTTCTTCACTTGATTACATTTAGTCACGTTCACCTTATTTTCAAGGTCACAAGAGCCATGTATCTGCAAAGGTACACACACTAGTCAATGCTTTGCATCAAAGCTGCTAGCTTTATATTCCCCCATGTTTTTACAGCCAATTTGTTTACAATTGCATAACACTACATACAAAAATCTTAGCATACTTAAAAGGGTAATGTTGGGAGCCTGTGATCATTGAAGAGTACAGTCATGTACTGCCTTTAGGTTGTCAAGAAAAAGCCACGTAACAACATCTGAAAGGACTACTCATATGTGTGCTGGAAACTGTAACTAGCTGGAGGTGCAACATGTGTATTACATACACACAAACCTTGCAGCTTTCATGTCTCCACGCATGTAAGTGACATAATCAATATGGTGTTTTGCATAGGTCCAGTGAGATGTAAAAGATAGTCATTTGGGAAACTTGTGTACTCCATAAATGCTACTAGGTCAAGTTCTGCAACTTTGTATAATGAAATCTATAAACACAGTACATGTATACCTGCCACATTATCCTTTTTTAGTTCCTTGCTCCCTGGTGCAACCCTCTACTGCCCAAGACTGAACTAGAATAATCAGTGTTTCCGTTAACCCCTAAATGGGGGTATATTACCCTTTCAAAACCTCAAATACCCTCTGAGAAAATTCTAAAGGACCACAACTCGTTTATTTACATGTAAAATTGGTAAAAATCTTCTCCTCAGAATTTCCTTTCTTGTGACACCCTGAAAAAAATATTAACTTAAAACACTAATAATGGCAAATTAATGCTACCTATTTAACAGTTTAACTGTCACTCTGTAATTCTATGCAGAATATTTTTTAATTCAACTTGATTTTTCACTTTTTTTTTAATGTTACAAACATGGCTCAGCAATTGACACTTTTTTTTTTATAAAGTGGTTTAGGTGCCTTACAGGGTATTTTCAGATTTATACCTGCTATTTTAATAATCTGTGTCCCCTTTTTGCACTGTTACACATGAAAAATATATCTGTAATATTGCCATCTGAGGGCAGTGACCACTGTCCACTTCCTTCCTCTACATCTGAAACATCATCAATGGTCTACAGACCATTTGCCTGCACAACTCATTGCCTGCACAAGAGTCCAACCTTAAATCTGCTGCTCCCCAATAAGCCCACCCAGGGCACACTAGGACCTGGTCCTCTTTGTGCTACTCTTTACATCCATGGAGGTAATTCCAACAATGTGACAGAAAATAATTCCAAGTATATAGAGAATTAAAGTACATATGCACCATGCTCACCTCCTGTTAACAATCCAGTTTGCCACTGCACACACACACACACACACACACACACACACACACACACACACACACACACACACCACATACACACACACACACCCCACATACACACACACACCACATACACACACACACACCACATACACAGACTAGTGCATGTGCCCTAGACACTTATTACATGACCCATTTCAGTTGGTGTAAGTAACAGGGTGTGCTGTTAAAATGTCGTTTTTTTGAAATACATGTACAACCAGATCTGTTACCATCCATGAAATCAGTGTAGTTTATGAAACATCAGCATATCTACATAAATGTACATTTATTATTTTTCAGCTATCCCTGATTTTTTGTTTGTTTTTGTTTTGGAAGTTACGATGAACAAAATGAGAGAGTTAACTCTTTAACAGCAAAGACTACGGAGCTTTCACTCCCAAGTTTTTTATGGCGCTTGTTTCAGTGTGCATGATCTCACTGTTCATTTTCACTGGTGTTTCATTTGAAGCTGGTGGACATCTGGGTATCTGGAATAGTAGACACAAACCTATAATTCTGAGTTGGATTCTTTGGAAGGTCTGGTTGCCATCTTCTGGTCTCAGTTTCATCACTGTGACCCAGAAATCTGATCAATTAAACTTCCCTTGGGAAGTATCTTTGTGCCAAATTTAAGTAAATTTTATCTCAGTATTTTGGAGATATCATGCTGATAAAAAAAATACATTAATAATCAGATAACCTGAAACATAACATCTCCCTCTGCAGAGACAATAAAGGTCACAATGATACTTGTGACTGAGCATCACGGCAGGAAACTCTGTCAACTGATCTTTAAATAAAACAGAACTGAGTGAAGCCATCTAAATTTATCCACATAGATCATAAGGTTGTAACCTACCCAGGATTGAACATCATTTGTCGTCATCAGTAGCGAACATTACAAGGGCACTCAATTGTATGACGTCAAACCCCATTCTGCTTCAAAACACTGGCGAGCGCACGTCATGAAGTGTCTGTGCTTAAAAGAGGGCACACCACCACCACTATAAAAGGATAAGAATGTTTACCGTTCATAGCTTTTAGCTTCCATCAGCTTGGAGTGACTCTTCAGGTTTCACTTCATTCTGAATGTCACCGGCAAGACAGCCTGCCCACATCATTCTTGGTATTGACAACTACTGTTTGGATACCGTATTCCTCCTTATAAGTGCCCAGGGTGCTTTGAAAATTACAGTGTAATATGCCCTCCATTTACACCCTACTTTGGACACTCTAGATAAAACACTCTGTAAAATAGTTCAAATTCACTATTAACTGTACAATTTTTGGTCTGATTTTTTTATCATTTGGATACACAGGAGCTGGGGGCCTTATTGGAAGGGATACAGTAATTGTGTATGAAACAAAAACAGCTGTTTGAAACAGCTTAAAGGGATATTATATGCACTTTACAAACTGCAGCATGATATTTCCTCGTGGTTGTGTGGATGTTTCCATCATAAACATACCAGTATTTACATTTCATGACTATGCAGTGATGTACATACACCACAGACACACACACAGACTCCCCCCCCCATATATATATATATATATATATATATATATATATATATATATATATATATATATATATATATATATATATATATATAAAACTCATATCTCCTTCACCTGCTGCAAGATGTGATTTTGCGAGTGAATGTGTGTAAAGATCAGGGATCAAATCAATAACTACACCACAGTGGTCTAAGGTACACTTGAAAGCAACCTCCAGTAGGCTCCCTAGCTGGTCCACATTCAACACTCCACAAAGTCTTCTGTGATATTTACCTTGACACTTCCGAAATACAGAGGCAATGTTGACTCAACACCAATCCATTCAGAGAGTTTTGTGGTGCACTGTGTGAACTTTTATCAATTTGCAGGCCTGGCATCACAATATATATATGAACTTGTATTGTGCACTCAACACAGACAAGGACCCACTTGTGACATTTTAACCCTTTCCCCTGCAGCTCCTCCAGCGCCAACTGTGACTGTCACACTACTTATAACAAACTGCTCTAAATTATAATAAGGGTGCTAGATTCATGCTCCTCATAAAAAGACCCTTGATTCAAGTACCAGCATGCCTGAAGTTACACATAATATAAAAGTCCATGTCAACAGCTTTCCTAAGCACCCAAAGCTTGCTGAGGAAAGCTGTTGATTCGGTCCAAAACTTGGCACTGAAAGAGTTAATCCCACCAAAACTGCGTGATGATCAAATGTCTCTTTCAATGTTTTTTAGCACATGTAATGAAAAAAATTTGTAATGAGAACAGTTGATGGAACCTATTAAGGTACTACTGGCCACGCCAAGAGCTTGCTTTGGCATGTGTTGGGGCCTCAGCACCCATCCTAACCCCAGGAAAGCTGTTAGCTCAGTCTTAAAGGGTGAAGGGTTGATGGAAATATTGATTGCCTTACTTATTTGACAAATTCTCATATACATATCTACATGCATACCTATTTCGTTACTATGTCTTTATAAGTATCATTGTCACAATACATGTATGCTAATTTGAAGGGGGAAAAAACGTACATATGACTATGATAGGCTTAAAACATCTACTAGTATAATCAGAAGTGATGTTCCCCTTTTTACTCCATCATTTTCTATCAAGTTGACATTTTGTTTTCTTATGATGCCTTCATTGTTTAAATCAATCCATTTTTGGTAGAAACAGAGAAATTATTTTGAGGCAGTCAAAAGTAATTTTTGCACCCTGGCAGCAATATTTTTCCCTTGTTTTGACATAAACTTCTAACATGTTATTACTATGAAACCTAATTGGTTTTCCATTTACACTGTACTTGCCGTGAAAGTCATGAAAATATGTTTTCTTGTATTAAACAATGAGATCCTTGTGGACAGGCACCAATTAGCATTCTGTCATTAATAAGATTTACACCACCCTCTTTGGCTTTGAGTTAATGTGACCAATTACACGACGGTAACCCATTGGTGAGTTTGGATTGTAAAAGGAAAATCTGGTGACTGTCAATCAAAGTTTTGATTCGTGCCAAATTCATCAACTTGTGCACGGTTTTGTGTGTTCAGAATATCATATTCTCCTTTTACTTTATCTTTCCATGCACACCTGAAAAATAGTTCTCCTAAACCCTCTCAACCTTAGGAACCGATATACCACCTTTAAATACATTCAGTAATGAAATGCTCAGAATCCTTAGGGTTAAATCGGTATCATTAAAATAAAATCATGATCCTAATTATTCAGTAAAACCTGTGACAAATGAATTAATGCTATATACCCAAGCTAAATATTATGCCATTAAAACCTGTACGTCCTTTCTGTACTTTGACTTCTGTTTCATTATTTTTACAGGGTAGTTGATATGACAGTTTCAGGTCCATTTTCATTTTGGTCAATTAAAATCAGAACTTTGAGGTCAAAGTTCATAGCAATAATGTTTTGCCAATCTGAATGTGCTGGGAATGTGGACAAGTTTGAAATGTGATCATTTCAGGGCTTTCACGCAAAAAGAGTTGTATTGTAACAGTAATAACATGCATGTGATACAGGCCTCTGGACTGTCAGAAAACTACTCAAAATGCTGCTCGTTCAAACAAGCTAGTGCAATGGAGTTTTACAATGATCTTGACAGCACTGAAATATGCTGCTGCATTTGATTTTCAACTTTTGCTTACTTATGTACCTATCTGCTCAATAATAGACTTCCTGCATTGAAAACATAGGCTTCTGGACCTTTCCTTTCAGACACATAAAGACAAAATTGCTTTTCATATATATTGTGCTTCTCTGATTTTTTATACTGACTTCAGAGTTCCAGTCCTGCTAACAAGACCTTTGTTGGGATGCTGTACCGACCCGTGGCAACTTCTCCAGACAGTTGGTTTCTACAGGTTTCAGTACATTGGGTCAGTTTTCTTTTCCACTTTGTTTGTGTGTGTGTGTGTGTGTTTTGTTTTGTATTTTTGGAGGTATTTTTCCAAAAAGGGACCCCTAAGGAAAAATAAGCACGAAACAAACACAGCACTAATCCATTACATGTACACTGCCTTTTCTCTTTTGAAACTTCCTAAGACATGCTCAAACTTCATGGCTATGAATAACACATCAAAAGTGACCATGAAAGGAAACAGAACCTGTGTACATGTAACTGTGTTGCTTCACTATGCTCCTAAAAATGTACGCAATGAAAAGGTCAGTGCTTCGCTGATCAAGTAAAGGAGACTATATATAATGTTTGCATCCTGCACACTAGCCCCCATGCCTTGCAGTTGTCTCATCACAGAAAGGCAACAACATGTGAGATATGGGTCATGAGTTGTTCATGTGCTGGAAACAGTGAAAACGTCAGCACAGTTCTTTCACTTCTGCTCTTTAATTTAGCCATGCATACTCTGGTTGAAGTTTGCACGTACACAAGGACTTGGCTTTTTTTGCAGGGTAAGACAGACAAAACAAACCACGTGGGCTTGCTACTTCTGGGTGAAAACCCAGCCATTCTTTCTTTTTCTTCCTTCCTTCCTTCCTTCCTTCCTTCCTTCCTTCCTTCCTTCCTTTCTTTCTTTCTTTCTTTACAAACAAATTTGTCCGAGTTTTTCTCAGACACTATTAACCACTACTCCAAAAACCACCAAACTAGTCATGCTGACGGACCTACCGGTGAAATTGTGTTTATATTGTTTCAAATGGTCACGATGTTTAAACAAATTAGGGGCAATTCAAATTTTAAAAGCTTCATATACATGTATCTTCAAAACTATCACAGATAGACACAACATTCCAATGTGCATGTATTGGTTCGTGATACCTGCCAATATAATGGACAGTAAATGAAAGCTTCAAAATTTTAAGGCACTGCAAAAATCAGACCTAAAGTTAAATATAATGTATCTCCCAAACTATTATAAATAGAGATACCATTCCAACTTCAATTTATAGGTTTGTGGCAAAGGTGCATCCAAAGAACCATGATCCAAAATTGCACACTTTTAATTTATGCAAATTAGGTGAATACACAAAATTTTAATCTTGAATAACTTCAAAACTATCATAGACAGAGGTGACATTCCAATTTCAATTTCAAGTTTGAGACATAGTTACATCGAATGAACCATGAACCAAAGGTGTACAATTTTAATTTATGCAAATAAGGTGAGCACACAAAATTTTAATCTTGAATAGCTTAAAAACTATTATAGATAGAGGTGCCATTCCCAACTTCAATCTATAGGTTTGTGACATAGCTGCATCTAATGAACCATGAACCAAAGTTGTAGAATTTTAATTGATGCAAATAAGGCAAATACACAAAATCTAGATCCTGAATAACTTTAAAACTATTAAACTGCGACAGACATACCATCCCAACTTCAGTTTGTAGGTTTGTGGCATAACCCCAACCGATGAACCATGATCCAAAGTTCCAGGCTTTTAATTTATGCAAATTGTGCAAATACACAAAACTGAAATCTTGAACAGCTTTAAAACTACCACAGAAAGTGGTGTCTTTCAAAATTTAGTTGATAAGTTTGTGACATGGCCCACATCTAATGAACCAACAACCAAAGTTGTAGCATTTTAATTTATGCAAATAAGGCAAATACACAAAATTTAGATTATGTTGAACAATGACAAGGTGTAGCATTTCAAGCTGTCCTTATTTTGAAGGCACCCAGATTTGCTGTGAAGCAAATCTTTTCTAGTTTCCATACTGTTTTCTACATCATCCCTAGGCAACCAATTAATATTGCACTGTGAGTTAGTAATCACTGCCACTTCCAGCTTAAATCCCTCATGAAGTGCTTTTGACTATTTTTATGACAGCTTACACACTGCCGGTCTTGCTGGATTGTCACTATAATGCCACATACTGTTTTCACAGCATTTACACATGCTATTGTCATGTATCTTATAGCATTTATATCCTTCTTTTTCTTTAAATCATCAGACTATGATTACTGTCCTCCTAACTAGGAAATGCCACACACTGAAGTATACCATAAATTGTAACAATAAAAGAGACCTTCAGTAGAATACCTAATTTAAGCTATTCCTGTAAAGAGACATTCCTGTAAAGAGACCATTTCTACATGAAGTCCACCAATTTACAGTCCTGTTTTTTTCTATCTTTAATTGAATTGTATCCCCTATTTAGACAACATTTTTTTTACCACTTCTATTTCTAGATTTTTCAATTTCACATTGCTGTATGGTTTAGTCCCACTCAAATGCACCCACAAGAACACACAGCCTTACAGGCCTATTTGACTGCCTTGCTGAGTATTTTCTTGCCTCCTAAGCAGGGTGCTTGTCTTTATACTTCACTTTGTGGCATGGAGAGCACACTAAAGTTATTCTGTTCAGCAGGCCAAGTATTCCCTGTCTTCCCAGTTCTGATGTATGTCTGCTTTAGGATCACTGGTTAGGCATTCCTGCCTTAGTCTAATGCAACAAATGACAGACTTTTACCTGGTCCCTTCACTGGTATTTTTATCAAATACATGTACCCCACATTGACATGATGTAAATTATGACAATTGGCCCAGCAGTTACACCCACTGAATGAACTTAATGAGGTCCACCCACAGTACATCCCCACCAAGTCTAAAGGGAATCCTGTCAAGAGTTTTTGAATGGATAAAAGGAGAAATTGTGAACTAACAGACACGGACAACAGATGATAAATGAAAAGTGACCTGTGACTGAAAATCTGTGTTTAAATTGATCACCGATTCTGAGGTCCTTTGATTTGTAAAAGTTCCTCAGTAAATATACTATTACCTCATAATTATGAAATCACTCTGTACTTTTGTTAATTGGAACGTTTTTATTTTGGAAACTTACACATATCAAACACAACAGGAAATATAAAGAGCAAACATCTTGTCCCTTTGTGCTCGCTGATTAAGACATTCCATGTGACATTGATGAAGTTTGCCTGATACACTTAATCATCACTTTAACAATTATTGGGCACATCTTTAAAATTTGCAGTGACCCACCCATCCTCCAAATGCAACCTTTAGCTAGCATAAAAAGATGCTTTGACTCTGACACATTGAATAATTTTGATGGAAAATGTCACAATGCCACATATTTTGTACAAACAGAATGCAAAGTAGATGCATCAATGCTGCAATCGATTATCCTTAGTATTCTTAATCAGGTGATGATGCAACAGAATCCAATTTGTTTCATGTAAACAGCTACCAGTAATCAGGTAGTCACAGAACATAGTCCACGGCACTGAGACTGGATATTATTATCAAGATTGTTAATACAGTAGTACCTACCAATGTGCCCTATTTGACCAATGAAGACTCCATACACAGGATTTTCTGGAATGTTTTCTCTTAATTCTGGATAAGAAATCATTTCAAAGTTGAATTGATCTCTTTGGTCAAATATTTTTGTTATGTATTTCTTACTCTTTGCTTAAATCTCTGGATCAAGAAAAGTTGCTTTTGTGTTGCTATCATTTTCTAGATTGAGGATCAGTTCTTTAGGGTAGCTATTTTTCCAATTTATCTTGACTTCTTTGTGATCGTATAAAGTGCATAGCTCATCGATGAACCTTCTGGGTACGTTGATCATGTTTTCTGGCTGCATTATAGTCACTAAGAGGAAACATTCCAGAAAAGCCAGCATATGGAGTCTTCATTGGTCAAATAGGGCACATTGGTAGAAGCAACACTCACACAAGATTTTGTCCAACATGTCAAAATATTGGTGATGAAACTCATTCATAAATGTAACAATAATGTCAAAATGCAAAAACCTACAAAAATGCCTTCAGAGGTATGACTAAAAACCACAAAAATAGAATTCTTCACAGTACCTAGTTAGAATGTGCCTAAATGATATGTTATAGGTTTTGAATGATATCCTGCAAGTGTTGTTTATGGTAAGGCCAAGAGTTTGCCCAATAGAATATATTTAAGCCTGCCTAGAGAATCCCTTTATGGGTCTCAAGTCAGAACCCATGGGTTTCACAGTGCCGCCTCATGATAACATTACATAATCCTATTCTCATCTAGTCCTCCCAATTCATTGTCATATATACAGCGGAGGAAGGGAACCATCGGACTAAACACCTTCAGTACAGTTACAATTAATTTGGTACAGTATAGATTTGTGTACACAGCAACATTCAGTTTTTGACAGATGTTCGTCCTCCTTGTTGTCGTCGTCCGTTCACATTTTACATTTTGTACTTCTCCAAAACCGCTGGCCAGATCCTCTTCAAACTTAACAGGGGTTTACCTGGGTGCGTCTTCATCAAGCTTAATGTTCAAGTGGTCACACGCCAGCAATTTTTTAAATTTTTTTATGAATTTTGTGGTAAAATGTTGTTAAACAATTTTATTCTCAAAGACTTTGATTTTGCAGATAGTGATGAGTGTCTTGTTCAGTATGGAAGGTCAGCTGAGCACAGACTGTCATAGTCCTCTAGTTTTATCTTTTCTTTCCTTATTTCTCTCTTCATTTTTATGAGCAAATCTACAGATACAAAATTTCATTTATTCTTCTGCCAGCTATGAAGAGAAATGAGCATGACTGGGGGTGTAAACTGTGAATAATACAACTAATTGAGGGGTTTTGGTGGTTTAACACAAGCAAAAAACTTGGTTAAAATGAAACATGGTTATAACATAAAAAATATATATAATATATATATATATATATATATATATATATATATATATATATATATATATATATATATAGCCATATATATAATTTCCTTTTCGAATTCCAAACACAATTCAACAACTTGTAATACATATATCTTATGGGTCTGAATATATCAAGACCATTATATAGCCATTTAATATCAATATATATAGTGAAATCTCCAATGAAGACCACAGAAACCATCTCTATATTAAGACTACCAATTTACTTACCATATTTTGGTTATCCGTAATTAAATTATATCCTCCACTAAGACCATATTTTTCTATCCCTTGGGTGAGTCTTATCTCATCGATGAACCTTATGGGTATGTTGATAATGTTTTCTGGCTGCATTATAATTCACCTTTGCCCATTCTGCCATCCATTTTGATTGGCAGAAGTACAGATTATTAATGCAAGGAGCTGAATCTGTTCACATTGGAATGCCTACTATCTGCTGGTATCTGTGGCTTCCAACAGAAAAGCAAGCATTACCAACGGTGTAATTTATCATCTAGATGGCATATGTATGATTTCTCTTTGCATGATTTCATTTGTCAGTAAAACTGAGCTTTGGTTTTGGAAACTATGATGTACATGTACTGACAGGTACCCCCTTTGAGAGCTTTGTCCAGTATTTATATAAATACTTCTCTCAGGTCTTTCAAGTTGATGTTAGTGTCGAGAATGGAAAAGTCAAAAGTACTGACAGAAGCTCCAACACTGTTTTTGTACATGTGCTCAATATCAAGTGCAATATCTGTGGTCCTATCTGTAACCCACATTTTGTTGAAACTATCTGGTGAAAATCTTGTCCTTTGTACAATAATTGATATGTGATCTTCTGACTAATTCCATCATTTTGCTCAACCTTTTAGCAATATCCTTTCATATGCATTTCTTTGCTGCAATGATAAATCTGAACTTATCAGGATTTGTGTGCATTTTTTTTAATTGCATAAATGATGCCGAATGAGCGTTGGATGACTGACCATCCTATTTAGTATTAGCTCAGCTCACAGACAAGTCAGCTGAGCTAAACAGAATGGTAAGCAAAACTGGTAAAGTGTATGAAAAGTAAACTGGGAAACACCTGTAATTTTCTGGACCCATGTGGAGGCCCTATCTTTGGCAACTGATGCAACATCCTACTTCAAGCTTTGTTTTGCCTGGTTGTATTTACCCAAACTACAACAAATTTGTCATCTCTGGCAGCATGTGAGCATGTCTCTTTAGATTTAAAGGGAAAGGATAAAGGTTTATTTGGGAATTTGGGATCTTTTTCCCCAAAAATTGTGAAAAAAAATCACTTTTGCCTGATAAAAATATAGTTTACTTAAGCTTCAATAATTGCAAATGTTAAATCAAACAAATACATGTACTGCCAAAATTAATTGTAGGAAGGTTGTAACAATTGTGATCACAAAACATTAAAACAAACTAGGACAGACTGATTTTCCAACAGAAAATCAAATGTCTCCCGGTGGAACACTTACATCTCTGAATAAGCTACAGGTGATAACAAATTACAAATGACTAAGTTTGCTTGAAAATTACAATCCTATTTTAGCTCTCACCTAGATACATTACTCTAGCAATTTTCATCAAGTTCTTCAAGACTTATAGCACAGAAACCTATTTCATAAAACTGACCCTGTGACCTTGAGAATTTAGTCAAGGTCACCCAAATATGATCCCAACCTAGGTCTTGCCTAGATATATATTCCTACCAAGTTTCATCAAATTCCATCAAGTTCTTCATGACTTATTGCAAGGAAACCAATTTCATATAAGTGGCTCTGTGACCTTGAAAATAAAGTCAAGGTCAGCCAAATACAATCCAAACCTAGCTCTTGTCAAGATACATAATCCTACCCAGTTTCATCAAATTCCATCAAGTTCTTCATGACTTATCGCAAGGAAACCAATTTCATATAAGTGGCTCTGTGACCTTGAAAATAAAGTCAAGGTCAGCCAAATACAATCCAAACCTAGCTCTTGTCAAGATACATAATCCTACCCAGTTTCATCAAATTCCATCAAGTTCTTCATGACTTATCGCAAGGAAACCAATTTCACATAAG
Organism: Hermodice carunculata; assembly: GCA_964020975.1. Taxonomy (NCBI): domain Eukaryota; kingdom Metazoa; phylum Annelida; class Polychaeta; order Eunicida; family Amphinomidae; genus Hermodice; species Hermodice carunculata. Next base: position 42,060,647 of record OZ026613.1, read on the forward strand.
TGGCTCTGTGACCTTGAAAATTAAGTCAAGGTCAGCCAAATACAATCCAAACCTAGCTCTTGTCAAGATACATAATCCTACCCAGTTTCATCAAATTCCATCAAGTTCTTCATGACTTATCGCACGGAAACCAATTTCATATAAGTGGCTCTGTGACCTTGAAAATTAAGTCAAGGTCAGCCAAATACAATCCAACCCTAGCTCTTGTCAAGATACATAATCCTACCCAGTTTCATCAAATTCCATCAAGTTCTTCATGACTTATCGCACGGAAACCAATTTCACATAAGTGACCCTGTGACCTTGAGAATTTGCTCAAGGTCATCCAAATACAATCCCAACCTAGGTCTTCCCAAGATACATAATCTCACCAAGTTTCATCAAATTCCATCCTGTTCTTCATGACTTATCGAATGGAAACCAATTTCACATACATTGTAAGTGACCCTGTGACCTTGAGAATTCGCTCAAGGTCATCCAAATACAATCCCAACCTAGGTCTTGCCTAGATACATAATCCTACCAAGTTTCATCAAATTCTGTCAAGTCCTTCAAGACTTATCGCACGGGAACCAAGTGTTGAAGAACCTGAACAACAACAACAACAACAACAAGCAGAAGAAGCGGAAGAAACCAGCACTACAACAATATGTCCCCCAGCTTCCACCGGGAGACATAATTAAAAACTAGATGCCAGTCAGAGACCGAAAACCCCTCGGCCATGGTTGAAACCTGGGAAACGGTACTTGAGGTCAAGACCATGTACCTGCATGTGAGACCAGGAGGTGACTTATTTACCTATAAATTCTTGGTCACATATCTTTCATCAAATGGAGTAAATGAGGTCACACTGCTTTTCTTTCTCTGTTTGGTCATTGGGCAATTACTGGGAGATTTATGTGTAGGTGACGCAAATAGAAGTTGCTTTAGGTCACTGATATTCAATAGGCAGACTGATGGGAAAACAGTACGGATGAGTGACCTTCACCTACTTGCGACCTTGAAGTATGTCACATGTAGGTCAAGGTTACTTCCGTTTGACCTAATGAAAAAGCTTTGGTGCAAATGCAATGAGCAGAGATATCACGGCAAGGCCATTTTCTTCAATCCAGCACTGTGACCTAAATATGTGACCAGTGACCTAGTTTTCTCTAGGTGTCTGAGGCATCCTTAGGACCAACTGTCATAAATAATTGGTGCAGCTACAATAAGTAATTTAATATTTGGAGATATCATGGTACCATTTTTCTTCAATGCAGCATTGTGACCTAAATATGTGACCTAGTGACCTAGTTTTTGATAGGTGTCTGAGGCATTCTTAGGACCAACTGTCATAAATAATTGATGAAGGTACATTCAATATTTTTCAAAGTGTTGTGTTAACGCCATTTTTTTCTTCAATGTAGCACTACTTGTGACCAAAATTTGTGACATAGTGACCAACTTTTTGATAGTCACCTGAAACATCTCAATGGCCCCATGTGATAAAAATTTGGTCTCTGTAAAGTGAGTATTTTTGGAGATATGCTGGTAACAAGGCACAGACGGACAGACGGACAGACAGACGCGTAGGGGACAATACTAGGGTTGGGAATTGGTCCGAATTTCAAAGTCTCGATGATTGGTTTTTAGAAGTAACCGATGATCGATTATAATCGGTTTGGGAGTATTCTCAACAACTCATTGACAGAGCTTAATGAACCAGTTTCAAGTTCTTTTTTAAAACAAAATATGAAGGTACACACCAGAGATACCACCCTATTGGCTTGCCTTCTTGCATTTACTTGTGCTTTCTAGTGCTTTACTGCTTTATGATGTGACAATGCATGTGTTACCTGCAAATGTGAAGAAGCACTATTTCTACACTACTGCTACTACTATACTAACTAGTACTACAAAGCATATTTAAGTCACAATTTATTGACTTTATTATTAAAAGAAATTAGTTAATATGTACTACTAGTCATACACTACAGAGGGGAGAGGGAGGGTACCCATCACACAAAATTAAATGCTGCAACCACACATCACACACAATTAAATGTTTTCAATCACATTCACATGAAAGGAGTGACAACAGGGGATATCCATCCATTTTGTGGCTATGTCATAATGTCACATAAAATTAAAATGCCCAACCAGGCAATCACACATCAGTGGCATCACACAAATTTATTTCTTCTCAATTCTCATCACACATAATTTTTATCACACATCACGCAAAAGATCCCCCCCACCACCACCACGTACAGCCTATGGATCAGCACAGGGACTACACCCAACATTTGAAATTCAAAGAAACATATTGGCTTTTTTTGTTGGAATTAGTTTTGTTTAATCCTTGGCTCTTTGTACTTATATCACAACGTAACTGCCTTAACGCCTAGCACTCTGCCAGTATCTGGTATCGCACACAGCGTGCCACCGGGCAGTTTTCTAATCGCTTGCGCAAGAGAGGACATCCTGGGTTGAACGTGCCTGGGCTCTGTGAGTTTTGCGATTCAATCCTAGTGATCAACACAAAGTCGGTCAGAAATTACATGAGGTATAATTCTGTGCAATTTTCATTTCAATTTACCCCCTAAATTTTTTTTATGCTTTATGGGATGTCAAGCGTCTGGTCACCTTTTTTTTTTTTTTTTATTTACCAACAAACACGGTCACGGGCCGTGCAACACAAGCGAGTGTGAAAAGGCACGAGTCCGGGCATGGTTTTCCGTTATGTGCGTATATTTTTGCCGGCCTTCGGTCATAAAGTTCATTCCTCATTTGTTCTTTTATACAGATTTTTATCCTTTCAGACATTTTAATCAAATTAAAACAACAAACTTTGGATAAAAACATCGTGCCGTGACGTATCTGAGACAGCGATCGACAACACATCGTGTTGACACAAATCTCAATCAGGCTAAGCTTCGTCACCGTGCGGTGACGGAATCTGCGTATTTTCCTTGCTTTGCTTATGGAATTTTCATTCCTGCCTTTATCTGTGTCTAGATCTGTTCCATCGAAGTCGTTTTGCGAAAGTATGATGTCAAAATTTCGCATCTTGGTCCTATAATCTTTGCGTGAATGCAACATGTTCACCTGCACAACAAATCGAACTTGACTGAAGCACATGGCAAACAACGAGTTTGATTGGACGATGACTTGCATGTGACCAAATCCATCCAATGAGAAACCTGGAAATGACCCAGCACATTTATAATGAGCTTCGATTATCATTCTGGGCTATTTTTTGGAGGGATACCCCAGGAATATTTATTTCTTATCCAATAAGAGAGCTTGTTACATTAAGAGACGAAATTCTGAGGATTCCAGCTGTATAAAAAACAATGGCGGACGACGCAAAACGTCGTGGGATGAAACCACCATTATATTTACTGTATATTTTCATATTAGCATAAAGGCGTATAACTTTTGTTGCGTCACTTTTTAAAATAAAATATGCAGTTGGTGATGTGCAGACACCTTTCATTGAAAACATTCAAAATAAAAAAGGCGAGTCTATAGATAGAATCAAAAGTTATGCCAGTGTTTACCTGTCATAGCCAAGAAACACGTGCTCCGAGCACAGCTTGCCAGCATTACGTCACTGCGTATGAATATGTGATTTGCCCTCTGTTTATAAAACTCTTCACGGAAAAAATATCTGTCAAACCATACAACACAAACAGGCTGATAAGCTCATGTAATAGTCTAGCTGAAACAGTGGGTTAATTACAGGTAAATGGCCCCCAAAGGTGTCAGCACATGACAACCAAGAACTATTTAGTGCGGTAACCTGCACCTGATTGGCCGCAATGGTGTATTCATACATCGTGGCGGCAAAGTTACGAAGTTTTAGCGTAAATTTTGGGAGTTGTATCATTCAAAATGTCACGAAAAACTGGTAGTTGTTTCATTTTTATCCATATAATAAAAATATATTTAAGATTTTTACCAAAAATATTCTACTAAAAACTTGTTTTACCGCACAAATACGCGATTAGCACTAAACTCTGTATTATCGCTCACGTATAATCGATTATGGGAATTTTATAATTGAGCGCTTGGTCTTTTAAATTAATCGGACGATTGTCGATTAATTCGATTAATCGGAACACCACTAGACAATACCCCTTCATCCTATAAGGGCCAAGGTGTAACAACAAGAAATTTGTCTTATTTTGTAAACTTTTCGAAAATATTATTGTGTAGAGCATTGTTATACAAAATGCTAGGCAAATGATGCATTAAAAGGTAAAGCTAGTCAGAACCTGAAACATGTTCTCATTTAATGTTTGTTGATTCTTTTCAAATATCGCAGAAGGACCAAGCCCAGTCATTAATATATTTTTAACCCATGTGATCCCCTATCCTTTGGCACCATCTGGACTTACATCAGCCAAATATGCACTGGATACTCTCAGAGGGCTACCAGTTCCTGGTGATGGGCTAATGATGTGTTCAGACAAAGGCTTTGCAGTTCAGCAGCACAAGACTAAACGCTTACAGCATAGACTAGAGCCATTTTACCAACATGGGTTGAGTATCTATCAATCTTTTCACACATCTTAGTCCATCTGGTAATGGTAAACCTCTTTATAAACACTGGTGTACAGCTCTTTAATTTAGTTGATCATGTTGATGACTGCAAGTCACTCATCAGGAATCTCTCTTTGAAGCTTACTCTCTATTCATATGAAACTGACCCTTTTGGATTTTTATACAGAACACATCTACACATTTGTGCACACTGACTGCTCATGTTAACAGCGTTATCTGTAGCTTAAAATAGAAGGGAGATTTGCCCTGCCCTTTTGTTTTGCTCCCTGCCCTTTTTCTTTACTCCCTGCCTTTTTCTTTAGCTCCCTGCCCTTTTCTCCTATGTTTTTTGATATTCTGGGCAATTACATTAAATTTCTCATAAAATTTCAATATAATTTAAACTGATTGGCACAACAACATATCAATTTATCTATTGACCATGCGTATCAGATGCAAATTCAGAACTATTTCCATAAAAACAACAACAAACAAATCCTGTTTTTTTTGGACTGCTACATTTGGATGCCCTTTTTGATTGTCATTATGTGCTTTAAATGTGCCCTTTTAGATGAAAGGTGCCCTGCCCTCCTGAAAAGCTGGGGACAACACTGAATGTACAAATAAAAGTGTACAGGTATGGCAGTCCTGATGGGTGGAACTTAGAGGGTGGTAAGGGGTTTTCTGTACTAGCATACTGGGCATTTTTATTTGCAGTACTTTCGTACTGGATTCCCTTTTAATTTCTGTACTTTAAACCAACCATTATTTGTTCATTTTCTAATTTTCCGTACCCCCTTGTACTAGGGCAACATGATTCTTTGTACCAGGGTAGCAGGGACCCCCCTTAACCCCCTTCAAACTGGGAACACAGAGGACAAACAGTTAGAAGCACAAATCAAAGATGCACACACACATCACACTGTAAATTACCTTACTTTCACATGTATAAATTTTCATGGGTTTTGTACATTTGACATTTCACTGTTCTGGACATAATTCCTATTCAAACAGTGTTAAAATACCATTTCACTGTGTTTTTATTTTCACGGTAAATAAGGGTACAGCGAGTTACAGCAATTTACAGTAGATGAAAACAAAACAGAGTGACAGTGGCAACTATTGATTATGCCTTTGGTGTTACTGTTAGGATTGGGTGAGAAGAACACCAGAACATATATATGCCAAAGCAGGAGGCAGTACCCTTCCATTGTATTTGTCATACAGCATTTGCCACTCTTCCTGTTACAATGTAAAGGTCACCAGACCTCAGTGCCTGTCACCAGACCTTATTGCCTACTTTCAAAGGCCTCACCTATGGCAAGGTCAGTGTTGTCTTCATACTACCTGGTTTTCAACCTGCTATGATAACATAGAGGAGCTGACACAAGGGATCTGCCAAGTATGATCTCTCCTTGCAGAGTTTGTTAAATTGGTCGCTTAATTGGACCTGGTCAATGCTGACCGTATGAGGTACACCCAACACTCTACAAACACTGATGCATCTTCATGCACTCACTTTTCCTTGGAGGGCTTCAAAGCTCCTATGTGTCAATTTTTCTTGTAAATTGTGCAGTCTATGGACTCGCAGATACTGACATGAGCACAAATTGGCCTCACTTGGCTAAAGTCCAACACACATAAAAAGTGAGACTGTAGGCCTCGTGTGATAGATCCAGCAAAAGCAGCTACGCTGTAAATACAATCAACTCTGACACCAGCCAGAGTTCAACAACATTTCTAGCGTACTGGTTTACCCCCAGATTAACATGACATGTTTTAGACTGCTCTGTCCCAGTTAATGACTTGTAGTGGAATCATTTTTTTTTATCTGTGAATGTTGGATGAGGAATACCGCACAGTACTTCATTTTCACTGTACTTTTATTTTTGTGCTCCTTAAGCTTAAATTGAACCTGAGAGTTTGAAAACTACTGTGAAATTCTTCTACCATTAATGTTGTTGTTAGTGCCATCTCAAAACAAGTCATTTTGTGGAAAATTGCATGTACTTCAACATAGAGGCACATATTTGAGAACTTGTATTTTTAGGGGAAGTAAAATTGCAAATTTAGCACCTTGTGAATCTGTTTTGAAATTCCTAAGAAAACCAGTGAGGTTTTTGTTCGAAAAACATTATGCATCCCCCAACCAAGCGCCTCCCCTGTAAGAGGGCCACCATTCCTCTGCAGAAAGTTTGGCCTTGTCCTTTGACCTCAAGGTCACCTCTTATCAAATTACGGGAAGTCTCATCTGGGTAAATGATGACAAAGTTTGATGGACTTGAATTATACCCATTTGAAGATGTGGCAAGAAAACCACTCTATTTTGCTAGCATTGTGACTTTGACTTATGACCTGAAGGTCATCACAATCATATGGAAAAAATTCCCCAAATCAATGTGTATCTGCACCCTAAGTTTCAAGTGAATCTGGTTTATGGTTTTGAAGAAGTCAAAATGGGAACTCCCATTGCAGACCCCACTGACTTACATGGTAATCAACAGGAATGCAAAAAATGCAACCCTCCTCCTGCATGCCCCCCTCCCCACCCGAAAAAAAAATCATCGGAGCATGACCATTTGAACACAGTTGGTAGATCCCTACCTGACATACAATCTCACCAAGTTTGAAGTGAATCTAGCCAATTGTTTTGGAAAAGAAGTAGAAAATGTGTTGATTAGCACTGCAAACCCCACTGACTTACATAGTAATCAACAGGAATGTCTGCAGTTTGACCTTTCAAGGTCACTCAGGTTTAAAATAAACCATACAAATTGAAAGCCCATAAGTACTTTCCTGTTAACAATTAGTAATAACCTTGGGTCTATGATGCACCATTAAGAAGGTATAAGCCAATATGTGAAAATTGCTGTGTCAGCAGAAAATGCGACAAGGATTTGACCTTGACCTTTGACCTCAAGGTTATATATTATTATAGGGGACGAATTTTCCAGACCCATAGATTATCTGTATCAAATTCAGAGGCAATAGGTCCAGAGGGGACAGAAATATAAAGAAAATAAGATGCGCTGTGCTGACGATGGGACTAAACACTTTATGCACCCCCCTCTATGGAGGATGCATAATTATGCACATGAACATAAAGCAATTGAGGAATTACTGTCATGTACCAAAAACACAAAGATACGCTTCATAACTCAAGATTGCATCACAATTATTGCAAGTATCTCCCACCATAATTTCTCAATAAGGGACTAATTTCACCAATAATGCTTCACAATTTGCTAATTTGAGTGTACAATGCTTATTCTCATAATTAACCTGATTAGTAACTTTAGATAATGCATTGACTTATTACATTTGTTGACATTTCTTATTTGTATAATTTGGAACCCAATATGGAAAATAAAAATACTAAACTAAGTTATTAACATGATTAAGGGCATATAAAAGACCACTCAAAAAGAAAACCTGGCTCAGTATGATTATTACCCTAATTTCACAATGACGGCTACCCTCTTATAAATGTCACATACATGTTCTGAAAAATAAATTGGTGTTCTGAATAGATGAACCAACTGCGAGTCCAAAAACAGTTCAGATGGGAAATACATTGCTGAAATGTTGAGCTCAACTGCCCCCCCCCCCCCCAAAGGAATGGTTTGTTGAGGTGTTTTATGGTCCACTCAGAACCCCAGGGCAATAGCAAACATCAGTGATGACCAAGCTGTGAGAGCCCAGATTTTTTGTTTTGCAGTTTTGCATACAACCGAAAGACACATGTATGTGGGGGTATACATGGCATATGATGTTTGCCTGCAAACCTCAACTTGTGTACTGGAATGTGATATTAGCTCTGGGGTTCACAGGGCTGACAGGGTCTGGGAACAAATCAATGGAGATTACAACAACAACAAAAAGGCATCAAAACACAACAATGGCCAGCATCATGTTCAATTTGACCCGAAGTTATACATTTGTACATGGCATGTCATTTAATATATATATATATATATATATATATATATATATATATATATATATATATATATATATATATATATATATATATATATATATATATATATATATATATATATATATATATATATATATAAAATTAACCATACAAGACAAGATTAACCCTCTCGAACTTAAAGCTGTCAAGACAATAACAAATACATTTCTCCATATTCATTAGGTCTTCCCCATACTTCCCATGTTATAACATCTACCTACTGTGCAATGAGCACCTGAAGTTTGTCATTTTGCATCAATTTCAAGATAATTCTCACCTCTTTTGTACCACTCCTGACCATCATATCAAAAGGACATTTTTTTACACCTTAGGTATAAATCTTTCAAAGAATCATACATATATTGTGCAACTTATAAAATCCCTTCAAAGCATATTTAAATCAGTTAAGAAGTCTCCTTTGTACTGCCCACATTCAGTTCACACTGTCTTAAGTGGGCACACAGTTATACTGACTACCTTTCATTAGTGCCTCAGGTGCCTGCCATGTACAGGTTTTTCTATATATTTTTTTTAATATATATATATATATATATATATATATATATATATATATATATATATATATATATATATATATATATATATATATATATATATATATACACTGTGTGTGTCTGTGGTTTCATATGAGGACATTTGCCAACTGTCTTGAAATACATGCACATGTAACTTGCCAATGAAACTACACACAAAACCACAAAGAGTTTAAATGGCACACTTACAAATACTTATCAGCTCATTTTCATGAGATCAGTAAGCACTGTTGATAGAGTGCATGATCACATCTCTTAATGTATTGTATATGTATTGTGAAGCTGGCAACTACACTAAGCTTGGAATTGTATTGTTGTTACTCACTGATACTGAACTGCCTATGACTGTACTGTAAACAAAATCATACTATGAATATAAAGAGAAGATGTTTAAGGGATGGTTCAACATTTCAATCATTTTTTAATTAGTACTTACAGTATGCAAGGGGGAGGGGGTTAAAGGGGTCTGTACACTTTCACAGAATACGGAAAATGATGGTCAATTTTTTGCCTGCTTTGTGCAATCTTGCTATGATTTTTGGGAAAATCATCATTTTTAAAGTACTAATTTGGGGGGGGGGAGGGGTCATGAAATTTAGTGCCCGAAGTACTAATTTAAAAATGCTGATAATGTTGAACCATCCCTAAACACTCTGATACGATGTGTGGATCAATGGTAGGATTGCTTAAATTTCACTACAAAAGACTATGATAATCCTGTGCTCAGCTAATCTTGCATGTTCAGCCCAAATTAGGCCTGTAACCTACATGGTCAAGGTCACCAATGTGTAGTCTCCTGTTGGCAATTTCAGATAATCATGTGCAGTATCAGTCCTTGCTCAAGGAGCTTTTCAGTTACCAAACAAACAAATTAAATAACCCAGAAGATATATGAACTACCCAACCAATGAATTCCCTGAAGCAGTGATGTGACTGAGGGAAATAGGCCAAGGTCTCGCTTTGTGCACTCCTAATTATTTGGCTTTTATAGAGGAACATCATCATCTTCATAATCAAAGTCTCAGTTTAAATAATTCTTCAGTTACCATCCCCACATGAAACTAACACCAGTTTCCCTGCAACCTTGAGGATTACATGAAGGTCACCCAAATGCAGTGGTTCTAATACAGCACCCTCATGATACCCAATTTTCCAAGTCCTAGCTCAAGAAGGGATTTTTTTTATTGATTTTTTTTTTTCAATTATCACCCTGACTACATGCATATTTCCTAAATTGCCCTGTGTCTTGGCATTAAGGTCACAGTCACCCTTATGATGAAATTAAGAACTATGTGACATCAGATGTGTTCCTGTGTCTTTTCAGAGTGAATGAATCCACTATTTCTGAAGTCTTCAAAATTTTTAACCGTTAAAAATGAAGAAAACAACTTTTAAAACTTAAAAAAAAAAGAGCAGATGTGACCAATTGCACAAACTTAATACAAACCCATCTCAGATAAATCCACACTAAGTTTGAAGAATATCCCATCAATATGTTTTGGAGCCATTCTGGGAATGCACATTTCATCAGCCTAGCTTTTTTTGGCCGATTCCAGATACCCATAAACACTGAAGTCAATGCACGTAACATCGTAATGAATTTGAAAGGGTCTATGATGTAATTGATCTAATCATGGATATATAATACAAGTCTGATCATATGTCCATGATATTAACGTTAATTTATATAATAATTTCATTATGAGCTTTAATAGGAATGGGGTGTGTGGTTGACAGAGCTGCAACAAGCTCACCTTTCACCTCTGCAGCCCGGGTTTGATTCACGGCCGTGGATGCAAGTGGAAAGAATTCCTGCCACTCTGACTGTGCACGGTGGTTTTCTCCGACATATGTTTCCTCTGCCAAACAATTGGGTAGGAAAGTATATGCCAACATTTGTGCCACGGAGAGTGATTAATATAGGCTTGGCCTGCTTCGCAATCCATGTAAAAGATATGGATCTATACTTTTAATAGGAATTCCATACTGTGTGTAGGAAATGACAGAATAGAAATAATAGAATGGACAGTTTTCCATTCCCCAGTAACAGTTGTCAAGTATGTGCAGATTCAATAAATTCAAAGCTTTGTTTCCTTAGAACAGTCAAGAAACAGTGTGTCGTCTTCCAGTTCTGACAGGAGCACCAGGTTGTTCACACCTCCACTGTCACCTGCCCAGTCCCCAGACATGTGGGCAGTAGCTGACACCCACTGATCAGATTTCACATGCCACCAAAAGAATCAAATTCACAATTTGACAGTTTCATAAATATCACCTGAAGCTAGTTTACTCATTCAATGGCAGGGGAATGTAAGAAAGGTGAAAATTCTAGAAATCTGGCAGTCACTGAAATGAAGTTTAAGATACCTAGCAACTGGTTTTGTTCATGCTGACATGACAGCCTGTGGGGCAGTTTGTGATTGGTCAGCATGTGTATCGTGACATGGCAACCAAAGGGCAGAGGGGGCAGGTAAAAAGGGAGGGTTCTTATAAACAAACAGAAGGGAGAACCCAAGAAAGGTCAGAACAAGAATATGGGTGCACGGTTGGCAGAGTTGTAAGACGCTCGCCTTCTACCTTTGCGGCTCGGGTTTGATTCACATCTGGGGAAACATGTGGAAAGAGTTCCTACCAGTCTGACTGTGCACAGTGGTTTTCTCTGAGTCCTTCGGTTTCCTCCACCAAACATGTTGGTAGGAAAGCATACGCCACCATCTGTGCCATTGAGAGTGATTAAAATAGGCTTAGCCTGTTTCACAATCCATGTAAAAGATATGGGTCTATACCTTTTTTTAAAAGTAAAATCAGTCTCAGAGTGGCCAGTTTGCAAGAGTGAAATACAGATTTTTAGGAGCCCCAGAGAAACCTTACATTATTTGTCCTGTGGCACACTTTTTGCCAGGGACAAAAAGGAAATTTGTGCGTGCTAAACTGCTCTGCTGACTAACTAAACATCAGAGCACCAACATACTAAAATTCTCAAAAAAAAAAGAAAAAAAAGGCTTGAGGTCTATGACAGTCCTGTGCCCAGTTAGCATTACATTAACAGACTGAAATGGTCCCATGACCTTCGAAATAACATATATATCACATTTATGCAGCAACATCATCACTGTTTGGAATATCAGTCTTCACTCACAGAGTTCTTGTGAAAAGAAAGGGGACATAATCTACTATTTATACCATGATACAGCCAATATATCAGTGTTACCTTTTAATGTCACTCAAGGTCAAAATAAGCAATACCAAAGGAAACCCCATGGCATTCTCCTATTAGTGTTTTATAGTAACCATGGGTCCAGTATTCACTATTACCAACATGTCAGTTTGACCTGTCATATTACACAAGGTCAACCACAACACCACCAAAAGAAGCCCCACAGGCATTTCTTGTTAATGCTTTATAGTAAACATGGGCGTAAGATTCAACATTACTGAGATCTATATTTATAAGCCAATATGACAGAGTTGCTGCTATCCCAAAAGCAACCTTGCAAACATATACATCTACCCTAACCAATGATTCCTAATTTGAGCAATTTGTCACACATCAGGAAATGCAAGCAGCACCATGTAGTGTCCACAAATAGTGCAGATTGAGTCCAGGTACATTTACACCACACTTGAAGAGAATTTAACATGCAGTTAGGGATAATTAAAAACAGTGAAAAAACTTTTACAATTCGTGAAAAAAAATTATTAAAAACAAGTTACATTGCCACCTACTACACAAATTAAGGGGACTCAAGACATGTGCATGTGGAATTTCAAAGCAATCTGCCAAGCAATTTTACAGATGTTTTTTTTTTTTCTCAGATTTTAGGAAAAAATTAGCAAATTATACATAAAAATAAAAGAAGTACCTGCAGCATGACTGAAATCACTTATGAGAGACCCACACCAAGTATAATCCCAACAAGTTTTAAGAAAATCTGGTTGATGGTTTTGGAGAAGTTGTCAAAAATGCGAATCATGACGGCCATTCCCATTGACTTCGATAGTGATCAACATGAAGCTATGCATGAACTAACAAGTAACAAAATTGTAAAATTCATTAAGAATCAGGGTTCTGGAATATCATCACTTAACGAACAACTATATTAATTTTAACCCTTCCACAACGTACATTTTCACAATGTTTCAGCACAATCTTACAAGCTATTCTAGGGAAGTTGAAAATATAACTTTTAGTTTTCTGCTCAAAATTTCATAAAAGTAGAAAACAAATCACAGAATCACCTGAACAAATTAAGGTCTAGGGGTCCCTTGAATGGTTCGTATCCAATTTCAAGGGAATTGTCCAAGCAGTTGTGAAGAAGATTTTTTAAAAAGAACAAATCATTAAGAAAAACAAAAATTACTGGAGCATGACCATTTGAACAAAACTGGCAGAGACTGGCACAATATAGATGCCCATCAAGCTTGAAAAAGATCTGACCACCAGTTGTGGAGAAGACAAAAATGAAAACGTGAATATGAATAGAGGAGGAGAAAGGATGATGAACAAATGATGGATGACTGACCATCCTATATGCTCAGCTGACTGAAGAGTCAGCTGAGCTATCAAACACACACACACACACACACACACACACACACACAGTGTAGAGAGTAGTGAACTAATGCATGTCTACGGGTAGCTATTAGTGGCTCTATGCAATTTCAAAGCAATGGGAGTGGTCTGAATTCTGATGAAGTGCTCCCCACCATGTGAAGCCACCTGTCATTACCCAAGGTGCATTGCACAAAGGTTTAATTCCTTTTTGCATGCAGCATTATTGTCCCACTACCAGTGAATAGTGGCTAATGCACCACTAACCTTGCCAAATGTGAGTGCAGAAGTGCAAATTTAAGGTACAAAATGGTTGCATGCAATTGCAAAGTATGAGGTTGTGCTGTGGACACCAGGAAATTAGAAAAGCTTTCAAACTATCGATCGATGAAGAAAGGGGTAACTTTTTGTATTTTCCTCACCAAGAAAAAAAAAAACTGAGACATTTGATGCTGAAAGACTCAATACCCCATGCCTTGCAAACATATGGGTCCTGTGACAATGGAAACAAGGTCAAGGTCACCAAAATTTAGTCAGGTCAAGAAACTGTGCTAGGGTGCAAATTGGGGTATTTTTTAGCTTCATTTGGCCTGTAAATCACGAGATAATTTGCTTGCAAGGATTCTGCTATAACAGGACAGTCACACAGCTGGAAAGACTAAAAACAGTATCCTCTCCAACTTTGTTTGCAGAGGGTATAACAGGTGGAAGGAATGGATAACTATGACCACACATATTCAGTAGACTGGGGGCCTGCAACAAGTGGACAGAACTAGAAAGGTGACTTACCAAGATGACTCTGAAGCTACAAGTACAACCTGCGTCATTTGTGAGACCCCTGGCACAGATGGTTTGTGAAGAAGACTTAAGATACAGATGTATGTTACCCATACTTATGTGCAGGTGCAGCTGGAAGCAGACTCTCTGTGTCCCAAGACTGACCAGTGAGGAAACTAGGATTCACTTGCCTCCAAAGAAAACCAAGTTCCATGTTATCTCTCCTACACTTGTGGAGTTAATATATATCACAGTCAGCTGGTTGTACAGAACTATTTAATGTACACTCTGCAGAAAAAAAGTGAGTGTCCCTACTTGTTTTACAATGGGCATATTTTGGAGGGTGTGTGTGTGCAAATTAGCATACCAACAATCCTTCTGCTCTCTCAAAATCAGAGGTCTGTAGCCAATGATCCTCATGCCAAGACATGTTGACTGCCACTTATGTCTTTTGTGCTTGCAGCAATCATTTTAAACCCCATGTGGCATCTCAATACTAGAGGCACTTTGTGACCACCTCTTCATCTTAATCCAGCCTTATCTTAATTGCCAACTTTCCATTACTCTGCCCAAGACTGTAAACTTGTGTTTCATTGCCATGTTATGCAACTCCATAATCATACCTGCTAGAGAAGTTCATATTCTTATATCTAGGATCCCAAATTAAACCAATGGGATTGCTCACTTTTTTTGTCCAGAGTATATGGTTTTATGACTTGTATGTTGACACAGATGCCTGTCCATTTTCCATGACCCACTCAGCAACAGGTTGAAATGTGTCCTCACTAAGTAAAGGGGATATTGACCAGCAGCATAGTGGAGAATATACAACCAAAACTCAGATTGGTGATTTTGGCTAAGCCATTTCAGAGAAGTATTTTAAAGATTTCTCCCCAAAATGAGCAAGTAAAAAATAAAAAAAAAGAAAAACCCTCATGAAAACATCCCAAATCACTAAACCATCCATCACTAATTGAACACACTCGGTGGAGATCCACCAAAGAACATCCCCATCAAGTTTGACTAGACCCATCAACAGCTTTTCAGAAGTAAAAAATGTATATTGTTGACAGACAAATATGGAACCACAAGATGAGCTCTGCTAAATGACAAATCAGCCAAGCTAAAACTATTGATTGAAATGGCCAATTTTGAAATTTTCTGAATCTAAGTCTTGGTGAAAAGAAATTGAATGTTATCAAAGTAAGCATGAAACAACTCTTACAGAGAGACAGACCAATTTGCCTGGAGTCTTAAATGATGACTTCTCGGGGATCGCTGGTACCATTAGCCAATTAGCCAAATGCTAAACTGTTTTAAAATATATTAATCAAGGCCCAAAGCAAAACTTTCCATGAATTTTCCTTTCATTTCCAATGTTGGCTAAAAATTTTCAAAGACCAGACCTGCCCCTGTATTTTCACACCCCCAGCGTCCTAGCTGGCTTGTTCCACACAAACACAACTGAGCTAGGACTTCCACCTTGCACACCAACACGTCTATCATAGATCATCTTGTGTCAATAAGAAGACTACTAAAATTTTAAATTTGCTCATCTCACTCTGTGATGGATGGATTATAACAGTATCTAGTAACTTTAAATTCCTCATAAAATGAACTTTCAGCTTTGATGCAAGTGCCAACATGTGAGTGTGAAGTCACTGGGATTAACACCTTAGTGTCCATCTGGAATAGTTTACAGCAGCTTTTCAGAAGCTTTGAGATCCTGATCACTTTATGCTTTGGCCCTTACTTGCAACAGACTGCACTTAATGTCACAGATTTTTTGTACTGCACAGCACATTTTGAAATGTTTTTATTTGAGAATACAAATGATTAGTCTAATGTACTGACTAAGCGATCAATAGCTTGGATCTCAAACAATAATCACTATTACCCAACCTGCCATGTTTTTATAGCAATGTTTACACTTAACTTTTCATGTCATGCCCATTTAATACAAATGATAAATTTTCTTTCATGAAGAAAATGGGATGCTATATCTGGGTGGCTATTTCTGGCTGCCATCTTAACTCTTTCAGTGCCAACTACAACTGAAATATAACTATTTAAAACAAACCACTTTTACTTACAGTACCGATTTCGCATGTGGGTCCCTTTTGCTAGCACGCCATTTTCGCATTGCGCACCACATTTGAGCGGGCTCAGTTGCGAGCTTTTTTGCCTGGATGTGCCATCGCAAATAGCACGCCAATTTCTTGCGCTCAAATTTCTGGCACACCAAATAGCCATGCGAGTTGCCTTTTATCTATGCGGATTGCGTGAACAGGCACTTCGCCTCGACTGGGCATAGCGCGCCAGCAGCAGGCCTCGCTCGCTATCTTTGTTTCCCCTCCGCTTCAGGTCTCGTTTCTCGTCACGTGACCTTCGCAACAGAGACATTTTATTTTTTTTTTTGCACAATACGCGATGAGTGGTAAAACTGAAAGTGCTGTAACTTTATTTCTGCATTTCATGCAAACTGATCAACAAGACTTTTGTTGAGTAAGACATTCTCTACATTTCTATGTGGTTTCGTTGTCAATTTAAACAAAAACTCGTGTCCTACACCCGAACAAAATGAATATAGGCCTATCGATCTCAATCACGAATTGATCAAAACGACCAAGCCTGTGTCACAGTCACTGTGTGAATCAATTGCATGGGTTCCGGTCCCTTGGTTAGCGTCACGGACGATGGTTCGTCTTTAATTTTTCTTAAGATAGGTCGTGTGTAAATGTTGTCATTAAATTATAGCAGTAGAGTTTGTTGCTGCAGTAAAAGGTTAATAAACACACTTTATCGCAGTCACTGATAAACTGTCAACGTGATCATCACATGCGGCAGCGGTATTTTCACCCGAGCCATGTTTACCTGCGGCTGGCGTATTTTACTCTCTTTCCGTGAAAAAAAATGGACCGTCTGCTCTATTGTATGCAAAGACTGGTAGTATGTCATCATTTTGACCAATTTACAGTTAAATTTTGTTTCTTGCTTTTATAAATTGTCCGTAATCGCCACTTGTCTTCACACAAATGTCGCCCATCTTTCACAAGCAAGACTTCACAACACGAGGTAGCGAGTAGTCCCGAACGAATCAACAGTTGAAAAACGACACATTTGATTGGACAGCAAACACCATGTGATCGATTCCGGCCCCCTGACTGACCTAGAATATTCCGGAGAATCGTCTTCGGTAGTTTCCGACTAAAATGAGGTTTGAAATAGAGGCAGTTTTGGCGGGGTTTCCCCTAAAATACTTCTGTTTCAGCCAATGGGAGAACTTTCTTAAAATAGACTAGGTTCTCCGCATTCTAATGATATGAAGATCATGGCGGGTAGACGAAAAAAAAAAGATCGAGACCGCGACGATGAAATCACCCTGCGTGGCAGTTTTCCAAAGTTACATCATTCAAATTGTCGCAAACAACGGCCCGATCATTGATTTAAATCATCGTAGAAGGAAAATATTCGTTTTTAACGCAAAATCGAAATAGCCATCGACAAGAACTGACGTTTCTCTACAAGAAAACGTGCGTGCTTGCATGTAAATAAACAACACCAGGACTATGAGACAGCCTTTAATCAGCCACTTCGAAAGTTTGAGTGACACGCTGTTCTAGTAGGCGAGTTCTAGGTTGGTCCTACAAGAAAATAAACTAATTTGAAGAACAGCTCCTCACAAAAAAACATCTCTCCTCTCAATGTCTCATGACATGGGATCCATGCATCAAGATCACAAACATGGGTGCATATTCATTTAGATTATGGTGGATATTCTTAGCGCAAAAATCTCGTTTGTTCTCTCGGTGGTACGCTTCGCGGAAAGTGATGTCAGTGCAGTCGAAAACGTGAGCATGCGAAGCCAGAAAAAAATTCGCGCGTTAATGGTCGAGACCACAAACATTTCAAGCGTGCTACATGCGAAGTAAGTGTGCTCATTTTCTCGCACGACGAATTGGCGTGCCAGAAATTTGCGCACAACTCAGTTTTCGCATCTGGCTGGTCGCATCTGATTCTGGCCGGCGAGAATTTCTGGCATGCCAGATTATTTGCTAGCATGGGGTGTTACGAATGCGAAATCGGTACTGTATATGGGTGCTGGATTCATGTTCCTTGTAATCAGACCTTTCACTCAAGCATCAGCATGCCTGTAGTGACATATAAGATAATAGTCTAGTCAACAGCTTTCCTTGATGCGTTTTGGGCACACTGCACCCAATGTACAGAAGAAAGCTGTTGACTCAGTCCAACATATGACACTGTAAGATTTAACTCTTACAGTTAAACAAAGTACTAAACCTGCTATAAAGACCACCTCCCTGAGAACACAATGTCAATTTAAGACTGTTCTCTGTGGACAATTCAAAACATTTCTCTATTAATTTATATTCTTTTAGGACCACCTCCAGTTTAAGACCACTTTTCACTGGTTGTAGGGGTGGCCTTAAATAGCAGGTAGTACCAGGGACTGCTGGTGTCACTGGCCAATAAGCCAAATGCTAATGTTTCACTCATTTGGCTAAAGAATTTGCAGAAGGTTATTTTATTTTAACATGAATTCTGCAGTGATTACTCTTCTATTTCCTGATTTGGCTACACATTGGGAAGGCCTAATCTGTCTTTCAAGTACCCTTGTATTACCCACCTGAGTGACTAGGGCAGTTAGGAATTTTAATTAAGTGAGTCCCAATAGTTGACATGATTTTTAGAAAGAGGGAAACACTAAATGGACAGAGGAAAAACTTAATCAATCTAGTTCAAATGATTTACTACCTTGAACTTTTACCAGTTATAAGCCTTATTTTGCCATGAAACAGAATGTCAGTGACTAGAGATCCCAGACTCCTAAGTACAACTATATCAGCTGCAACTGAAGCATGGCATATACAATCCATCTTTGCTTATTACAACGATGTACTTGCCACCGATATGAGCAACATGTACATGCATAGAATCATGCACACAGCAACACAATGTGGTAAACACCCCACTCCCTGCACATTTCCAAGCTATGTTCCAAATAAACACTGAGAACGGGCCACGTCATCATTTGAACACCCTACAATTTTTAATTACAGATACATTCTGCCATACTGGAGATAGACATACATTAGTGCTTCATGTGTAACTCACACATGTTGCACACCATGTCACTGGGACTGGTACACCATGCTTCAAAACTTGTCAGTGAACACCCAAGTCTGCATATAACATTTAGTTTAACTCATGATTAACAATAAACAAATGACGCCCTTGGTTGCGGGAGACAGGAAAAAATTGTGAACCTGAGGGATGGACTGCCAACCAGAAGCGAAGCTGAGGGTTGACAGTCCATCATGCAGTTTCACAATTCTTCCTACCCCCCAAAGCCAAGGACGTCATGTAATTCATTATGTACACCAAAGAACAATAAATCATTAAAACAACAAAATTTCCACATAATAATTTTAACAATATAAACACACATTGTATAATTGTCAACATGTTCATATTGGCCAGCCTTGGGACCTTTACATAAATAACAGACATGGGCCTAGGTCAAGCTAAGCCTATAGTTCCTGCTGATGGTTCCGAAGCCGATCAGAATTACAGCGCCATCTAGTGGAACATGCAAGGGGACAGTACCTTATCAGTGGGAGACAGGAAAAAATGTTCCACACCCAACTAACCACTCATGAGCGTGGATTTCCCCAGAGGTATAATAATGTGATATGTTTTCTGTCTACTATTCATGATGTCATAACTGTCATATCTTGAGAGGTATGATACTGTAACTGTTATATACTTTCAGTTCCTAAAAGCATCACACTCACGCAAAACCGGTCAAACTATCAACTCTCTACTTCACGGAGCATTTGCCTTTTTTGTTTTTGTTTTTACATTGTGTAAAAGCGATATTACAATACAATGTTATACTTACTTGCTTACATATGCACAGTGGATTGGAGCTAAAAATTCTTGAGGGCACAGAGATAAAAATTTTTGCTGATCAAAAGAGCAATTGCCACGAAGACCACACATTGTGAGAGATTATCCGCCTGTTCCGAGGTCACAAAACATATATAGTGAGAAATTCTCTGGCCTACTGTTCTCCAAAGATAGGAACTACTTTTTCTGTACTTGGAAAAAAGACCTATCAGGATGGCATGTGCTAAGTCAAGAGCTTTCCTCAGCACTGGCTGTGCCATGGAAACCTATTGATTCAGTCTCATTTTAACCAGGAAATGGTTTTAAAAAAACCACGATATATGCACAGAAAAGCCCAATGTTTGTCTACACATGGTGCTGCATATGTAAGCATGGTAAGTGAAGACAGGTGGGGTTAAAATCTTGTAATATACTCACTGGCATCACAGTCTTCTGTAACTTTATCATACAGTTTCTGCAAAGAGGAAAACAAATTTCATGATATACATGTATACTCACACAACAACAAAAAAGAAGACAAAAAGAAATGCAATTTAGTTTACTTGTTCACGAATTCCCATTTTCTTATCTTATTCATCAGATTTACAGGGATGAAGAAAAATCAATCGTTTCTGGTATCCAGCAACACGTGTTTATGCTTTGACTAAGTGCCTAAGCAAATGTACATATAGCATCTAGTCTATCAGTTTTTGGAATGCAAACTAATTTGATACGGGGTTTGCTGTTCATTATCATTCTTTTTTTTATGCCCTGTACTTGCCCAATTCACGTATCCATCACAAAACATGTCAGAATAAAAAACAAAACAGGAAGAAAAAAGACCTGAACTGACCAGCTTGAGGTAGCACGTGGATCTGTTGAACAGGAGGTTGGTGCCTGCCTGGATGTCATTGTTGGCTTGGAGGGTAGTGAGACAGCCGCTGTAGATGTCCGCGGCCTCCTGGTACTGACCTTCTTGGAATAGCTTGGCCGCCTTATTCTCACCACTCTTTTCCATCACTACATTGTCCGAGGTTCCCTGGCTTTGCAGGCATCTCCACTGGCAAGTTCATAGGATTAGGGATCTGTGGAGTTTAAAACACCAATAATTGATCAACTTTTGAAAGGAAAGGAAAAAAAATAGAACAGTTGTTGCTGAAGGACTGAATAGTTCCTACTTCGCACACACCTGGGTCTTGTGACCTTGACACAGAGGTCATGGTCATCACATGTAATCAGGTCAAGATACACTGCCAAGGTAAAAGGGATAAATTTGAGTTTGACATGACCTGTGAATCACACAAGATTTTGCTTGCAAGGAGTCTGCAATAGATGAACATTCAAACAAGCAAAAAAACAGTATACCGCTAACTTCACTTGTGGGAGTAAAATGAAAATTCCCACTCGGTTCACTGACCATTTCCTTACTACTTTTTAAACCACGTCCCTTTGTAAATGTAGACCACATGGTCACTACCTTGGGAAAAAATTTCAATATCTACTATATTGGACTGAGAGCCACACACTTTACGTATCCTAAGCATGTAGCTTTGTTGACACTTAAGTAGACTTGTTCAAGTCTCACTGGACTGTCTTCCGTATTTTATTTAAAATCAAATTCATTGCCAAATTAAATTTTAAGTAAACACACGTCGTAGCCTTATTCTGTAACAATACAGGTAGGCCCTTCAAGTTACCAAGCCGATTGGCGTGGAACGTGTATATAACCAGATAACATTGACTCCAGATGATTAGGGCCGGGCGGTCTGCACTGTGTTTCTTATCACACAGACAAGCGAGCAATCATAACGCACTCCTCTTCAGAAGCTGTTGATTGAGCTACTGTGTAATGAAGGATTAATTGCAGTGCACCGTGTCAGGCGGAGGGCGTCCAGTGAGACTTGTAAAACTTGCTGGTTTGTCGCTGCTATGAATTATTCATGAGCAGTCAAGCACGTGACAGATTCAAGGCCGTCTCAAATTCCTTGTGTTGACTGTTATTTATTTACATGCAATTTTTTCATGGAAAGAGGGAAAAATACGCCAGCCGCAGGTAAACATGGCTCGGGTGAAAATACCGCTGCCGCGTGTTTATCATGCTGACAGTTTGTCAGTAACTGCGATAAAGTGTGTTTATGGACTATTTACCGCAGCAACAAGCTCTACCACTATAGTTGAATGGCAATTATAAAACACAACCGATCTTTAGAAAAAAATAAAAGAGGAACCATCGATTCGTGACGCTAAACAAGAAAAATGCGCGGACCGGTACCCATGCAATTGTATTCACACAGGTTTGACCGCTTTGATCAAATCGTGATCGAGATCGATATATTTCCTTTGTTAGGGTGTAGGGCAAGAGTTTTTGTTTAAATTGACAAAAGAGCCACATAGAAATGTAGAGGTCTTACTCAACAAAACTTAAATCATGACGTGGATCATTTTGCATTAATGCAAAAATAAAAAAGTTATGGCACTGATTTGACTTCTAACATCCCGCGAAACCCCGGATGTTGTGACGTCACTGCCACCGAATTGACGGTAGTCCGGGGTGGGCTTGTGCAAGTTTGACAAGTTCCTGGTGTCAGCAGCCGGAGGGAGATGGTCAGCTTTGTCTCGCTTGAGTGGCCAGTGACTAGCCATGCATTCATCGAAGACCACTTTCCACTTGCAATGATAATGGGATTAGAACTGACCAGGACACAATAGCTGCTATTGTTGAAACCGACACGGCGGCAGTGTCGACCATTTAAAAAAAAAATAATAACAGTAGGACCTACTTAATAACACAGTGTAGTTGGCATAATATTATCCAGTTAACTTTGTGGAGGGGGAAATGTATCGCACTTCTACGTGGGACCGCGGGATGGGAAAATAGGGACATGCACCAGGGACTTGTGTAAGTCTAACACTTAAGGTACAGCTTAACCAGCAAAACTGTCCTCAAATTTTAGTCCTAAAGTTATTTGCTAAATACATGAATAATCAGTGTGAAGCCTGAGTTGTCAAGGAGCTTTTACACCACAGCAGCAGCAGACAGACTGAGACCTGTATTTTCAGGATTTGTCCTGTCTTGAGAAAACACCGTATGTCTGTCCATGTTTCCTTCTGTCCACCATTTGTTTTTACAAACTTATATGTGAAGATTTACTGGCTACATCAAACTCAAATTTACTTCATGTGTACCCCAAAGACTTTATGGATCTATCTTGGGGTGGACCCATAAAACTATGCAAAATATCGCTGTGGCTCTGGGAATCTATTCCACTTAGTATCCAATGCCCAGCAATAAGCCTCCTAATTAACTGTCACTGTGGCCTTACAAAAATCACTGCAAGTGAAACAAAGGTGTAGGAGCCAAACAGGCAACTTGTACTGTTTATTTTGCACTTTAAACACACCAAAGCAGTAGAATATGGGGAAGTGCATGCCGCAATGGGGGACTTCTTTAGCTGAAAATTACACACACACACACACATATATATATATATATATATATATATATATATATATATATATATATATATATGTATATATATATATATATATATATATATATATATATATATATATATATATATATATATATATATATATATATATATATATATATATATATATATATATCTATTTATTTATATGTATTCCAGTCACTGGTGTATAAACAACATGCTGAGAGCTGTGCAAATGAGGTCAATATCAGTGTATTGATATCTTGATCCATGTAGTGAAAATTACATTCAGGCTGTCTGTCTATGTTACAAATATTTCACTGCTAAGAACTTTCTGAAGCGATTTCCCCAGAGCAACCTAGTTTTTAAACTGTTTATTTAAAGTTTCTACTTCAAAATTTGAGGTTCAGTTAGCCATTGCAGAAAACCCTTTATTCAACCTGTTCTTCCTTCACTGAATCAACAGCTTTCCTTATGTTGTCCACCAACCTGCACCAGGGGTGAAAGTTGTTTGCCTGGGACATGTTATTTTGATGGATTTTATATACATTGTCCTTTAAAATGTTTTTCATATACAGTGGAACCTCATTAATCCATACATCTCATTAATCTGAACACTGCTCCTGGAACAAAATTGTTCATTTCAAGTGATACTGATTCAGTTATCAAGATGCTTTAAAATTAATCTGAACAGTTCACAGGGGTACAAAGGTGTTTGGATTAATGAGGTTCCACTATATATATATATATATATATATATATATATATATATATATATATATATATATATATATATATATATATATATACATACATACATACATACATACATACATACATACATACATACATATATATATATACACACACATGTACCTTAAACTGGCCAAAGTAGTAACATGTCTGTTTATATATATATAAACAGACATGTTTCTACTTTGGTCAGTTTAAGGTACTGTGACATGATGTTATAAATACATCATTGGAAAGCTGAGGATCTGCTCTTTATGAATATGCCAAACTGACAAAATTTTTGTTAGTACAGTGTATTCAAATGGGTACATGAGAAGGAAGTACCCTAGGAAAAATTTCAGGTGGTTTTTAAATATTGGTCTAACTTCCCGGGTGATATTTCTGTTTACAATACATGTATAAAACTTTCATTCTTATTTTTTGCCACAGTAATTTTTTTTTTAAACTTTGACCCTGGTTTCTAGTAATATTATATGTAAGTTCTAAATAATTAGTCTATAATATCTGGTGCTTTGTGCTGTTTCTTCAGTTTTACTTTCATGATAAACTTTAATTTTTACTAATGATTTGGGTCCCAGAATACAACAGATACATTCATTTTGACCATTTTAACCAAAATTCTGTACCTGAGAGGGGACGCCCCCCACCCCCCCCAAACCCCAACTCCCTTGGTCACTTGGCTCCATCAAAGTTTCACTTTTTCTTATTTGTTGCCATAGTCATTTTTCCCCAAAAAAACTTAGAACCTGGTACTTCTTGTAATATTTATATGTACAGTTGTATTACAATTGGCATTCTCCCATTTTTTTTTTAATATTCAGTCTGCAATCCGGCTTGTTGGTACTTAAAATGTATCTGCTGGGGACATCATCTCTTGTGTATTTTTGGAACAAGATAAAATAGTGTTGTCTGGTATTCAACATTGGTAGGGCAATAAAACATTTCATCCAAGATGTTGCCCATTTCATTGAGGTCTGACTGGAGTGTGTGGATAGCATTGATGTTTCTCTGTCTTAGGTCATGGGCACGCTCAGTTTACAATCAACTATCTACTACTTGCCCTAAGGCTGCAGTATCATATGAGTATCCATCATGACTGCAGCTGCACCTTTGTTGGCCCTTTCAATAACTAATTCCAGGTAATTACAAAATTCCCAAATGGCTCATAGTTTTTTTTTTCAAACTACAGGTAATACATACATTTATACTAGTGTGACAGTCTCCCTATTTTAATTATGCTAACATGTATTCTTATATCCATCACCGTAAAATTTTAAACACTCATACAAATAAGGACAGCAGCTTTGCTACCAGGTGACTAAAGTTGAATATGATCTAGACTAAAATTGAATATGATTGAGTCAAGGCACATGTACATCCACACTAACTTTGAATATAATCCAGCCAGTGGTTTTGGATGTGACATTGAAATATTTATTGAGGTATATGGGATTCTCAAAATACATATAAAAAAAATAAGCACAGAAAGATCTCAGACAAAAATATAGAAACAGCTGCAATTTGACATGTGGTCAAGGCTTATTCTTGGATAATCTCACTGAACCAAGTTAAAAGAATATCTGGCCCCTAGTTTTTTTTTGTTTTTTTTTAAGAAGTTGAAATGTTTGCTGGTGGATAGATAACAGACCATATAAGCACAACGGGCAAGTCTCAGCTAAGTTAAAAATGGTTACAGCCAAATATGATTCTTCCAAATGTTACTAAAGATTGGCTGAATAAGGTTTTGGCTATGAAACATATCTTGACATGGTACATGTAATAATGGAACAGTATGCATGTAACAATAAACTGACAAACTGATATTGCTGTCACTGGACACTGTTTTAGAGTTCCTGCTTCCATGTTCACAAAGAAATCAAGTTATTTTGAGACTCACATGATCATCAATTTAGAAGTTGAAATGTTTGCTGGTGGAGAGATGACAGATCATATAAGCTCAGTCGACAAGTCTGAACTGAGTTAAAAAGTTTGAAGCCAAATATGATCCTTCCAAATCTTGTTACAGCATATTTTGACATGGTAATAATGGAACTGGTCATATGTTTGACAATAGATGGTTCTAACTGATATTGCTGTCACCGGATATGGTTTCTGAGTTCCTGCTTGCATGTTCACAAAGAAATAAAGTTTCCTTCCAACTGTCACATAATCATCAATAATGCCTGTGTCTCGTACAAAAACAAATTTTTCACAGTGACTTTAATCATGACATGGTGTTCCTAGCATTCTATTTTCATGGTACCTCTCACCCAATCATATTAGTGGTCAGACTTGTGACGTACATCTGATCTAGTTTAAATGCAATCATATTTTCCCTGCAGTTACTGATGAGAAAAGATAGTCATGGTGTTATGGCATTTAATCAGTGGCATATTTATCAAATAGATGTACCAAAATGATAAATAAATGAAGAATCATTTCTTAATATGAGAATTTGTTCAAAATGTCACATCCAGTCTCTATTTATGAAGGAATTTTGTAGCCTAACAGAATAGAATTCAACCAAATGTATCTCATTATAAATTCATGCACCACACAAGAGATTTGATTCCACAGGCTGTAACCTGAAACTCCATGACAAAAATTGTAGGATTACTGCAAATTGCTTTAATTTTACAGTATTCTTATTTTCATTTATTTCACTGATGGCAAAAAAACCCCATGAAAATAAGAACAATGTGAAATAGTACTTTAACATTGTTTGAATAGGAATTATGTCCAAAACAGTGAAATGTCAAAAATACAAAAACCGTGAAAACTTGTACACATGAAAATAAAGCAATTGACAGCATAGTTGGTGGAGATTTTTAGGTTTGCTCTTTTCTTTTCTCACAATTGTAATTAAAAGGCACCTGACAAGACATCACAAATTCACAAAACCATGGCAACTGCACCACCATTAAATTTTGCCAAGTATGACTTATGGTTCACTCTCTAAAAGTATATACTAAATGGACAATAACAATTTCTATGGTACTGAAAAATTAAAATTGGCCCAAGGAGTATGGGCAACAACTTACTCTCAGGGGGCAAGCATTGTCATTGACATTGTTCTCCTTCTCAGAGTCAGAGTCTTATTTGACCACAACTTCACAATTTTGGTGAGACCTTAATCTGAAAAATGATCTCTCGCAAAGCAGCGACCCATTACATCATAAGTGCCCTGGCTCCCTGTGCTACCATTGCCAGCGCATCTAACCTGATTAGCATGTTCCTGAATTGAATCAAGCCGACATTCCCTCAGCAAGTCCAGACTCAAGTCCTGAGAGGGTCCTGAGATTGTGATTGTGTACCTTGTTTCTGGTAATGTTATGGGGGTGCATTCAAAGACAACAAAGCCACTTGCAAGGGAAACTGTTTTTTGAGTTGGACCTAAACTATACACGATGTGGTAAGTGTCAAAACTTTAGGCTCTTCATTAAGTGAAACTTATGATCACTCTGTATTTATTTATCGGGTTATTATGACAGCCCGTGGGCATGGATCATTGGACGATGAAGAAGTGGGGTTGGCAGATGATGTAAACAAACACCCCTCACATGGTTAGTTGTCAAGACATTTGGCGTTGCTACATATTAGCGTGCAGACGTAAGGTGATATATGAAACCTGCTTTTCTTCACACGGCAACGCATTCTTCAATGTATCCATTTCCTGTAAAACAGAGGCAAACGCAAGCCACACTTACCCCCACGAAATTCCCTGAATAGGCGCCATTTTCGCTGGTGACGTCAACGAGTTCTGGCGAGAAATTCAGAGAAAACTCGAGATTCCCTGAACAGGAAAGAGAAACCCCCATTTCCGTCGACGAAACTAAAACGAAGCACGTCAGCCATCTTTAAGGTGTGGAGGACAAAGATCAAACGCGTAAATGTGGAATTTTGTACTGCGCGGATACTAATTGGAAGGCCAGGTTTAGCCCGTATCGGTAAAAACCATACCAAGAACATTTTGAAAAGATAATGGTCACGTTTGAAGTGAAAAATCATGTAGGACAAGCACTTGGCTTTTGACTTGTTTGTGTGCGCAGCAGCTGGCAGTGACTCTTGAAGAGACTCTCATATTGACATGTTGCCATTATGAGTCGACTGGGAACCCATCAAAGACCGTGTGAAGAACTGCATTACAGAATAATGTCTGGGGTGCTGCATTAGTGAAAATACACGAATTGCGCGGGACTGCTTCTGTCGCCTTAACCTTGTTAAGTCCTTGTCTTGGCTTTGCCTGTGGCAAGTTCGGAGCAGTGACGCAGGGACAGATGTGTATTGCGAATTAAATTCATTCAAACAGATGCTTACGCCACACAGGCTTAGAAGTTCTGTATCAGTTTAAAAACGAGTAAGGTGTAACATTCAAACACTGCATAGTGTACGTATCAGTACTAAAGTTCTTGGTCCCAGACAAAATCAGTTCTGATTTATTGGACCAAGGAAAGTTCAAGACGTGAATACTGTCAGCAAAATGTCTTGTGTACATTACAAATTTAAAAGTAGTTTGGATTATGACACAGTTACATTTGATGGATTACACATATCACTTGGAGAACTGAAGAAGTTGATAACTCAACACAAGAAATTGGCAAAGAATGAGTTCGACTTGCAGGTGACCAATGCACAGACAAAAGAAGGTACTTCAATTACTGTATGGTTTATCAGCAATTGCATAGTTAAACAAATGCTACATAAGCAGATTCCTTTCGAAATTAAACATTGAAGAACTAAACAAGACCTTACCATTGTGTAAAGAATAGTTTGGAAATAAAAATAACTAGGATCAGTGCTGTGAAAATTGACCTTTTATAAAAGGTAGTGAATATTGTTACGGTAACCGTAACTGTGCTGGAAGTTTATTATTACGGCAGTCACATGATTGCCGTAACAACAACACGGTCACTGAAAAGCTACTATGCATAAAGCCGTACAGGGCACAGGATGTTAATGCCATAAATATAAGCACGGCAGAAACGGTTGACGTTACGGCTGCCGTAACTGTACTGATTTACCAATATTTTTACGTGAAATAGCTGATATTGCAGGCTATATCATGGCAATACTGTTAAAATGTAGTAAAGTGTATTAAACTGCGACACATACTTTGTTCAGGTATGTTTACAACCTGGTTCAAATAGCGGAGTTACATGATATCAGTATAATAACTTGCAATCTTCACACTGTGAAAGGTAAGGAGCCCGGTAGTGTAGTCGCGGGCTTGAACTGAGCTGCGATCTGATTGGCTTTTCAGTATATAATACGTCATAGCCGGATAAATAACCATTGTGGCCAGATAATGTTATGGTCACGGTTATCGTAACTTTAGCTGGTGGAATAAGGTTTACGGCTACCGTAATGGTAACCACTTCATTTAAAAAATTATTAAGGACATGTCAGTTAAAGACATTGCCCTTTTGTTGCAAAGAACAAAACATTGCCAAACAGTATTGTCACTCTCTAAATTTATATGGACTGGACCATGGAAGAATAAACTAGATAAAGGAGGCTCCAAAACATTCTATTTCAGAAATAGAATGTTTTGGAGTCTTTTTTTTTTTTTATTATAATTTCACAGCAGGGATTGTGTGGATAATTATAGTGTTGGTCCACTGGCCTATCACCAAAAGTGGAAGGGCCAAAATAGATAGATGCTGTCAAAATTTCATAGGTATCTTCATCATGAATTTACCCTTGTGTAATTTTTTTTTTTTCAGTTTACAAGAATGATGAAGACCTTATCCCCAAGAACGCATCAGTGGTGGTAGCAAGGATACCCATTGGTGGAACATTAAAAAAGTCATGGTAAGTGAAAGTATCTGTACTGAAATAATAAATTAAAAATGGTTACAATGTGCCTGTTACAAGAAAACTGCTTGTTAGTGTTGTGGCAACTGGTACCAATTTCACTCCATTAAAAAGGCATACACACACTTTTAACTATGGAGATCCAAATATTTGTGTTTTAAAAACAATCACATTAGACATGCAGATGCATAAAAGAAATACACTGTAATTCTGGAGATCCAGTATTTGTAAAACAGTTGCATATAAGGAATCAGATTTTTGCTTTTTTCAAAAGCACTCCCTCAAAACCCTTCTGTGTCGTCTTTGAATGGCTTCATCTGATCAGAGGTTGGGCATGGTGATGGGTGGTTTCATTGTTTGCCTTTCTACCTGTTCTACCGTAGCCATGGACATTCCATTTACAGTATACTGTCTTGTGAAAAATTCAGCACCATGTGATGAAAACTGATTCCTGCTCACAAACATAATTATGTACTTTATATTTGCAGGGAGCAGTATCGCCTGGATTCCAGAAGTGCCCTCGCCCCAGTTCCAATGCAGGGAGTATGTAATCTCATTCCATATTTGGGTAGTGTTAAGGGTCTTGTAAGTATGTGATATTGCATAAGTGTTACTGTAGAATAAAATTTAAATGATGTATCTACGGTGCTATTTCAAAGGATACAGATACATTTAAAGGTTTTATAAGCTGCAGTTTCTGAAGATGGGTATCAACAGGGATGTATTACATTCTGGTCTAGCAAACAAAAATAATGGCCTGGCTATTTCTGATTTTTTTTTTTATACCAGTGCTATTTTTATGTTACAAAGAGCTACAGCTTTATCCTATCATTGGAATTGTCCATTTGCAGAACAACCCAAGTGAGGTCAACAAAATTATTTATCGTAGAACAGTCAAATGATATGATGTGTCCATGTGCTCAAGTTTGAGGCTAGATGGATAGTAAGAATATCCCTGAACCTTTGTGGTCTTGATGCCTGTCACAGTCAATGTGCACTTGTGTACGTGTTGTGTTTCAAGCACTCATTGCTTATTGTTAATTTTTTTTTTTTTTTTGCTCAGTTCAAGAACTTGAAAGCTGAATTGATAATTACCATATATGATACTTCAAAAGGCATATTTTCCTTATTTACATTAAACTTTACCCAATACAACATTTATTTGTATTGATTTGTGTCAAATGCATTTTAATGAAAACCAAGCATGGGAAATGATATGTCTAAACAGTGTATGGACATGTATATATGTTTATTATATGGTACGATTGTGTATCAGTAGGTGTATGTATGAAGAACTTCCATACATGCATGTCTTAATGCAGTCACTCTATAGACTTGCAGGTGTGGTCTACTACATATGGTACAGTACGACCTGTCATTATATTATTACTTTACAGAAAAGACCTCGCATTCAAGTGTTTTCTAGCAAAAAAACACAATTACATTACATATTGGCACACGGAGTCAAAATTGATAACGTTATAAAAGCTGGGATAACCAATAATATATATATTTATCCAGTACATATTTTTTACGTATGACCATTATAGATTGGGCCATAAAGGCAAAAAAAAATATTATACAGAGTTACTTTATATTTACAAATGTGGTTTATTAAGCGAAATGTAAGTTTTTACAATACATGTTGTTTGGATTGATATACCACACACTTGGTATATATTGTTTGAGTATTGTTTTGATAGATTATATATTTATATAAGACGTAAATTATTGGTGCACCTCATATTTTGTAAGTATTTTGCATAACATTTGTACAAGTTTACATTTGACAACTGTTGATTGTGGGGCAGGGGGATTTCTAATTTTTTCTGTGAACAAATAAAAGTTGACAATAAACAATTGTATTTGTGTTTTCTTTTGTTACGCAGACATCTTCAAGTGTGTATAAGGAAACATAGCAAACATGGTATTGTGAGCAGTGACTTGTTGGGATTAGAAGGGGGAGGGGTGTTTTGTAGCTAGATTCAGTTTGGAACTGGCTGGCCTAGTGCACATGAAATAGTGAAAGTATTTTCAGATCACCAAATTCCTATTGAAAAAATAAATGGTAATGCTGCCAACATACATAGATGAAGGACGTCGGCATCAATTAGAAATTTATTGACTTTCCCAATGGCTGTGCTTGCATGCCTTCAAATGTGTGCAATATTTTAATCATATAATCTCAAAATTAACCTTTTTGGTCACCATCCAAAGTGCTCAGAGACCCAAACATTTGGTGTGTTAAATTCAGCTTCACATTTAAAATGCATATACTGAGACAAAAAGACACTAGCCAGACAATTTTTTACCAGCATGTGGCTGGTGCTAGTATTGAGCCCTGCAAAGTATTAATAATGTGAATGTACCCCAGATGAAAATACTATACATCCTTAATACCAGTGGAAAATAGTCTGATAAGTCCATACACCTCATCAAATTAATGCTGACTTTGGCAGGACCACAATTGTGCCTCTCTGTTTGGGAGTTTTGTAAAACCAAACACAGTCCTGTTTAGTTGATCTGATCTGTCTTTAGTACACAAATTATCCAGTGTGTGCACAGTCTGACATTTTTTTTTTTTTTTTTTAAATTTTTGTTTTAATTCTGAGTTCAGTGCCACCACTGTCCATACCTGGTGGGTGAGATAAAAAGATGACAGTTCAGGGTCCTTATCCACATACAATATGTGACATTCCAATTTTACAGCCCCAGGTAGGTAGAGCTTTTGGAGATAATCCTGCAATAACTGTCAGTAACTAAGGTAAATGGGTGTTTCCGGTTCACAGGAAAAGCTGAACACTAGTTGGGACCTTTTTTTTTTTTTATTTGAAAAGGTGACCTGTGCTCATTGGGTCTGGGTATCCTTGGCTAAGGCTACAGGTCTACTCCTTACAGCCAAGACTTGTCCAGTAGCCACTTTTTCGCTTAGGTATTGCAGTTCTCCAAACCAAGGCGTGTCCAAGGCCTAGTATGGACTCTTTGCCAAACTATACCAATCAGTCGTACATTGTTATTGACAAAAGGATATTTATTATAAATTATCCTTTAAGCTTTTGTTGGCACATATGACTCCTGTTTTCACAGAGCAACTAGGTTCTGTCCAGTTGTTGTGAATTTTGGATAAAAAGTTCAGTCTGCCTCGATAAATTTTTGGGGTGGAACCTCATTTTGCTGATTCTCACGTGTTTACATTTATATGTATTCCTTATCACAACTTGAGCACTGGCACAAAACTTGGTATTACAGTATCTTACTCTCCCCCCCCCCCCCCCCCCCATAATATTATTCCCTAAATCCCTCAAATGTTAGCTGTTTAGTGGAGTGTGTGCTGTACATGCTAGATTCCTTCATCTGTTGGTGCTTCATATTGAGCAATACTGCATCATTCTGTGTATAATCTTCAAAGATACTTTTTGTCTACCTGGCTTTCTGATTGTGTTCAAGAACATCATATAGCGGTAAATGCGTGCATCAATTAGATGAGATATATTGGCCTCATGCCAATACTATGACACTGGTACATGTGTATAATCGTGATAATGGTTTGTTCCAAGGACACAGAAAAATTAGTAACATTGGTGACAGATTGTTATTTCAGTATGAAAATGCAATGATTTCACCAACTACCTCTGTGGGCGTCTTTATATCCAGGAAAGATGATGTTGCAGTTGTGACAAATAGTTGCAAAGGATTATTGAAATTTCCATCATTTGTACACCTATATGGTACAGTGGCATATTCCAGTGCTGTAATCATTTAACGATTGAATTTAAAAAACAAAAAAAACGTATAGCATGGTGCATAAATGTCAAAAGCATTACTGTTCAGGTATACAAATAAACTAGGTACAAGATGTTGACCATCATTTCAGTTTGGGGAAAGTTTGTGATGTAGTGTTATGGTTGCACATTTTACAGGTAAATTGACCAAGGTGACTTGGGTTTACAGATGTGTGTGTGTTTACACATGCTGGTTTCAGTATCTTAAAGTGAGAATATTGAGTTGAAAAAAATGTGTTCAAGGTTCACTTGATTTAATGAAAGAATGTTTCAATTACAAAAGTTTACAAATGTATTGGGTACTACAGAAATATGTACAAACATGATTTTTCATTTATTTGTGATATATCGATTATTGACACTATTAGGCTTCAACCTGCAGAAACTGGTGTAATATCTCTCTTTCAGTCCAATATTTCAGCCATAAAACATGTTTAAATGCCAAGGTAATGAGTTTAGTTACAGCATACATTAATTTGTTTTAGGGGGTTTTTTGTGCGTTTTTTTTTTTTTTCTCCGTTACGTGAAGGTTCATATCATGTTATGATTGCAGTTTTGTATATATAGTGGTATACAAACCAGGATGATACACAAATTTTGAGTGTATTTATACTGCATGAATTATTCTGACAGTCAAGAATATGCTGCAAGTTATACTTGCAGTGTAGTTTTGCAGAGTTGGGCCTCTTGGGTTTCAGTACTGAAGTGCAGTTGTTTTAATGATATATAGCTTGCAAGCTTTATAAACTGATTTAACCACGTTTTGTGGGGCTTCACATACAAGGCTTCCAAAACATTATATAATTAAAATTCTTGTGGGACAGTTCTCTAAAGTCAACAGCAAATTGATGAAATGTACCTGGCAATACCTTTATGGTTAACTGACTGGAGGAGAAAAGTCTTGATGAGAAGCACAATGTTGAATGAAAAGTTTTTCATGTATGCAGACTAAGTTCCTACATGTATATTTTCTTCACTGCTGAATGGAGTCGGGAATACATGGTGCTTAATCTGTTAAGGACACAAGCGCTGTTCTTGTCCATCAGTATGGATATTTAGCAGTGTTAAGAAATTTCCTATGTTCAACTTGGACATATATTCCAATTGAAAATAACATTATTTGTACTTGATGTACTGCTCATTCCATGAATAAAAATTACTTTGCTATGAAGCGTTGATGACACAGGAATTCCAAGTGCAAATGCTCTCATATTGTACATGATGAGCATATCGAGCCGATGTCTTTTCCTTACTGCAAATACACATGTGTAGAGAGAAGAAAACAAGGGAATTGGACTGGTAAATAGACTATATGTCATTTATGAACTTTTTTGAAACCCAATCTTTCAATCTCTGCTAGTGCATGTCATACAAATAGAACTTCTCTTGTTTAATGTGTGTTCAAATAGACTGGGTGATGTTTAATGTGTGTTCAAATAGACTGGGTGAATATGTACTTGTATTTAGATTTACAATACATGTGCTCATTCATTCCTCTGTGATTAGGTTTTCTTGAAAATTATTTACGGTTTGGGATCTATTTTTTTTTTTTTTTTTTTTTTTTAATCTGCTGTAGTCGTTAGTGCTAGGCATGCAGATGTGTAAATTGTGAAGCCCCAGTATGTTCCTAGACAAGTTGCATGACAAAATAAATACAGTAAAAGAAGACTTTTTGGATCCATGATGGGAAAAAATAAGTCAGGAAAGCTGCAGTGTATATCTTACCAAGTTCAAAAAATATCATGGGTCAACAGTAAAGGCAGTGTCTAGTTCCACACACACTTCGGTCAACCAGTGGGTCAAATTCCTTATGACCTTTACCGTACTGGACGCCATAATCGTCGCAGGTGGAGGGTAAAATAATTTTTCCAAAGCCATACCTGCGACCATTATGCCGACTACAGTCTAAATTTCCCGGGGACTTAGCGTGTGAGGAAGTTTTCTTGACGATGAAAAAGACCGTCGGCCATGTTTGTGTACATTGCCGGTGTACATACATTGCAGATTGATTGATTAAGAGTTGTGATCGTCGTCAAAAAGTCTCAATAATGCAATAAAAGGTATAACTATAGGCTTACCCTTACTATAATCTGCGTATTCTTGTTCATAGTTTAATATGCAGACAGAAAAACGGGGGAAATACGCTCGATCAGTGTTCATAAGACAAGCATGCATGTTTGCCATGTGTTAGTCACATGACACACTTGTGATGATTTACAGAAGCTTGTTTATGCAATCTCGCGAGAGTCTCGAAAACATGATTAATATGGCGGCACCCTAATGGAAACACATGTGGATCCTCCACGATGTGTCTGCAGCGAGATTTAAGAAATTTAAATGACAAAATTTTAAAACAAATACCAAAGTTTGATAACTCGTAATGTTTTTAAGTAGCGGTGTGATAGCATTTACCCGCTGATAGCGAGAAACTTGCACAAAACGGCAGTTTCAATATGAAAGTAAGGAGCGAGATTCCAGTTCACTTTTCACATACCATTTAAAGATAAAATAAAAAGGCAACACAGGTGGATGTTTTTAACTTTATTTATTGTAATTTTAACTTTAATCACCAGCTTTAAATCACAGATTTTTGTTCATTCCTTGTCACGAGCAGCCTGGTTATACTGCTTCATGGTGATATCCGGGAGACCATTTTTTAAAGATTTTTTTGGGGTGCGACTAGTGTGCCGCACTTACCTTGAGGTGTCTTATTCCCCCTCCACAGTTGGGGGTGCGACCTTTGTGCGGGTGAGACGATTATGGCGTCCAGTCGGCATAATGGTCGCAGGTATGGCTTTGGAAAAATTATTTTACCCCTCCACCTGCGAAGATTATGGCGTCCAGTACAGTAAAAGTCATAAGGAATTTGACCCGCTGGTTGACCGAAGTGTGTGTGGAACTAGACACTGCCTGGTGTGTTGACTTTCTCAGTATGTTAAGAAAGAATAAGACCATACCAAATGTATCACAAATGTATATCCTGGAGGTTTGATGTATCTTAAAAAAAAATATCTCAGCATGAATTATCAAGTCAAAAGTGCTGTACTTTACCAACCGGTACTGGGCTGTGTAGCATGCTTTGCAGGGTGTTAAATTTAATCAAATTTCTTTTTTAAGCTATGGAAATTACAGTACTAAATCAAAACTTTTGTGAATTAAACACTGACTAGCAATGTGTGCTTGAACTGGAAGGGAACCCGGTAAATCAAAATGATGAACTGAGTCCGAGAATGGCAAAATGTGCATATAAGGGAGAACACGTTTCACCGCCTGATGGGCGGAGCCTTGTGCAAAATGGTAGTCCAGTGCACATGCACGTGGTTTTGTTTTTTTGCCTTAACTTCTACATGGTGCCGAGTGGGTTCCTGTGTGAACATGAAAATACAGTTCTCATTTAAAACATTTTTTTTTTTTTAATTGTGGTTGAAGCTTAAATGCATATATTAAATGTACAAACCATTTCTAGTCAAAGTGGGATATACAAGATTAATTTGCAAGAAAGCATGAGCATTACAGTATGTTTATGACAATGCACATGTATCAGTAATTTGCAGTTTGAATATGGTACATTCATATTACTATCAGTGAACTTGTTTGCACCGTTATAAATTTTCAGGGTTTTGCATTTCAGGCATTTAAAAGAAGCTTAATGTCAAACATGTATTTTTAACATAGTTCCTGTTAAATCGGTGTACAAAATATTTAATGGTGTTTTTGCCATAAGCGAAAATAAAATACATGTACAGGGGAATATTGTGGATTTGCAGCATATGTAGAACTATAAATTTGAAGGCAAGTTGTTTGCATCACCAACATGATCCAGGCTACTGCAGTGAATAATGGCTTTCATGTCCATATTTTAAAAAATATGAATTTGAAGAAGAAAAAGGGTGAATGAAGTTTGCATTCTTGCATATATTTGTATCCTGTGATAAAGGGATTTTATATGTGTGTTACTGCACTGCAGCTGCAAGTCC
The DNA here is from genome assembly GCA_964020975.1 of Hermodice carunculata. Classification (NCBI taxonomy): domain Eukaryota; kingdom Metazoa; phylum Annelida; class Polychaeta; order Eunicida; family Amphinomidae; genus Hermodice; species Hermodice carunculata. The sequence continues at coordinate 42,098,724 of OZ026613.1, forward strand.
CAAGGACATTGTTTGCAGCTAAGTATGTAACCAACTTGATTGCTCTATCGTGGTCATGTTTGAAGTTGATGAAACACATTGTGTTGTACACCAGATGAATGTCCTGTGTTACAAACATGAAAACATTGGACCCAAAGGGTTGAATGTATACACAATTTTGATATGATCTTTTTTTTAACCATATGTATATTTCTTGATAAAAGGATATTTGCAACACAGAGTAAAGCATAATTGCACATCCATAGTTTTCTCAGGGAGATCTGTCTGGCAGAATGGTCACCCAAACTGATGCTTTCCCAAAACCAGCACCATTTTTGTATTGACGAAACATACCATACACACTTAACTGGGCACATGGACTCTCAGGTTGACAAGTTGTGCCCATTTGAACTGTATGAACATTTTGCATATCCATGCATTATGTGTGTATCTCATGCAAAGGACTTTGCAGAATATTTTGTTACGTATTTCTGATCAGCATCAAACAGTAGTGGGTCCCATGATGTGGAGCTAGTCAACACCAATTGTGAAACAGATACATTGCCAACAGTACTACATGCAGCAGTGAATAAATGATGGCACTGACTTTTCCAGCAGACAAAAGTATGCAAGCTGAGAGTTTTTGGAGAAGAATTGCCTTCAGTGATTGCTTATGCTGAAGGTCCCACCAAAATTTTACAGAAGGAAATGATGAAAGCAGAACAGATATTTGCCACAGTTACTTAATCTTGCACCGTTTATGCAAGGTTGTATGTGGTCAAGATAAACTGAAATAAATGATGACATGTTAAAGACAAAATGTGTCTTCCTTTTCAGTTGTGTGACTGATACTGACTGACTAGGTGAGAAAATAATGAAATGGCATATTCATTGACCCCAATTTGTACATTACTGAAAAAATAATGTATGCAATGACCCTTTAATAAACCAATGACCCATGCTCCTTTATTGTGATTAGTTACATGTAACTTGGGGGGGGGGGGGGGGACGAATTGTAGGTGACAGTTATTGGGGGGGGGGGGGGCATGCATTATTTGTAGCCTTTTTAGCTCTGCTGACCTAAGGTCGCAGAGCTTATGTGATTGTTCATGTCTGGCCATCCGTCCATTCATACATTAGTGCAATACCATCCACAGTTTCCAAGTTAGCACAATGTAACTTTCAGGACTAATAGGGTGTATGAAAATCTTGGTACCTTTCAATAATGGTGGCGCCACCTACAATATGCAATATCGGGTCAAAATGTGAAAAGCATGTGAACACTCTAGCATCTTTAATTTTTGGCAGATCTTCAGGGAATTTGGTGATGGGGGGGGAGGTCAAAACCTAAGTTGCTAATGATACTTTCGGCGCTACCTATAATTTGACGAACTATGAGCAAAAATGTGTTTTAAGATATAAAATTCCATATCTAGAAAAGTAATTGGATTAGATTTGCAAAATTTATAGGATATAAAGTTGAATGGGGTGATTTTGGAATGTTAGCGTCTAGCTTGGACATCAATGGCAAAGAGAATTGAGCCTTAAGATCAAAACTTCAGTTGATTATATTGTGCATAAAACTGTACTTGGTGACCTTTTTTGGGAGGTCACCTTGACCCAGTAATTATGGTTGATACCGATTTGAACAAACAGATCATATATGGAAAGCTGGATGTGGGTTGCGTATTTTGAACATTGATAGTTTTTTAGGTTAGGGTCAAATGGCCAGTTTGAATATTGGGGTCCTCTTGTGAATGCTTTTTACCCCACAATTTTTTAGTTAGGCCTATATATCATTTAGAAGTTAGAAAGTATATTAAAATCTTTGTCAACATTAATGTTGGTGATGCCTACTATAGTGTTATGTAATGCACAGGTCAAAACATGAAAAACTTGTGACCAGTCCAGCATTAGTTTTTGATGGATCTTCGTGAAATTTATTCAGATTGTAGAATTGGTCAAAATCTCGATTCGTTGTGATACTTGCATTCCCCCCTATAATTTGACTGAAATTATGAGTTAAATGTCTTGAAAGATACAAAATTCCATTATAAAAAAATAATTGAATTAGATAAGCCAAAGTTTTAGAATATATAGATCATGTCCAATGGTAATATATTGTATAAGATCAATGACCTTGATGTATTTTGTAAGGTCACCAGACCTGCTAAGTTGGAAGAGGTGAGTTTGTAATGTTAGGGTGTAGTTTGGACATCAGTGGCAAAGAGAATAGAGCCTCTAGATAAAAATTGCACCTGAGGACATTGCATAAAAAAAAACTACTAAGTGACCTTGGTTATTGGTCACAATGACCCAAAGATTGTGAGACCTTGAACTATTTTTCAAAACCATTAAGCACTTAAAAAAAGACATTTAATTCAATTTTTGATTAAAAGAAAAAAAATGAGTATGATGCCAAGTGTACCAAAAATGTGCATCATGTGGAAGTTTGATATTGCATAATACGGCTAACCTTGATTCAAATTTCAAGTTCGTGGATTGAATACATTTCGGAAAATGAAATTTTTTTTGTTTTTTGTTTGTTTTGGTAATGGTGGTCAGCAGAGCATTAGGCCTATGGGCTTTTTTTTTTTTTTTTTTTTTTTTTTTTTTGACTGGGAGTGAAAGCTTTGGTAGCAGGTGCAGGATATTCCATCTTGGGCCAGATAGTGAACATATTGTTTTACTTGCGTGGTTAGTATGACCATGCAGCACTGGCACAGACTAGAAAGGAAAGAATATGCAACAAAAGGCTTTGTCAGGCTGCCCCATTTGGTACTGTAATTAATTATTTTTTTTTGTATTTATAAATTTTATAGGGTTGAAAATTCATGATTTTTTCACAGAACATTTGAGAATACTCTAAAACATATTGCAGTAAACACATCCCCAAGTGTTACTTGGTGCACTTGTATGTTGGAGTTTGTTGTTTGCAAGGAAAATAACAGTAAAGCTGATAGTTCCAGAAATATGCAGTAGTGTGTAAATTACCACGGAAAACAAAATGTGGAAATAAATCAGTTTATTTACAGTGGTCTCTGTTCAGCTTAGACAACTTATTTACTGTTGCAGAGAGATTAGTGTCATGTGTGAACTTAAACAGGATGAATTAAGTGGTTTCAGTTTTCAAACCACAGCACAGGTGTACTTGATCATTGCCCCTGGCTTTGATTCAGGGTGAGGCCAACAAATTTTGAGAGGCTATTTTGGATTCATTTGTTACTTGTGATCTAGGCTTCAGGAGAAACAGTTAACTGCGACCTGGCAGAAAAAGACTGAAGATTGTTATTTGGAACACAGAAAATTTTGTGGGGCAGAGGCATACTTTCTTGGAAGGAACCAGAAAACATTCCAGGATGAATGTGTTCTAACTTTTATGATTCTAGTCTTGCCAGAATTGAGAAGAGACTTCTGATTTAGACAAGCTTAGCGCAATGGGAGAGAAACTTGCAGATAGGCATTATGTATGAAGTAAATTGGTTTTCAATACATGTACAGTGGTACCTGCTGTATGCAACCACTGCCATGAACAGCCAAATGACTTTTTGTGGCGGCGAGGCATGGACATAGGAGTCCATTTTATTGTAAATTTACAGTGACATCATCTACAGAATATGGCCATTTTTAGTGGCTGAAGAGGTGTTTGGGCACATACAGCAGGTACCACTGCACCAAAGGAAAAAAAACAACAACAACAACAAAGAAATTGAGTAGGAAGCAGAACCAATATATCCCCAAGTGACAACAAATATGCGCACATGTACATAAATATATTTATATATATATATATATTTACTTTGAGGGTTAAACATTCCTTGATTATAGTGTAGGTCTTGCAAAATATACCACTGATGCTAGCAAAGAATATTTCTTGCCAGTAAAACCCAGCACAAAAGACAAGTTAATTGCTACAAATGCTTGCAAATTGGTTGGAAAAAATTGACAGACCAACATATTGCAGGTTGCTACATGTGTGAGCAAACTTGTGCCAATGCAAAATGGTATTTGGGTGATTTAAATTTTCTTGGGAAGTTGTAACTGTACGATATATTCATAACAAATTTACACATGTAGGAGAGTTCTTAGCAACGTGCACAGTATTACCAAGGCAAGTTTCATCATGCTGGCATGTAATGTGCAATTTACTGGTTGCTAAGAAACAAGAATGGCATTGAGATGGATTTCTGGCACATAAAATTGTTATGCATTTGATGCTTTCAAGGCAAATGAACTTGCTGGCAATTTGGTGTATTATGCGAGTCTGATTAATCAATGTTCTCGAGAGAAAATTAGCAAAGTTACCTAAATTTTAAAGGCCAAGATCATTTTGAGTGAAAGGCTTGTAGCTACACAGCATGGTAGCTGTTGATTGTATAAAATACCGTATACAAATTCTTTTAAGCTACACAGTTCTAAGCCTTAGCCACTTGATAAGTCTTACTACATACTTGAGAATCAGAACAACGCTACCCTCAAAACATGCTATATTCAGTTGTCATCAGGGACATCGGCAAATTTAAAATTGCAAGTTGACACTGGAAGGCAATTAATGAAGTCGCAATTTTACCTCTAAAGTGTTGTTATGTTTTAGTTAACCACTCCATATGTGTTGAAGTCCATGCACTTATGTGCAAAAATTGCTGCTCCATGGAAATAACACTTGCATTACTTCACTTTTTTTTAATTTGACATAATTTGGTAAAGAAAATATAAACTTGACATAATGTGCTAAATTCAGTTGTTTCAAAGATGAAATGCATATCTTTCGGGGCAGTTTCGCTTCACAAAGAAATATGGCTGCTGCTCTTGTGCTGGATACAAAACTTGTATCTTGTTCTTCATCTAGAAATTCAAAACATTGTTTAAAAGAAAATTCCAGGTACAGAAATTTCTTGACATCAATACAAACGTATTTTAGTCCATGCCAGTTAGAAGCCATAGTACAAATTAGGCCCCGAGGATTTGTGTATATTTGCAGTTTTTTAAGGGTTATCTGATTGGTTCATTTGTAGGTTATATTATGGAGAATGACTGTCTGTCAGAAAGTGTGTACTTGGAGATGCCACATTTTCTAAATCAACTGAGTTGTTAGGTGGAAAACAGTTTTGGCATTTTGTTTTATGGTACCTGTAAACATCCTTTGACAAGAAATGCGGCAGTTTTTTGCCTCCGTGGTCCGCATTCTATGTTTAAAAAGAAGTAAATGAATTTCCTTGGTGGGTATTTTTGGAAATTTAGGCAAAATTTATATGATTAAGTCCTAAAATTCAAACAAAAAGACCTCTCTAGTGATATAGGAGACTTGACCAATATCATTCATGTTTCCAGTGACAATGGCAAGCTTGTGCCAGGTCGCTAGGAATTCTAGAAAACTGCATACACGTAATATTGCTGTAAGCATGGATTACACGTCCTCTGCCAGCAAATGGATGAATATAGTCGCACAATGTATTATAGTGACAGGAAGTTTGAAGAGAAGCAACAGAAGGTGACTTTTTGGTGTTATCTTAAATAAAAGTTAAGTTTTATGTACAGTAGTGGAAGTAGTTACTTACAGGTTATGCTGCCAGCTGTGATTCCATGTTGTGCACCAGTAGTTTGGAACATGGGCCAGCAACTTTGGATTGTGTTAGTGATGTGGTTGGTATAGGAAGTGTGGCACCATTTGTATCTGGTGAGAGCGAGTGATCAACCAAATTGAGAGAAAGCAGGAAGAATTAAAACTAAGCCCCATAACCCTTTTTGTAATCACGTATGAATGAGAGTTGTGAAAATGATGTGTTGGGAGAGCATTTTCTTTCCAGCTTGAACAAAAGAAAGCTGGCGAACAGGTGAATAAGGCTTGTGGAACAGACTGGCGCTGAGGGACGTTTCCGGCTTTATGCTGCTGAAATGATGGGAGTCTCATCACAAGAATTGATGATTTCAGAAGAGCGTCATTATGAGATGTTATGGAGTGGACCAAATTATACAAGGAAAATTGACAAAATATCAGTATTTAATCATAGATAATACTGATAGTTGCCTTTTTTCTGAAAGAAATTGTAATTTATTCACATTTCATTTCCAAATAATTATTTTTTGAAGTATGATTAAACTTTACAAGGATTTATATCAATTTGGCCAAGAAAAACAAAATTGAAAGAAAGAAGTCCAGTATTGTTTGCTTGTATAACCTGCATATATTGCTTTTTGTCTGAATAGAAAGAAGACCGACAACAAATAACCATTCAGAGGTTAAACCAGGTAAATATTCGTGCTTTTAAAATGAAGTTGGTTTGGGTTCTTTCAGGTAGTTTACATGTTTAGCTCTGCCCCTGTGCTGCAGAAGGAGACTTTAATGTTTCATGATCTGTTGTGCATTAATGCTCACATCTGTGCCGCCATTGTGTTCTCTATATATGCTCCTTGTGATGTTGACATTGGGCTTGTTGTTTTAAGGTTGTCCAATGGGGATACGTGTATAAACTGACAGGTTCTGACGCCACCCTACAGATTATAATAGCTGTTTGATTACATGCTGACCTGTAGCTTGGCTGTCATTTTACGAAAAAAGAAAAAGTGTTTTTGTGCCACGTTCTTTTAAGCATAACAGCATGATGCGTTTTCTTTTTTGTTTGCGTTTTTACCCCATGGCCCATATAGGCCCAGGGGTATTGCTGTCGCCTGTGTCTGTGTGTCCCATCTTGTGCGCAATTTCAGAAGAACCAGATAAACTGGGATCATCACTTTTTTAGTTTATCACTCTTTTTGAGTTTACATCGAGTTAGAAGGACAATGACCTTGACCCAATTTTAAGATCACCTAGGTCAAGTCTCGAATTTTTTGCACGCAATATCAGGAGAACTCGAATCATGAAACATTTACAGATAATCACCCTCGTAAGGGTCTTCGTCAGGTTACAAGAACAGTGACTTTGATTAATTTGAAGATCACCAGAGGCAATTTTTCTCTTTAATAAATGTCTTCTACATGAAATATCTTAAGACCTTGATAAGATAAGATCATAAGTGAACAATTTATCACCCTTGTTTGAGTCTAGTTGAAGCTGAAGGACGGTGACTTTGACCTCATTTCAAGGTCACTAGGGTCAATCCATTTAAAAAATATTGCAAGGAATATTGGAGGAACCAGATGAGCTAGGGTCACAAAACTTTGACAGTTGATCTCCCTTTCAAAAGGTGAATTTAAGTTTGAAGGAGAATGACCTTGACTCAATTTTAAGGCCACCTGCGTCGATTTACTTTAAAATTTATTCCTTTTTGTGGTCGGCTGAGGGGTTTTAAGGAGTTAGCCATTGTGTTTTTGGAAAGGGATTACTGTAAATTGCTTTATTTTTGTTATGGTTTCAATGTGTTTGTTTGTTTTTTTGTTTTTCTTTTTCTGCGCATTAAATTAAAAGTACTGAGAAATTCCAGGAGTAGCGTATTTCTTCACTCTCCCTCTCACAACAAACAGTTTTGCTGAAAAGTACAGGGCCTGTTTAATATACCGGGCACAAAAATTCTTATAACCCAAAGTTCCTGGATAAACTAAAGTTCTTTTCAGACAAGTGACTTTCAAATTCAACTTGTCCTGTGGACAAGCAAAAAATTATTTAAAAATCGGCTGCAATAACATCTGTTTGCATGCAGGGCAACATTGATAATGAGCAGTGAGAGCCTTCACAACTCGCGATATGCTGGAGATTACTGCAGTCCATGTGTACACAACATACGTACTAATGCAGGCATACATGTATGCGTGGGGACGCCAATAGGTGATGATAATCTCCTGGCCCTAAAGTAAACATTCCATGAAACAATTTAACAATTACATGGTCCGCAGTTGTATTCAACAGGACTTGACTACCTACTCGATTTCTATCAAAACAAGCTGGTATTTTCACTGTTGCATACATATGAATACGAAATCAAAAGTACCAGCAGTAATGTATTGGCTAGCGCCCGTTCTTGAAGCAAGAACACAGCAACTCACCATCAGTTTGATGTGCCCGATTGATGACAAAACAACATAAAAAATATTAAACCTTGCATGACAAATTTTTGTGCAAATTAGCATCAAATGCAATTTATCAGTGGGTTCTAACAGTGTTGGAAAGATCATGTTTAGGTGCAGTGAGTTGACTTCCGGGCCAAACGCAACACACAACTGCCAGTCACATGGAAGTGACCGCGTGGAGTAACCTGTGAACTGAGCATCATATGGACTGTTTTGTGACGGGGCATTTTCCTCTATCCTCTACCTTTGCGTATTTGCCTGTGATTCCAAATGATTGTTCTTACAAACTCTGGAATCTTTATTTTCCCATGCTGCAGTATAAAAAAGCTTCCCATTTGTGTGTGTCCCTTAGTAAATTTTTGAAGATTCACACATGTTTACAGGGTGGAAGCCATGATGAAAACACTGTAACATGAGCCATGATTGGCTCATTTTTGTATGTGACTCAGTTGACCAATCAAGTGATGTGTTGTCCGTCCGACCACATGGCCAATGCAGCTGTCTGTATACAGTGGTAGGAAAGATTGTGAAAGTCTGCACACTTGGTGTGCATTACAAGGAGACCGTCCTTTAATTTGAAATTTTGAATTTGAATTTAGAACAGTGTTTATTGCAAGGATCTTGCCAATACTGTATACACAAATTGACTACGATGTACCGATAGCATTCATGGTGGTACGCAAAGTATGGCATTGATGTGCATCCCATCAGCGGCAACGAGAAAGGCGACCCTAAAACCAATACAACTATTAATCTGTATCAAATTTACCTGGAACAGTGACTCCCAGAAAGTACACAGTGTTTTTCATCGTGAGTCACCCTGTGCAAATAGTTTACTTTTCAATTTGTATTTTCAATTTTATATTTTTAATATTTTGCCAGTTTTACTGTTAACAATCATAGCTAGAATCATGGTAAAAATTGACATATTTTTGCCAATTTGCAAGCAACAATAAGCACCAAATTAGGGTAAATGGTTTGTCCAGGGCTTAATGTATGGATTGATGAAAAAACAAATTGCCATGTTTATTGCACCCAGTTATATTCAGATGAGTGGATTTTGCATGCGGACAAGTGGATTTTGAAATCTACTTGCCTTGCCGACAAGTGCTTTCAAAAAATTTTTTGCACCCTGGTATAGTGGGACCTGCTTTCAAGGCCACCTCCTGTGAGAGACCACTTTTCTTTTTGAGACTGCTGTTTGGAAACAGGATAACATTTCTTAATTGACCTGTATTTTCAAACCAACTGCTGCATGAGACCACTTTATCTTGGTGGTGTTATACAGCAACTTCTGCTGGAGAACATATTCAGAATTCTCTATTTATGTTTGAGAAAATTAAGACCTGATGAATGTGTCATGTAAAAAAAAATGAAAGTTACTCACTTGAAAATAAAGCAATTTACCATTTTAAAATCAATCAATCAATTTTATATGTACTTGATAGCATGTAACCAATATTTGGATACTGCATCATCTTATATATAGAACGTTTATTGTAGAAATAATTGCCCTTGAATTATTATCAGATTATATTGCATTCCAGCATTTTATTTTACCTCTACCAAAAGATTATTTTATTCTCTGTCAGGGCATGAGAAACAGACAATTTAATGACGCCCTGATAAGATGCCAGACTGTCACAAATTTCATTAAAGGGAACATTTTAGTTTGAGTGTACACAATCTGACAAGGTTGTGTAACAGTTCATACTGGTATAAATGACATTGGCTTCTGTCTGTAAAGAGGACATTTTAGTTGGAGTTAAAAACAACTTAACAAGGTTGTGTAACACTAACTTCATATTGGTATAGGTGACGTTGGCTTCTACCTTCTTAATGATGCATCATAGGGCCAAGGTTACTGTTAAACACTAATAGGAAAGTACTTTTGGGCTATCAATTTCTATGGTTTATGTTAAACCTGAGTGACCTTGAAAGGTCAAACTGCATAATACATTCCTATTGATTACTATGCAAGTCAATTAGGATTGCAATGCTTTTTCAACTTCTCCTAACAATTGGTCTGATTCACTTCAAACTTGGTGGGGATGTACATCAGGTAGGTATCTACCAGCTATGTTCAAATGGTCATGCTCCAATGATTTTTGGATTTTTATTTTTACCCTTGGCACATAAAGTGCCGCAGGGTATTGTCGTCCACTGTGTCGTCTCTTGGTGATTTACCGCGACATTAAAAAAAATATTCACTGTAGCTGTACCAAATTTTTGTCACAGAATAACCTTATGATAGACCAGGTTCCTATTGAAAACCAGCTTCCTCTGATCATTTTAAAACCTTTTATTTGAAACTTAATGTATGGTGTCAACCCTGATGACTTTACAGCAATATCTCAAAGAATATTGACCGCAGCTTTACCAAATTGTTGTCAAAGACTTATCTTATGATGGACCAGTTTCCTATATAAAACCAGCTTCCTCTGACTATTTTTAAAGTTGTTGTGAACTTTTTGAAATGTTTATTTGATGGCCGAATGAGTGACGCACAGTACAGTGGTCTCTGTCACCAGAACTTGCCCCAAGAATACATCCAAAAGTGCACCTTCATTTCCTAGACAACAACATAGAAATTGTATGTAAAGTATTCTACTATGAAGTCTAAAAAAAATGCATAATTGAGGGGAAAAAAATCCGTTCCCTGAAGATTTGCCTTAAATTTGCTTAGAGGTGACCTTGAGGTCAAAGGTAAAGGTCAAAATCTCTGACTAAGAATGGTGGCTCTCGTAGAGGTGTGGCCTCTGATGAGAGGGGCCTGATTGGGGGATGCATAATGTTTTTTGCATGAAAAAGTCACTTCTGGTTTGTTCAGTAGGTGGGCGCTGTGTTTTAGTGGGGGGGGGGGGGTGTGAAGAATTCTTGTATGATTTTACTATTTTTTACTTCAAAACTCAAATCGTTGTAACTTGTGGGAGGGTAAAAGGAATATGTTTGCCAGGGTGGTAGTATGGATTGCTGATTTTTAATGAATTGTTCAATTCTGGTACCTTACGGTCAATGCAAACATTCTTATTGATAACAGTGTAAGCCAGTGGGAATTGTTATACCCTACTCTTCTCACTCCTTCATTAATGCAGGGATTGTCTTCAAACTTTGCATGGTTATTCTCTTTTACTAAAGGGTGTGTCTTGAAAAGAGTGACTTTGAGCTGTGTAGGTCAAGGTCACTGCAGGCATGTGTAGTCATAATCTTGTCCGGACTCGGACTCCTTCATTTAGGCATGGATCTTCTTCAAACTTTTTATGGTTATTCTCTTTTACTAAAGGATCTGTCATGGAGCAACAGTGAGCTTGAGCTATATAGGTCAAAATCCCAGCAGGCATCTGTCAGTAGACCTGTAGAAATGATCTCGAACTCCTTCATGGAGGGGGGTTATGGTTATTGTCTATCACTAAAGGATGTGTTATGAAGCAGTGTCTGTCTGTCCAACCGCCTGTCTGTCCATCTGTAGATGTAATCTTGTTGGGACTCTATCTCCTTCAATAGTGCTCCAATCTTCACACTTTGTATGGTTATTCTCAGTCACTAAAGGATGTGTCATGAAACAACGATGACCTTCAATTACTGTAGTATTAGACATTTTCGCACATGTTTAATATTGTGCAAACTCGATTTTTTCTTAATTGCAGAATTTTCACACATTTTAATTTTGCGCGATCCAGTGCCATACAATTTAGTGAAATACATTGCAACTTATTTTTGCGAATTTTAATTTCATGCTTTGGGTGGTAGCGCGAATGGCACAAAATTGAATCGTGCGTGAAGATTTCTAGAACTACAGTATATAGGTCAAGGTCACAGCAGGCACCTGTAAACATAATCTTGTCCGGACTGAAACTCCTTCATTAATGCAGGGATTTTCTTGAAACTTTGTATGGTTATTCTCTTATACTAAAGGGTGTGTCACGAAGCATGTCTGTTAAAAAGCAACATTTTTTTCTCAGGTGAAAGTAATGGAAAACATTGAGGCACAATGTACTCACATGTTGCGGGGGGAGTATCCAGTATGCCTTTTGGCTACTGCTTCTAGTTCCAGGCTCATTTCCAAATTCCAATTGAGGTGGTCCTACTTCACTTTGCTGGATTCATCATAGGTCAGATGAGCATGGGCTCATCAGAAACCTCTTGTTTAGTTCAATTTTTGGCAAAATCTGAAAAAAAAATCTCTGAAACTGCTGAGCTAATTGCTTCTAAATTCCATAAGCACACTTTCAGGGACTCCTAGACCTTAGTTTGTTCAATAGATGACACTGCCATATCTTTTTCTTTTTTTTTTTTTTTTTTTTTTTTTTTTTTTTTATACTCTCCTTTGCATCCCCATCCCCATCCCCACCCCCCAATTGCCAAAAAGATGGGGCATATAGCTTTGCTCATGTTGGTCTCAGGGTAGAGAGACTGGTTTTTGCACCATAACTCAAGAAGTTCTTGACAGGACTTTGATAGTACAGTGAAACCTGTTTTGAGAGATCACTGTAATGAAAGACCACCTGCCTTTTAAGACCATATTTCCAATGTCCCATTTGTTATCTTTTCCATGTTATTGCACCTCCATTAAGAGACCACCTGCCTTATGTGACCACTTTTCAGCCTGCTCTAGAGGTGGTCTCGCAAAACAGGTTTCACTGTATTTTGTTTTTGTTTATTTGTTTTTTTTTTTTTCACAAAATCACTGGCACAAGCACCTCCACCATCCAAGCAAATAACTACATTTATGTCCCCCTGCGAAGAAGATGGGGCATATAGCTTTGCTCATGCCAGTTGGATGGTAGAGAGACTGTGGTTTCCACACCATAAAACTCAAAAGAAGTTTTGAGATACGACTGATAGTGCCCAGTTACATACTCCAATATAAGGGCCAGGTAAAGTATGAAGGTGGTTGGCCCTGACCCTATTTCCTAGGTTACGGAGGTACAGGTACTATTGGAAGTTTTGGTTTGCACACGATAACTAGAAAAGTTTGTATGATAGAACCTGTATATTGCACAGCATTGTAATCTGTATCCAGGGCTGGGTCAAGTTCGAAGATTAGGTGACCTTGACCTGAATTCAAAGGTCACAAGGCCACCTTAGTGAACTTGGTCTCTGCATTGTAACAACAAAGAAATCCATACTACAGTAAAAACATTTGGCCTATTGTAATTGATATTTATACTCCTGGTTGTACAAATTTTGATAAAATAATATCCAAATAAAATTGCAAGCAGTATTTTGTGAGTGTCGACTGTAAAAGTGGGCCTAAAATTTATCTCCTTGGACTTCATGTTTCATGACAATTAAAATACAAATTTTGAAGATGAGTATGCACTTGCTACGCTTATATTTATCCTGTCATAGAACTTCATTATAGTTATATTTACGTGTGTGTTCATGGTTTTGTGGACATAACGTGGATTGTTTGCATCTTATACTTCATGCAACTCAAGATGTTCAAAGTTATGTTTAGGAGCTGACTGAGACTGGATGGTGCAGTGCACACAGTGACACTACAGTGAGGGATTTGTGAACACTTGTCATATCACATGATACAGCTTCACCAATCACAATGCTGTAATTTCAGTTTAAAAATAGGTGGTAAGCTTATGATATGAAAGAAAACGAAAGAAATGGGAAGTAACATTTGCCAAGTCACAGCATCACAGGTTATATTCACAAAGCATGAGGATCTAATGCTCAGTTTGGTCTTGAAATTGCAATGAATTTGCTGCATGTGTTTATTGCATATCTTCAGTACAGATAACATTTTCACATCAATATTGTCAAAATATGGATACCTTTCATATTAAAATTCAAATAGGAGTATATTACGCTATTGCATTTAATCCAGTTTTAATCCTTTAAGAAAAAAAAGTGAAAGTAGGTCTTTGTGAATATTGCCACAGGTGCTTCTGATAGAAGTTGGTGAAACCAGTATAGAAGGGCAAATTATTTGATGTAGTATTTCATTGTATCTCCTGATTACAGACTGCAGATCTAGTCAGTGCCAATGCCTCAGAAACTGACAAGATCCGTGCCATGATGAACCAGTCAACCAGGGATTATGACCAGTCGACGTAAGTACACATACATGTACATCCATCACTGAACTTAAAAAATTAGTACATTCACGTATGGTAAGTGCACAGTTTATTAATGAATTTTAAGGATGGTTCAACATTTTCAAGCTAGAACACTGAGTACTCCTTTCATTACCCTCCTTCTGCCCTATAAAGAGTACATTTAAAATGATAACCCCCAAATTCAGTACATTGAAAGAAACAAACTCATGAAAAGACTGCTCTACTTTCAGTTTTTATTTAAACTAAAGGGAGTATCAATCAGCAATGTTTATTTGGTTTATTTTGGCAAATCTTCAAAATGATTGTTAACTCTTTTAAGTACCAAATTTTTGAGAAGTAAACAGCTTTGCTCTGCATGCAATGCACGCCGAGAAAAGCTGTTGACCTGGTATATTTTGTCTGGAACTAGAGGCGTGCTGGTACTTGAATGAAAGGTCTTTTTACGATAAATAGAAATCCGAGATCCTAATGATAATTCAGACTAGTTTGACTTCAGTAGATCGACTTCAGTTGTGATTGGCACTGAAAAAGTTTTGTTGAAACTGTACAGCACCATACACACCCTCCCTTTTTAATTGTCTCATCAGCTAAAATTAAAACTGATTAATAATGTAATAATTTTGCATTGAAAGGTATGTGAAGGCAAAATACCCTGCTGGAGCACCACGTGATGGGTACTTGTGCTACAAGTGTGGGAAACCGGGTCACTATATTCACAACTGTCCATTCCGCAGTGTAAGTATATATAGATGAATTGTGTAATAGTCAATATAGGTTGTGAGAATTGAGGGAAGGGGAGGGACACTGATGTTGGTCATGTTTATGTGTAGATTTGTCCCAGTGGAAATTGATGGTTATAACAACTTGACATAAGAAACCTATTTTTTTTGTGCATTTTACCTATTTTAATTGAAAAGAAATGATTGGATAGTTATCTTTAAACATTAGCAAATTAACTTTTTATTGATAAGCCCTAGAGGAAGAACAGAAACATGGGCAAGATATTCAAAGTGATTTCAAAGCCCCTTCTTCCTCTGAAGTGCCTGCATACAATTTCAGGATGGAAGCTTTGAGTAACTGTGTTAGAATTCCACATAATTCAGCTTTTGTACGGCAGCTTCAATGAATATTGAATATTCTTTTGATTTAAATCAGTCCCTGAATCATGAAAAACAGGCCTTTTCTAAACAGGTTGTGTTTGGTCAAAAGTCTGCGATACAAATAGGAAAAGTATTGTGAAGCATGAACCGAGACCAATGTACACTGTCTCTGCTTTTCAGGAATCTGATCGTCCTGAGCCTAGAATAAAGCGGAGCTCTGGTATCCCACAAAGTTTCATGAAGAAAGTGGATGATCCCAGTATGCCAGGAGTGCTGCTAACTAGCGCTGGCCACTTCGCTGTGCCTACAATTGATGCGTAAGTATGAATATGATTAAAAAATGGTCCATTGGGGGTGGTGGCAGAAGTAAGGGAAATTAACAGGTCTCGTGTGTGACCAGTGAAAGCTGTTGGAGGAGCAATGGAATATAAGCAAAACTGAAAAAAAAGCACTGTGTGTACAGGGTTAGATCCCATTACATTATGAGAAGATTGTATGACCTTCCAGACGCAGTGGAATGACATATGGACCAAACTCAAGTCATGTGGGATTTTCATTTGAATTTTTTACACCATATATCAAACTGATAACCTTCTGTCCAGTAAGGAAAATATGGTTTTGAATTTTCAATTGATTTGAAAGTCATTTAAAGATCACTTATAAATTATATAGTGTCCAAACTGACAAAGAAAGTTGGTTCATTTTCTTAATTCCACCTCCAAAGTGGACATGATGTGCAGTGTATTGGTAATGAAAACATGTTATTCCATATTACAGTTAGGATCTGTCTATATAGGGAGCTTATATCAGAAGCAAGCTGTAATTCATGTCTGTATTGTATGAGTACTTAATAAAGTAAGAAAGTATTCCCATCTCTTGTAAAAATAAATGTCACTGTTCTATATGTTACGCACAGGGAGGCTTATGAAAAGGGCAAAAAGGAGAAACCACCATTTGTGAAGGACCAGAAACCTGTTGTGGTAGAGGATGACATCAATGCAATTCCCAATGAGTTACTGTGCCCTCTGTGTAATGATCTGCTGACCGATGCAGTGCTGAGTCCGTGCTGTGGCAACAGTCACTGTGACGAATGTGAGTGCACATGTAATTACCAGATCAATGCAAGATAAACTCAAAAATCCACATGCCCATGGGGCTAGTGGATATTTAAAAGTACTAGCCCGCTTGGAAAACAGTTTGCTTGCTAATGCTAGTTTTTCAACATACACAAACTGGACTGGACCAGATTCTGCATTTTTTTCTTTGCCCTAGTCCTTATGATATATTATTTGACCTTTTGGTTGCATTCCTGTTCTGGCTCATTTGTCCATCCATCCACAATGTATAGCAATATGCATAACCGTTGAAACTTGGTAGTCATTGGCTTATTTTTGTATAGATATGGTATGTGTCTCTGGGTTCAAAATCTTCTCTAAATTTTGATGAAGTTCTTAATTAAATTGAGGCAACACTTTATAACTTCTCTTTTAACTTTCCTAAGCATATTGTTTTCTCATAATGATGCGTATACTTATCATAATCATAACCTTAGATAATCTTGTTGAATGAGTGTCTGTTGGTGGGTGACTAAAGTGAAGCATGCATTTCACTGTTGTATAGTACATATGACAGTGTAAACTGTCTTTGCATTATATTACGACTGTGTAGGGTTCACTGATTTGCTTCAGGTGTGCGGAATGCATTGCTGGAGTCAGAAGATCATATTTGCCCTGCTTGTGGAGAGTACAACCAATCACCTGACAGGCTTGTACCTAACAAATTTCTGCGCACAGCTGTCACCAACTTTCACAATGAGACTGGCTACACAAAACTGAAAAAGAAAGCAAGAAGCAGACATCAGGAATCTCCGCCTCCTCCCCCACCTCCAAGACAGCACCCAGTGCACCGTAGCCAACCACCACTGCCAGTTACTTTACCACCAACCAATAACAACAACAGTGGGCGACAGCCGTTTATGGGAGGAGGTGGTTTCAGGCAGCCTGTTAACCAGACTACAGTGGGAACAGTTCCAGCTGTACCATATACTATGCCAACACAACCACCTGCCCAAGCACCTCCACCACCCAAGTAAATAACTATATTTGTATTTATGTATTAAGAAATTGACCTCCACAACCCAAGTAAATAACGGTTGGTATTTATGTATTAAGACCTTGGTGGTATTTTTTTGTTGCTATACAGTAGCCCTGCCTTTGAGACCAGCTGCATTTAAGACCACATTTAGCAAGTCCCAAATGCTATCTATTCCATGTTATTTGACTTCCATTTAAAGACCACCTGGTGTATGTGGCCAGAATTGTACTGGTTATAGGAGTAGTCGCACAAAGGAGAGACAACTGTATGTACATATATATATATATATATATATATATATATATATATATATATATATATATATATATATATATATATATATATATATATATATATATATATATATATATATATATACATATATATATATATATACATATATATATATATATATACATATATATACATATATATACATATACATATATATATATACATATATATATATACATGTACACACGTTTTAGGTTAAATGAAAAAAAAAACTTTTTTTTACATATGTAATCAGAAAAAATCAATAATACACACCTCTTTCCATATGAAAACTTTGCACAAGTATATTGTGCTCAATGAAGCTTCTTTCAAAACTAAGCATAAAGTTTACATAAATCACGTTGAATTTGATCCTGTCGGATTCAATAGGAGACATGCATATTAATTTCCCACCCCAATTGTATACCTGATTGCCTTGTCTCGTTTGGTGAGACATGACGAGATACGGGTCGGTACCTGTGGGGACAAGCTGGACACTGCTAATATTTTGGAAATACAGAATACTTATTAAAGGCAGATCGAAATTTTTCTTATACATGGCTCGGGAAGTACTAGAAGAATACTAGTTTGGCATTTGTGAGCTTAAATTTCTCAAAAAAAAAAAAAAATGCTAATTTTGTGCGAAATGAGCATACGGCCTGTCTGTAACAGCGATGCGACCCGCACGTCCCCCGTGATCGCCAGGCGTCAAACCTGTGCTTTGTGGCGGGAAATTAATATGCATACTGCTTATTGGTTTAGTAAAACAAGGGGAAAAGTAACTTTGTTGAAGCAATTAAAAAAAAGTGTTCCAAGTACAAAGTTATTTTTGTGTGTGTTATTTTGGCATTTGTGTAATTTAGGTAATTTTGCCTCGGCCTGACAAACAGTGATTAAAACATGCACAGTGTAATAGAAAAGGGCCCTTTGTCACCAATTTTGTTCTATATGCACCTGGGAAAAATGCAAATTAATATCTATGGCCTTATTTCACTTACAACCTTTTACATCAGCATGAACCAAGTTAAGAAAATACTTTCGTATTTGCTCCACTTCACCAAAAAGGAGCCCCAACAGTACATGTATAGTTTAAAGGAAATGTTAATTTGAAGTAAAGATTCTTTGATTTTATAACCAGTAATTATGAAGACCTCTTCAAGCATGTTGATACCATGTTAAATTTTGTCTTTCAGACGTGATGAGCCCCCCGCTCCACCTGCTAGTAAAGAACACACTGGACCTGTCCAGGCCATACCAGTTGTAAGTTACCTTGTTTCTATTATCTTCTTTTACTCAAAGTTGTTAAAGTTAGATTTAGCACTCATTTGGCCTATTTTCCATCTTTAGCAACAAATCCATGTGTAGACAGCAGCGATAATCATTTCTTACATGCACAGTTGGTTGAAAGATTGGGTTAGTATAATTTGTAGAGAGTTTGGCCCTTCTTACTGATTAAGAATTTTGATGTACCTCAAAAAACTTCAAAGTTACACACAGTGTGATGACAGGCAAGATTGACACTTTGTAGAGATGTGGGTAGGGATTAAAATCTAGCTTCATTAGTGTAATCACATAAAAGGAAATGCTAGTAAGACCGACCAATATTACTCATCAGGATATCAAAATATTGTGTGGGATTTGAACTGTGAGGGTTTTAGTGGGGTTCTCTTTCAAAACAGGTTCAACTTTGTCAGGGTATCAGCTTGTCAATGGGACCATCCCTGTAAATGACCTCAGAAACAGCCAACCATTGCCCAGTCGTACTTGCATGATTGATATATTTGAAAATGTTCACCAGATATTCATGCAGAAATTTTTAGTGTATGTGTGGTGCCAGTCTGCCAGAAAACTTGTTTGAAAGCGTATATTGTGATGTTTTCTTACTAGTGTAACAGTCATCTATGCTGGTAAAATTTGACGGGAGTTCATGGTTGTAGCCCCTGTAGATTGATTGCTTTTAACAGTACTGTTATGAGCCAGGATTGTTTATGAATTAATGATTAATGGACGTTCATGTACATGTACATCATTTAATAGATTAAAACACATTCACAGGCCCCGTGGAAAATGTTGAAGTTCTGCATTATGTGTACAAACTATATGGGTGGTAGACACTTGAAGTATATTGGTGTGTGTCAACTAAAACTGTGCTAGGTACCCACTTTCAAGTTCAAGTAAGACCAAACTGTGTGGATGCAGGGGGCATGTGCCATCCTGTTTGGCCTTGGTCAGTGACTTTCAGATGTATTGAATCATTTACATGTATATGATATGAAAGACCCAGTTACAAGTGAGAGGTAAATAGTAAGTGTTGCATGTGTTTTACAGGCAGGAGCTTTTCAGGCAGATGGGAGAAGAGGACCAAGACAAGATCATCACAATGATAGACCACATCCCCGCTCACCGAGAACAGGTAATAAATAAAACATGTGTTGTTCATCTGCTTGAATAACAAATCAGGTCACTCCAAACCAGACAAGAATGGATTATCTTGTATATGTTAGAAACTGGATCACACTGGTCTGTAAGGTTAAAATAGGAGAGGCTACAATAAGTAGTTCTATGTGTATTTGATCAAGTAGACAGTTCAATACACAAAATTGTTGCAGGCTGGAGATGTTTATTGCCATTGGATTCATTATTATAGGTACATTCAATAGTTTGGTTAAATATGTGACTGAGGAGTTAACATTAAAATTATTGGATCTATACATAAAAATTTACCATGAGAAATATGGGGTTTCTAAATGCAAGTCTTTCCAAGTTACGTGCAAATTATACATGTACAGTGGAACCTCATTAATCTGAACACTTCTCCTGGAACAGAATTGTTCATTTCAAGTAATAGTGATTCAGTAATCCAGATACTTCATTAATCTGAACGGTTGACTGGGGTACAAAGCTTTCGGATTAATGAGGTTCCACAGTAGAAGTAATCCGAATAGACGGATGTAACCCTCCTTCCTACAGAGCTTTCCACTAAGAACCTACCTGAATCAGTATATACTGACCTTAACTATTTACGTCAGAGCACCAACTTTGCAGAGCTCTCAATCTGAAAAACACTTTGGTGTCAAAAGTTGGTGTAAAGTTATGTCCACATCGTATTCAGACAATACAGTCCTTTAGCAACACTGACTTAGCACAAACAAAAACTCAAGCAAAAAGACAGTAGTACAACTGTGTGTTCAAAATTGTGCCAAAAACTTTTCCTTTTTCAGTTAATTAAACAGAGGTATTAATGATCGTAATTATTTGGAGGTACAGTGGAACCTGATTGATATGGACCTCATTAATTCGTATGTCTCATTAATCTGAACACTTCTCCTGGAACAAAATTGTTCATTTCAAGTAATAGTGATTCAGTAATCCAGATGCGTCATTAATCTGAACGGTTCACAGGGGTACAAAGTTTTCGGATTAACGAGGTTCGACAGTATGAAATAGGTGGGGAAATTTTCTGGGACCAGGAGCAGTGCTTTTATGTGTCTACTACAGAAAAGAATCTTGTCAATTGTGTATGGATATGTTTACATGAAGTTTTGTCATATTTTACTGCCAGATCGTCGAGAGCCGCGGGAACGCCGGGATAATTTTGACAACCGGGAAAGAAGAGACAATTTTCATGATCGCCGAGACCGCCCAAGAGAAGGTCCTAATGAGGAGGTCCATCCACCTCCCAGAGTGGAAAGACTTTTACCACCTGCGTCCAGGTAGTGACACTTTAAGACACTTGAAATATCAGAGGAATGAGTTTCGAGCTGAAATCTCAAGTCTGTGAGTGCTTACAGAAGCATATAACTTTGGTTTGTACTCAGAATATATTTGTGTGTTAACGATATGTCGATGGTATGGAACTTGAAAAATGTTTGACATAAGTGGCATATTTTAGATGTCAGCCTGGGACATCAATACAAAACTTACATTGAAGCAGGAATAGAGCATAGGCAGAAAGTAACAGAATAGCCCATTCAATTACACAGTGACAGTCTATAATTAATTGAATGAAAAAATAATGATACATTATTATTTGATAGCAAGATGACTGACTCATTAAGTATCGTGCCATCATGAATCTATTTTCATCTGTTGCAGTTGTTATTTGTATGTTATTTGAAACTCTTCTATCCATGTTGCAGTGCCCCTCCAACAATGATGATGGAGAGACCTCCAGCCCCTGGCCCACCTCCGCCGCCCCATCTGGGTCCACGCCCTGGTCCACCCCCTCCAGTAGCTGTCCCTGGGCCCCCGCCCATCAGAGGTCCAGGACCTCCAGGACCCCCTGGGCCACCACCAGGTCTCCCACCAGGCTTTAGGGGACCACCTCCACCAGGTGAGAACTTGTACTTTTACCTGTAATGTGCTTGGAATATCAGTAATATAGTGCATAATAGTGATTTCCTTAAAGAGGATTAACTATATGGATGTGTGTGTGTGTGTGTGTGTGTGTGTGTGTGTGAGGTGTGTGGTATTTTTGTACTTGTGGACATTGTTGGTGATGAGTGTTTAGATGAGAAAAGTCCTAATCATAAGATGTGGTATCTACCTTTTTTTTTTTTTTGAGCCAAGTTAAATGCAATGTGCAAAGTTTTTCAACTTTAAACATATTTTATTTCTGAAAGTGATTGGGGAAAAGGGAATGCCAACATAAACCCTTTACATTCAATTAAATGGTTGGGAGTTCAGTAAAATATAGCCTGTCCATCTTTATCGTAGTCAGTCAGGAATCAGTGATACCTTGCAGCCAACAAAAGTGAACAAAGCATCTGATTTGAGTTGTAGAATTTGTGTTTATTTGTTAAATGAAATGTGACAATATCTTTCAGGCCCAATGCAAGGTCCTCCAATTCAGGGTCCACCACCTCCACCAATGGTTGGGCCACCTCAGCGCCCTCCCAGAGGCTTTCCTGGTCCCGGACCACCAATGCCCCCAGGCTATCCAGGCCCACCGCCCCCAGGGGTGACTTCTATACAGGTGCCTATGACGGAAGAAGAATTTTACCGAGAGAAAGCCAGGCTTTTAGAAGAGGAGATGTAAGTATACATGTAACTAGAGAAAGCTAATGAAATTCAGTATAACTTAGGACCAAGTAAATCCCTGTGTTCATTTTGAAATCTCTTCATAGTTTGGTAGCAAAATGTGCTATCTGTTTCACCTCAAACAGTTATAACCCTAGTATGTGTAACACTTGAAGATACAATTGAAAAGTTTTCAAATATGCATGTGACAAAGTGCCTGGTGGACTGTAGACCCTTGAATGCAAACAACATACGATGGGTAGCTGTAACAAATCATCAAATTCTTCCTGAGAAGCTCTCAGATTTTAATCAAATAAATGCAGATTGTATCTGTAATCTCTAGAAAAAAATGTGTCTGCTATTCTTTATAAATTGATTCATGCAGAAGAGGAGAGTTGCAATAATAAAGAGATTATATTTTGATGGGTCCACCTCAATTGGGGGAGGGAGGGGTAGCATTTTGTTTTGGGGTTGTCTGTTCATCTGTCCACCATTTGTGATATGTCAAGACTGACTGGCTACCTGATCATTTGTACCTTGACACAATCTCTTCACTTGGTTACTTCTTGTATTTTAGAAATACTCTTGTTCTTTGTTTTTGTTTCTGATGCATAGTAAGTACTTTCTATATTAATGCTGATGAACAACCCCGAAAACAATCCTTAATGGACACTCATGAAAATGTTAACATTTTAGATCTCAATAAACTGTAGACTGTTTATTTATCTTGTTTTATTATTTTTTAAATTTATTTAATTGTTGTTTAATTTATTTTATTTTCTTTTTTATCTTATTTTTTTGTGGCGGGATAAACAATTGTTCCTGATGTGTTGGTAAAGGATTACATTAGGTTTCAGTAAATGATTACACTATATATAGAAGTAATTTGAAATTTATTTTTGAAACGCAAAGGCAAAAAAACTGCAAAATCACATAATACACAGTATACTTGGGTAAATAAATAAAGTTTTTGCAGCAGAAATAGCACTTGAAATCTCATGCTAGTACATGGGTTCTAATTTTACCCAGCAGAGGGCACTGATGTTTCTCGGCCAGTTTTCTTTTGTTAACCTTTCATGGCACATAGCCTTTGTGAATAAATACATGTATGTCATTCCGTATGTTCAGTTCCCATTTTGATTTAGCAGTTTGTTGCACCTTAACTATAGATATGTATGTCATGAAATGAAATGGAAACAGTTTTGTCTTGTGCAGTTTCATTGAAATGTTATAAACTAAGCTTGTGCTATCCATTAGCCTAACATTCACTGGCTGAAAATAGTGTGATTTGGGTAACAAAATTTTGCTAAGCTGTACCCAAATTGGCATAAGGATGTTTCGTAATTTACTGAACCTTGATGCCCATATTCATGGTATTTACTTGATTATTTAGATGTATTGAGTATAATTTCAAAATATAGAATTACACACATGGTTTTGGCTAAAATAATCAGCATTTGGCTGAAAAAGATAATGTTACTTAGCCAAATTAACTGCGGTTTTAAAGTTCCCAGCACCAGCCAAGGTAAATGCAGATATGGTTCCTAAATTTTACATTATGGTCTTATCATATGATTACTATGACAGTTTGTTTTATCTTTTTTTTTTTTTTTTTTTTATTGATTTAAAGGTTTTGAGTTATAATTTTTAAAAATGCTCAGGGCATAAAATTTTAGCAAACTTGCTTAAAAATGGAGGTTTTTGCAAGTTCTTACTGTTGGATAGAAATTTCACTTTAGAATGCTGGAACAAATAATTATGTGTACATGTGCAAGCATAATCACTTACACTCAGTGGTACACAAAGGCAACCTTTTCATGTGGTTGCAGGGAGGAGGAGCTAGAAATGACGTGCATTTTGATGTCCCTGTCCATTGAACCAATTTTTTGTGTAGTGTATGGTTGTAATTATAAGGGAAATGGAGCAGAAAAACTCATATTTTATAATATTATAGATCTTTTGTAAAATATACGCAACAGTTATGTAGAATGGGCATGATATACATGTATGAAGGATGTTGGGAACCGGTCGTGACTTGAAATAAACAAACAAGAGACTGCTACTTCATCATAAACTATGAATATTTTGTGTTTTATGCGTCCAAAACTCGTCAGATTTAGAATAAATAGCTCAGTGCAGCACATTAATTACTGGACGACCAATTTATGTTATGACATGTGTAAAACCTTTGTAGTGATGTCTTTTAAAAAATAAAGTACAAGCCAAAAGCAAGTACTTTTTTCTTCAAAGACAAGTCCCTGAGCAGATTAACAAACATAGACTTCACGATATAACAAACAAACCAGCATTTTATCATCATGAAACAAATAAATGGACTGAATTTGAGGAAAATGAAGTGAAAATCTGAATCTCTCCATGTCTCCATTGTTCATGCTGAGTGTTCTCACATGTTTGTGTGCCATAAAATAAAACTAGATCACTGGTTCATGTTTTTGTATCATATTGATATGATCATTTGCTGATCGTCTTAGGGCTAAAACTTCCATGAGCTCTGACAATATTTTCATAAAACCTCTCGCATACATGAATCAGGACAAATGTAGATTTGTAAAACAGTGTCACCAGGTCCAGTACCTAGGTCACAGTGTTATCCATTTATTAATTGTGTTTGACTTTTTGTCCTTTGATTCTGTTTATGAAACTTCTCAGCCTTTTTTTTTTAAAGTTATAGTGACAGGAGAGAATAGTATGCCTTACTTGAAATTCATGTCATCTATAGTGCTTGGCAGTCAGCTGGGATACTGACAAGTGGTTTATTACATGCTCTCTTATACATGTATACCATGAGCATATAAGTTGCAGCTGTGTATGTTTGATTTTAAAAGTGATGACATACCCTCTTTGCCCATATAAAGAGTTAAATGTAACACTTTATTATTGCAGGAAGAAGCTTCCAGATCCAATGAATGATTTTGCCCGTGAATTGCTAGAGTACCAACAAGATCAGAGGCGACGCCAAGTCAGCAGAAGTCGCTCAAGGTGAGAGTTCGTTCCTTTTTTCAGCATGCAAAAATTGTGCTAATTTTTGTGGTCTTTGTGAACCTTCTGCAGATTTAAAGATGATTTGAACTCTGGACAACATGCACAGACTAACTTTGTATCAAACTAACACATACACAGGATAAGTTCATTGGGATTAAGTAGGGTGCAGTCTGTTTTTATGCACAAACTCATGTAGACTTACAGGTGAAGATCAAGTTGAAACCCATTTCAGGTTCTTGGGCTATAAGTAAGTTACCCTGTGTAGCTTGTTGAACCTTCATTTGAAGAACCAGTTGTGTTTGTATGCAGTGATACACAAAAAAATAATCAGCAAGGCCAGCCTTAAAAATATTTCTGTTTCGTATAACGCGCTTGGTGTGCGCAAAACGTTGCAGTTGGAATATTTTTTTCAACAGTGCAAAAAAAATTTTTTTTCAGGCTTGATTTAACGCTACTCGCCTGCCCTGTTTTGCAGATCTGTAAACGCATATGGTTTGCGTACCCACCATGAATGCTATCGGTACATCGTAGTAAATTTGCGTATACAGTATTGGCAAGTTCCTTGCAATAAAAGGTGTTCCTAAATCAAATTCAAACGAAAATTTTAATATTTCAAATCAGAAATCGAGTGTGCGCACCGTCGACATCTTTCCTGCAACTGTACACAAACAGCTGCTTTGGCCATGTGGTCTGACGCACAACACATCACCCGATTGGTCAGTTGAGTCACATGCAAAAATGAGCCAATCACGGCTCGTGTTACAATGTTTTCATCATGGCTTCCGCCCGGTGAACACGTGTGAATCAGTAGTAATTTACGGAGGGAACACACAAACGGGAAGCTTTGTTTATATTGCAGCATGCGTAAATAAAGATTCCAGTGTTAATTGCAACAATTTATTTGGAGTCACAGGCAAATACGCAAAGGTAGGGGATAGCGGGAATAGCCGAATGTGTCCCAAATCAGTCCATGAGACTTGGTCAGTTCACCGCAGATCCACTCTGCGCTGTCACTTGCGTGTGACTGGAAGTCATGTCAAGGCACCTATTTTTTCCAACACGGTTAGAACCCACCGATAAATGGCATTTGATGTTAATTTGCAGATGAATTCGCCATGCAAATTTTAGTGTATTTTGACCCTGCTTTGACATCATTGGGACAGATCACGCTGACGGTGAGAAGTGTGACCCCGCTCAGCAAACCGATAATTACGGCCGGTACCTGTGCTATCGTAACGTAGTCGTATGTAGTGTACGACAGTGCAAATGTCTACTTGTGTTGACAGAGATAAAGTTCTGATGAATACAACTGCGGACCAACTAATTGTTTAATTTAACTTTAAACTTGGAATGTTTATCAATTAGCGATTATTATCACCTATCGGCGCCCCACGCGCGTGCTGCGAAACCTCTGATTTTTTAAGTGATTAGACACCCCCCCCCCCCCCCCCGTAGCCAGCCTTGCAAACAACTGCAACTTGTAACTGTGTCATGAAAAATTGAGGAATAGAGTTCTCAGCGAAAAAAAGTTGTTGCCCGACTGGGCAAGTACCTATTAATTTTAAATTGCCCGAGATTAAATCTGACTTGACCATAGAGCAATAAAACTCTAAATCCACGTCCCTGCACATACACACAAAAGAGGTGTGTTCATGACTTGTAATATTTACTCTCGGAACCCTCATCATACACCCCTCCCCTCACCTGCTGTTGTCAAGTGAAAATTTAAACTGCACATTTGTATTTGATATCTTACTCTTTTTCTTCTGTGATATGTTAAAAAAAGGACAACTTTATAATCACGCTAATCCTTTGTTTCTTGAAGCCCTGTACATGTACATGTTTAAAATAGCAAAAGACCCACCCCAATTCAAGCCAAGCCAAGGTGTATTTAGAGTAGGGCTATTTTGTCTCAGCGCCAGCAAACCAGCCTGAAGCATATATTGTCCTGCTACAACCTCATCTGTGGCAGTCTCTTGCTTTAATACAGGTTTAATAAAAAATTTTGAACCTGGAATCTTGTTTATCTTGTATCAATACTAAGTCCATCAGTCCCCGTACTGGCATGATGCCCATATTGCAGTAATACATAGTATGTATGTGTAGTTTAAAAAAAAAAAAATTGAAAAAAAAAAAAAAAATCCTCCCTGCCTCATCAAATTTTTCAAGGCCTTGTTATACGAAACAGAAATATTTTTAAGGCTGGCCCAATGCAGGAAGTGTCAAATACATAAATTACACATTTGCTAAAGAGGAACTTCAGCCTAACAAATCTTATTCTAGTTGAACTGTGTGTAAACTTGGGTTGAGTTGGTATTATACTGTCATATATCCTTAAATATACAAGCACATATTTGACAAGACATTGTTCAGTTGGTTAAGTGCAGTAGCAGTTTGACTTGGGCATCAGACATTTCACTTTTTTTCGGACAAGAAAAAGTACATGTACCTTGTCTTACATGCTGAGGAGTGTAGCAGGACCTGCAGTTAGACCATCACACCCAAGGTGCAGTTTGATGGTTGATGTTACTTTTGTGAGTGTTTGAGAACTGCAGTAGGTAGTTAACTGAATTTTGTTGCAACTACTTTTAGGGGAGACTTATTTGAGTTGAATACAATCATACTTGTGTTTTTGGACTGTCTAATTTTAAGAGCATTTCTGTGATTTTGCAGATCTTTTAGCAGATCAAGGTCGAGAACACACACGCCAAGACCAAGGTCAAGAAGTCGGTCATTTTCAAGATCCTTTTCAAGGTCACGAACACGGTCTCGCTCAAGATCCAGAGTAAGAAAACGATCATGGACCAGGTCAAGGTCAAGATCAAGATCTCGCACAAGATCAAGGCCAAGGTCAAGACCTAGGTCCAGATCAAGGTCTAGATCCAAATCAAGGCCCTTTTCAAGGTCACGTTCAAGGTCCTCAAGGTCAAGATCAAGATCATGGCGGAGGAGATCACGTAGTTTCTCGAGGTCAAGATCTGGTTCAAGGTCCTGGAGCAGATCACCAAGAAGAAGAACCTTATCCAGGTCACCAGCAAGCCATACACGTGGGCCTAAAAGACCTTTACGTCCATTAGCGAGAAGATCAAGGTCACCAGTACCACTGCAGCCACGCAGAAGTCCACCACCAAGGGCCTGGTCACCAGACTTCTACCAGGGCAGGGGCAACTTCAGGGGGTCTCCAGGACCAGGGCCCCATCCACATGGCAGGTTCCCCATGCCAGCTGACAGATTCAGAGGCATGGATATGGCTAGAATGGAAGATTACTATAGGGGGTATGTACCTTGGCAACTTTGATGAAGAATAATTTTATTATCAGGAGTGCCAACGTGTACTTTAGTTTTTTTTTTTTTTCATACCCATAATCTTTTTCCTCTCAATATTTTCATAAATTCATGTGTGTGATTTTAAAAATGACTGAAACCTGCACACCTGGGCCTGATTTACCCAGTAATATGATCAGGAGCCAGCCATGACCGGTTGTCATAAGCTATTAATGTTCAGTGTTGATAAGTGCCCATCCATCAATATCTGCTGTTTGCTAAGTTGATCATTAAAAAGTTAAGGAAATTCTGCAGATGACACATGGTGTAGGTTACAGACCACAGTTGTGATTGGCTGGTTGCGCATCCCAACGGAGATAGTCTGTAATTGTGAAAATACTGTGTTTTCAGCATGCTGTAGCTTCTGTTTAAATAAAGTTAGCTAAGTCAGGTTTGCTGCATCACAGAGTTGCTTCATTGGTGGTCATATAGGTGCACTGTCTTCCAGGCCAGGTGGGAACTTTATGGTGGGGAAGGACAATGATGTGACCCTGGCAAGAGCACAGTTCATACACCTGTATAAAGCTGACATCCAGGTGTTGTTTTGTATATCAGTTATCACAAATTAACGAGCTGGGAATTGTATGACAAAAATCCATCCATGTTTTTCTGACATTTTTATGTGTTAAATGCCGTTCACGGAATTTTAAAATACCAAAATGCTGATTTTTTAGACTGAAAAATGCTAATATGAAAAATAGAAGGATTTATAACTGTGGTCTGTGGCCTGTAGGAAGATGAGAGAGACTTTCCCAGACATCAAATACCCAGTACATGTATAGTTATTCTGACATGCTGCATTTGATAAGAGAATCAGTTTTTTTTTTATTACTAGTTTCTCTTTTGTTATTTTCCAGATTGGATGTCGAAAGGTTTGACCCCAGATGGCTCGAAGAATATTACAAGAATTACTACAGAGATTACTATGAGAGATTTGCCAAAGCCCAAGGATCTCCCCTTGACCCCAGGTGGAATAGGTCAAGGTCACCAAGGTCACCTGGCAGAAAAAGAAAGTCAAATGAAAGAGGTGCTTCCAAGACCAATAGACCACCACAACAAAGGAAAGATGCAAAAGGTAACAAAGACAAGAAAGTTGAAAAAGAAAAGCCAAAGATGAAGAAAGATAACGAAAAAGACAAACCAAAGGAGGTAAAGAAGGGGGACAGGCAACCCAGGAAAAGTGCAGAAACTAAGCCACGTGATTTGAAGGATACAAAAAGTCAAGATGGAAAAGATACAAAGCGAAAAGAAGTCAAGAGTGAGAGGCCAGCTGCTGATAATAAAGACAAAACTAAAGCCAGGATTAAGAAAAGAATACCAGGTAAGGAAGGTGGCCAGATGAGTGTTAATGATGGAAAAGCAAAGGCCAGTGCAGTTAGTACTGCCATTAGAGAGAAGACAAAACCACCAGAAAAGATAGATGTTATAACGAAGAAACCAGGAGGTGTCAAGAAAGTTATGAAGCATATGGGTAAGAAAGATGAACAACCAGAATCCAGAACACTAAAGGTGATCAAACCAGTAGCAACCACACAGACTGCAAACAAGGTGGTCGTTCCTGCCAATGTTAAAAAGGAAGATTCTGTGGTACCAGTTACAGACAGGAAAAAGGAAGGCGAGCCAGCAATGAAGAAAGCCAAAGTGTCTGTTGATAAGGCAGCAGCTATTGAAGCAAAGAAAAAACGAATGAAAGTGAAAAGAAAATTGCCAGACGAAACTTCAGAAACTGAAAAAAGTGTGGACTCGCAGTCAGAGGCAGATGGAGCTGCCAAAGACCAGGAGACACAGATGATACCTCGGCAAGTACAGCAGAACAGGAATCCTAGCCCTCGCAAGAAACCAAAAATGGAAGTGCCCGTGGCCAGCAAGGTCAGCAGTAAGGTCATTGAGCCACTCTATAGTCCAAGTCCAAAGGAGGAGCCTGAGGACAGAGGACCTATGGTTGAGCCCCCAGAGCTGTCTAAGTGGGAGAGAGAAGACTATGATATGACAGATGACAACAGCCCTGCCAGAAAGAAACCAGAGAAGAAGGCATTGCCAAGGTAAGCAACACGTCTCCATTTTGAGGTGCCTCATATATAAATGGTATGAAGAAGGTTCTTTGATTAAAATAGTATGTTTAGGTCTCCCAAGTTCCAGAAGCTTCCAATGGTGCCATGTGCCAGAATTGTGAGGAAAGTTTTGAGTTAATACCACCAGTACTGTGAGACGAAGAACAACTATGTAAAGCAGTTTTAATGAGTAGATTTGTGCCCATTGGATTAATGAAAAAAATAATTGGCTCACAATATACATACATAACCTGCTCAGTTAATAAAAGATGTAAGGGGGGGGGGGGGCACTTTTTTTTTTTCTTTTTTGTAATTTTTTTATGCCCCCATGGGGGGGGGGGGGGCAAATAGATTTGGCCTGGTCCATCTCCGTCCGTTCGTCTGTCTGCCCAACATTAAAATTGTCTCATTTGTGTCTCGCATATCTGAAAATCTGAAAAGCATTTGAGGTACAACCATGAAACTTTGGAAACATGTATCCATATAGGAAGGTGTGCACTTGGGGTTTTGTTTGTATCTTGGATTAATTACACAGTGTTAATGAATCATTAATTAACTTAGGGAAAATGTTGATTCAACATTATACTTGTCACATTTGTGTCGCATGTATCTCAAAAAGTGTTTGAGGTGCAACCATGAAACTTTGTGGAAACATCTATCAATATATGAAGATGTGCACCTGGGATTTTGTTTCTCTCTTGGATTGACTATCTCGTGTTGATTAATCATTAACTAACGTAGAGAAAATCTTGATTCAGTGTTAGACTTGTCACATTTGTGTCGCATGTATCTCAAAAAGTATTTGAGGTACATCTGTGGAACTTAGTGGAAACATACATCAACATGAAAAGATGTGCACCTTGGGTTTTGTTTGCCTCTTGGATTCATTATCCCAGGTTAATTAATCATTAATTAATGAAAATGTTGATTCAACATTAGACTTGCCAGATTTGTGGCACGCATATCTCAAGTTTTTTATATACAGCTATGGAACCTGATAGAATAATTAATCAATATATTAAGATATGCACCCGGGGTTTTTTTTTGTATCTTGGGTTTAATTAACCTGTGTTCACTTTTCATGTATTAACTTTGTGAAAATGTTACTTCAGTTAAAAGTTAGCCCATGTCAAACTTGTGTCATGTTTATTTTAAAAAATGTTTTAGGTACAGGTATTAAACTTGGGAACATTAATCAATGTGTGGGATGTGCCCCTTGGGTTTGGTTTGTCTCTTGGCTAAATTATCCTTTGTTGATATCATTAATTAACTGAGTGAAAAT
Organism: Hermodice carunculata; assembly: GCA_964020975.1. Taxonomy (NCBI): domain Eukaryota; kingdom Metazoa; phylum Annelida; class Polychaeta; order Eunicida; family Amphinomidae; genus Hermodice; species Hermodice carunculata. Next base: position 42,130,927 of record OZ026613.1, read on the forward strand.
GACAATTCCAGGAAAATGAGTATTGGTTCTTGTCAAACTTGTGCCATCTGTAGCTCATATAGTATTGCAGGTATAGCCATGAAATTTGATAGAAATATGAATCAATATATGAAAAGATATGTGTAAACAATAATTGACCATGTGAAGATTTCATAATATGTTTGTGAAGTCTTACACCACTTACATGCTACTCTTTCCAATGCTGATGGGGGCAATGACAGGTGGGAGAATGAACACCTTTTTAGGTCCTTATTTTTTTAATTTCAATTTAATTTTTTAAAAAAATATATAAATATGCCTGATACTTACATTTTGGGAGAACATGTTATACACATAAAAATGTCCATTGTATTGTGTCAAGTAAATCAGTCAAAATTTCCCGATTTGTTTACCCCGTTTTAGTGGGTTTCGTAGATGACCCAGATCTACTCTGAGGTGATAAAACTGATTTCCCAAAATATTGTCATGTGAATAATTCGTCATAAATATGTTTCCAGAAAATGTTTTGGATCCATGAACATTTCTTGCACCTTAGCAGGGAAAGTGACATATTTTGCACCTTAGCAGGGAAAGTGTCACGGTCATGGGCATGTAAAGTTGCTGTGACCTTGCTCTCTGGCCTGGGAAGCAACATTGCATCTACCACTGGAATGGAGGTTGCTTTGTCTCAGTTGAATGTCCTTGAAACATGAAATATGTCCCCTTAACCCTCACTCCTTTTAATTAGAACTCATTTTAAGATGGATTTGTCAGTTTTCCTTGGCATGGGTTTCACCTAACACCCATACCACACCAGAGAAAGCTGTTGACCCAGGGAATGACAAAGTGATAGCTCTCCTAGATTACTCTCATTCAAACTGTTTTTCAGGTACAGTTGGAATGAATCAAAAACAGTGAGGCAGACAAAATTTAACCATCTGTCATTTTGATGAGTAAAGGGGGGAGGGTTACTGTACTGCCAATTATGTTTTTTATTGCAAAGCATGTCCAGGTGTGCCTTTTTTCATTGTTTGTGTGGTGCCTATACTTGCAGATCAGTGATAGAGAGTGCAGAGAAGGCCTTCAGCCAGAAGCCTCGGAAGGGAGCAGTTGTAGCTTCCACTGTGTCTGCTGCTCCAGCCTCCAAGCCAGTGCCAGGAGCCAAACCGACAGGCTTTAGGAAGGTATATGTGGGTGATAAACTGACTTTGCAGAAAGCCAAGGACATTGACTTGGAGCCGGAACGTAAAGTCATCACCAGTCCTACATCTGTGCAAATTACCATATCATCTGATAGAAAGTCAGACTTTGAAAGAAAGTCAGACTTTGAAAGAAAGTCAGACTTTGAAAGAAAAGCAGACTTTGACAGAAAATCAGACTTTGATAGAAAATCAGACTTTGATAGAAAATCGGACTTTGATAGAAAATCAGACTTTGATAGAAAATCAGACTTTGACAGAAAATCAGACTTTAAAGGCAGGGATAGTGAACATGAACGTGGACCTTTTGATAGACTTGTAGTTAAGAAGGAACCAGTTGATAAAGTCAGAGATGAACGTTCTGACAGACATATGGTTGACAAGGACCGACGAGATCGGTCAGATGTTGCAATGAAAAAAGAGAGAAGTAGCTCCACCTCTGATAGAGTTGAACATAAACATGATGACAAAATAGTTAAGAGAGAGTCGAGCGAAAAGGTGGTTAAAAAGGAAACTGAGGAGAAGCCTGTCAAGAGACCAGATCTTCCAAAAGTGGAAGCCAAAGAGTCCAAGAAGGTTAAGGAAGAGAAGACTGAAAAGCCTCCAAAGGAAGTCGCTAGCAAGAAGATAATTATCAATAGAAAGTCCAGTGTTGATGAACCAAACAAAGCGGAAAAACCCAAGCCAGCTGTGATGGAAGATAAAGATACCACAAAGGAAGAGAGCAGGAAAGCCTTGGAGCGCAAAATTTCCACATTTGATGAAGCAGGGTTTGAACCAGATTATGATGAAACGAGCGATTTTGAATCTGAAGACCAGCACAGTACCACAGTACACAGCACAAGGCGAAATGAGGGCCAGGAGGAGGACAAGATGGAGCATTCCGAGGAGGATGATTCCGATAAAGAGAGTGCAGTAAGCCATGCAACAAGTAGCAGCCACAAGAGCTCTCCAAAGAGGAAGAAGCAAGATAGCACAGATGAAAGTGATGATGAGCACAAACACAAGCACAAAAAGAAGAAGAAACACAAGCATAAACACAAGAAAAAACACAAGAAGAAGCACAAGAAGGAAAAGAAGAAGGAGAAAGAGAAGGAAAAGGAAAAAGTTGAGAGTCAAACCCAACGGAATTGAATAAGAAGCTTCATACACAAAGTTCATGAGATCACAAGTGTGTCATCATTGAAAAAAAAAAAGAAACAGATAGGCATTTTGAAATTGGAGAAAAACATCTATAGTTAAATCATGAAAAGTTACATCGGTGATAGCTCAAATGACCAGTGGATTATCATTGAACCTGGTGTTTCCAGAATTCTTGAGTTTTTACTTCATCAGCCTTATTGGCAGACTTTTTTCATTGTATATGTATATACAGCTGAGATTGTGATGCTGCGGTTGTGTGTTCTGCGTTATCTTTTTATGTACACACTGGCAGGTCAGTCATTGATCTGAGTGCTAGGTTACGTTGTGCTGATGTCACCAAAGAGTTCAATATTTCACATCTATGTGCAGGAAGTGTGTTTGTGCAGACAAAGATAAACACAAAGTTATTAGAAAGAAATTATGACCATTGTACACTTTATGCACCCAAAGGAATGGCTTGATACGAGTAATAGCCAAATATTACTCTTTCTTGATATGGATCACTTGATTGATGAAAGTCCATTTCATGCCAGCAGGTAGTATATGGGAGGGAATGCTAGATGTACAAACACTTAAAACTAACACATGTAAGCTTTCCAGGCATTCTTGACAAGCAGAAGACAGAGTATTCAAAATGTAAAATGTTCATCTCTTGTATTCAGATACTTGAGTTATAATATAAGTAAAGCATGCTGGGTACTGCTGGTTGAGGTGCATGTAGTAACAGCGATGTATGCACCTCTGTGGTAAGTACACTGTGTGTGTGTCAAGGTAGTGTTAATGTGCCAAGGAAGATAAGCTGATAGATACTGTAGTTGAAGTGTGCCAAAGCAGGTCCAAGGTTTAGCGGCTATGTGCATGCAAAGAAAGGTGTGTTCATTGAAGAATTGAGTATGTTGTCTAATTGAACAACATGTGTCAGGGTGCTTAATTGAGAAGTTTGTCAGAGTTTATGGATCTGTTTGAAGCAAAGAGGTACAACATAAAATTGGAAATGAAAGGTATAAAAACACATCAGTGGTATCATGTACAGACAGAAAATGAAGTTTTCCTTTAAATATGGGATGGAGAATTTGTGTTTGTGTGGCAAGTTGAATTTTCCATCTTTACTGTAAGAGCATTTGGTGAAAAAAAGCAAAGGTGTAGAATATGTGTGTGTGTACCTTGGATTCCTTCCAAACCATTTCCTGGTACAAACAGTTCCATTCCCATTGGGTATGAAGAAATTATTTAAGTGTCATAATATCCTGAGGACGATGAAAAAAGAAAAAGAAAGAAGGGAAAACATACACAGCTATTTACCTATGATATTGTGGACTCGGTAGTTGGTAAGTTGATCAACTGAGAAAATGCTCCACATGTGATTCACATTCTGATACTAAGATACTTAAAAAAAAAAAAAAAAAAAATCCTGTGTCTTTTGCTGGCTTGGCGGACCAAAGTAATATTTCTGTTCGTTCTGCTTGTGGAGTGGCAAATACATGGAACAAGTTCATTTAGCAGGCAGTCAGATATGTAAACTTTCTGGCAAAAATTAATATGTGATTTGTCTTGAGACGGAGAAGCATGAAATTCAAAATTAAGAAATTAAGTACTATCTAGCTGTCCTTCAAAATTGGTTCCGCTCCCCAGCCCCCCACCCCACCCCACCCCACCCCACCCCACCACCACCTTAGAGTGTTGGGTGGTATTACAAGATATAATCCTTCTGTGTTTTTTTTAGGTTAATGTTTTACTGTAAAGGGGTTGATGCATATTATAATTGTACTTCGTTCTTTGGTTTCAGTCAATTCTTTCCACATGAGAAAGATTTGGCTGCAAAACATCTCTTGATGGATAGTTACTGGCTGAAGACTGGTAAGCATCTTTCACGCTAATATAGCCATTTTTCAAAAGTTATCTGTTGAATGGTTTGGTGAAAAGAATGAAAATAATATGCCCTGTATTGATTTTTTATAAATTAGGCATTGGTGGGACCTTACACAGAGAGTGTAGACCTTGGCCAACTGATTCCTGGTATCTGGTGTTGCAAGGCAATTGACTTTTTTAGATACATGATTTGCTCTGCATATTGGCAATTTTTTAGCATGTAAATGCCCCTGCAAATGGAAATGTGCAGAGTAAAAATCCAGCTTTCATGCACACACACAGGTTCTAATTGTAGTCTTTATGTAGGTTCAGTTAAGACTGGAACGCAATTCTTTCAAAGATTTGTGCCTTTAAATGCAAGAATGCTGTGAGTTGCATATTGGTCTTAATAGGTATCAGTGTGAAAAATACAATTGTATGTACTGGTGGATTTTATTGTTTCTGTCACATCAAAGTAATAAGCCAAGATTAATTGTACACACTAAAGTAAAATACATACATAATAAACACTAGTCTTGCTTAAGACCCTTTCTTAGTAAATTTTTTAATAAAAAAAAAAAGCTGGTGAGTATTATAAAAGTAGATGATGGGGCGATATAGTGTCGAGCTAGAACAGGCCAGGCTGTGAAGCGGCCCTGGGAAGGAGTGAAGGAAGGATCTTTTAACTTTGAGCAGGTTCCCGTCACATCCCTTCGGCGGCACTGCCGTGCCAGTTAAAAAACACCTGGGCAACAGCCGACCGAAACATGCAGGTACACTTTGATAACACTTGTTGCAGCATGTCTACAGCCAGGCAACTTGGTGTCAGAGGACCATGAACTGTGCTGGCAGCTGTGGTACAGCAGTCTGGGCAACATCCAACAGAGGAACAAAGTCGAAATTCATACAGCCAAATCTTGTTAGCAACAGGAGTGATATTTGCAAGCTTACACGCTGGGACATAGATAACAGATCCATTGCCCCATGCTGCATGTAGAGGACAGTAATCTAAAATAGACAGTTACGTTCTTTCATATTTATTGTCAATATACTCTAGCACATAAAGTCTATTTGCATCTTCTATGATATACTTAATAGAAGCTATTCCAATTTCAATGGACAAGCTTCTTAGTATGGGCCTACAGGGCAACTTAAATCTGTCAATCGGTTGAATATTGCCAAAGCTTCAGTGCTACTGTTCACAGCCCCATTCTGACAGTGAGCCTGCCTTGCTTGGCCATCGCCGTATCATGCTGCAACCATGTCATCAAAGAGTACCTGTTTCCTGATCGCCTGTTGCCCGACTGAGTTCATAATGCAACACGAATTTGGACTTTGTTCTTCTGTCGGATGTCACCTTGACTTCTGTACCACAGGTGCCAGCGCAGTTCATGGTCCTGAGACACTACGTTCAACGTCATTGCCTGGCTATAAACACGGGTTATCAAAGTGTACTTGTGTGTTTCAGTTGGCCATTGCCTGGTGTGTTTTTTAACCAGCACCACATCGCGCCAAACAGATGCTACCAGAACCCGGTCAAAGGTTAAAGACGTCTCTTCACTCTTCGCCAGGATCTCTTCGCCACCTGGCCTGTTCTAGACCGACGCTATGACCACCCCATCATTTTTTTTATATTTATAATAGCTATTTTGTTTTATAAAGAATTTACAAAGAAAGGGTTGGGTCTAATGCAAGACTAAATATACAACAGTTATAGCTTGAGGAAAATTTGTGCTCATTATACAGACTACTTGTCTGATGTGATCTCAAAAGAAAGAAAATATAGATTGTGTATACTTTGAGTATTTCAGAGGGACTGGACTGCTAGCTTTGGTACACAACATTGGTAACTAGACTCAGTTATTGTTCAGAAAGATTTGCAAACATGTGGTCTTTGCTCAAGTATGAGAGGATGGTGTTTGACCAGAATCTTGTACAGTTGTATTGTGTAGAGACAAGTTTTTGCTGGGTATTTTGCACTTGAAAGAATTATCTATTGATGAAAGTTACCTGTTTAGTATCTTGTGGATTGTATCAATACACATGAAGAGTATATATATGTACCGGGTACTTTATGTTATGGAAAGCAAAAAAAAAAAAAAGCAGAAAGATTATTTAAATTTATTGGCAATAGGCATGGCTAAATGGATGTGCTGTCAGTGGCAGCGTTGCAAGTCTTATATTTTACTGAGAAAATGATAGTGTGTGAGGATGTCATAGGAGGTGGCATGTGTTTGGCTGGAATGAAGGGCATCCTGATGATAGGCAAGATATTGTAATGTGTTTGGAACAAGCTGGCGTATTTGGTGACAAGGCATGCATGTAATGTGGGAAAACGAACTATGTTGTATAATGCAAGGTGCAGAGGGGTGAGAGTTTTAAGTGTGCAAGCAGTTAGTTTGCCATATTGTACATATTTGTTGGGGGTTTTTTTCCAGGTCAACACAGAAAAAGAAAAAAAATCTAAGGAGGAGTGTACATATGCATGTGATGGGTGTAACCATATTTTATTTTGAGCGGTTTATGAACCAACACTCATATTGTTTGTATGCAAGTGTAACAGGGACAAGTGGATGATGATTGTATATTAGACAAAGATGTTTATATGGACAGAAATAAAAAAGAATACTTATTTTGTGTAAAGATGTTTTGTGTTTGCTGGATATGGTAAGTTTTTGTTTGTGCATTGATAGCAATATATAGGCATCTTTGCAGTCATTTAGCTCCATCTCCATGGGTTTGGGTCAAAAGGTTGGGAGGGCTTTGAGTCAATAAGTCAGCTGTATCTTTTTGTCAGGAATACCGACTGAGCACTATACCATACGCGGGATAGAACTGGGAAATATAAGGGTCTTGTTTGATGAATTTTCTGTACTTTGACTTTATTTCCAGCAAAGTTAGATGCAAGCTGTTTTCTGATATTTGATACAAACCATTCTAGAAAATACAGACATTCTGCTAGGACCCTGCAAACCCAATTGTTGGAAGGACCTGATACTTGTTTGCAATCCAAACTGCAGCTAGGCATAGAAGTGACTAGAGAACATCACCCAACTATAAACATAGGCTTGACATTGTGTAGTCTCAAGGGAGAGGGTAGGGATGCTTGCAGCATGACCATTGTTTTAAAAGGGGTGCAGAAACAAAAATAAAATTATGAATAACTATAATTAGTAATTCTGATAGAATTCTCTTGAACAGCGGGTGGATATCATCATAATCTGGAGCAGGGGTTTTAGTAACTTTTTGGGGGGTAAAATTAACATGATTATTAGGTCCTAATTCTGATAAACCACTCTCTCTGAAGTTTGGCCTTGTAAGTTCTAATTGGGGAGGGGGTTGGTGTGTGTTGTCCATATATTGTGTGTATGTCTTGATATAATTTTTAAGATGTAACCCTATTGGTAAATAAAGATTGCATTAAACTTTATTTGATGGTGTTATTTTTCTTGGTGGATGAAATTTGACTTGCTTTGTCAGCAAACTGAGATGCTACTTCCGCAGGACTTCACTTGACACTTGAATGGAGGCAATTGCCTTATGGTTGAAGAAAAGAATATTGAACACTGTATAAATCTAATAAAGATGGTAGGTGGGTAAATTTTGGTAAATTTTATTCATGTTGCAGGTGAAATCTTGCAGACATCTGTGCTCCAGAGACACGCAATAACAATTCCATAGTTAGTGATTTTGTATAAAATAAACAGAAGTGATTGTGGAAGACAAGTTTTATCACATTTTGTTTACGTTCGATGTCTTGGCGCAAATAAGATTGATAAGGGAGGAAATTAACCTGGAATAATTTATTGGTGGCCTGAACTTAAGATGTAAATAAAATAACGGAATTTATGCCAGGAACTAAATAGGATTCTATGTAGCTTTTAGAATCATGTTAGGGGAAATAAAATTTGCACAGTATGATGACTTGGTGACAAAACTAATGTTGCAAAGATTTTATTGTGCTCTGAGCACAAGTACCAAAACAAAAGGTAGGGGCAGGTCGTCATGCGAAATATGTCAGCAGCTGAGTACATCACAGTCACTGGTGAATCTCCCCACTGTCATGCATAACAGTCTGTGACAGCATGTACGCCCTATTTATGGGGGAAGGCAGCACAGTTGCATTATTTTCTGTATCTTGATAATTTGGCGTGGATTCCATGTTGCACATGCAGCACATGTAAAGATCAGTGCCATATGTTTGACGAGGTTCAGATTCATGCCCTGCCTACTGAATTCCATGCACGGGACCCAATGAAGGCAAGCAAAGCATGCATAACATAAAAAAAAAAAAAAAAAAGAAGCCCCCCCCCCAAAAAAAAACAACAGGAAAAGAACATTAATTGACAAGATTATCCGGCCAGGTGACTGCTGTTTCAGTACTTTCATTTCAATGCTGAATGCCTCCAATTGATTCTGTTGGATATGCTTGTCACAGGGATGTCCCTGCAGACAAATTTTAGACTCCACTATATACTTGTTTTGTTTTATATCTTGTGTGCATAGAGCATGACTAAAACAAAACCACAATTACACTTGTGTACTTTCATAAATCATGTACAAATTTTAACTTCATTAAACAGTTTATTTTACTGGGTATATACAGTCACATATATAATTGCTTAAATAAATTCCATAAGTTTATCCAAGTTCGTATGTACTGGGAATTCATTTTTGTCCAAGAGCATTGAACGTCATAAGATTTATATGTGACAGTTCTGTATCCAGTTAAAATTCTCTGTTTTTGAAACTCTGAGCTTATCTTGTGGTGATTCAACTTCGCTTTCCTGCTCAAAGTGCCTGGATGTTAAATGTTGACTTCTATGTTACAGCTTCAATTTTTCCGTCTTAAAAAACTTGCAAAATTTTTCATGAGCACCCTTGTCAAAAAAACAAAACAAAACAAACCCCCCCCCAAAAAAAAGAAAGAAAAAAAATCTTTTGGTGGATTCGATGAGGAGGATGGATTCTTTTAGGATTTGAAAAAGGATTCTTAAAACACAAACAAGCAACCAAAAAAAAAGGGGGGGGGGATTTTTGCAATAAAATTATTCACAACAAGCCATCACTAGGATTTTATTTTGATTATTTTTACTGTGAGAAAGTTTCTTGCACAGACAATCCTTCCCATCATGCACATTTTTGGTAGGAGGTAACCAGTTTGGTAGTGACAGTCAGAAACATCTTTGAAGAGAAAGATGGAATTTTCGATGGATCTTTGGGACAGAACAGGATACTGCAGCATTAAATGTTCTGCACACATGCTGAACATGCAGTACTTGCATGTGTTCCAGCTATTTGTCAACATGATCTTTTAATCTGTAACAGTATGTCACAGTATGGAAGCAGAATGTATGACCTTCCAGAAGTATATTGTACATCAAATGTATATGATTTCATATAGACTTTTGAATCCTGTAGTTTTTGACTATGGAATTCAAGTGTAGATGAGCTCTATCATAACGGCATGCTCAAAGACAACAACCTCCTTGGTGCAGGTTGGGCTTTTGCTGCCAATCTTGCAAGGAAAGGGTTTAATTTTGGGGTTTTTAGTTCCTTCGTCATGACACCAAAATGAAATCAATGGTGGTATGCTTTACATCATGGGTACCTCATGCTGCAGTTCAGTGATGGTATGCTTATAAACATGTAGCTTTCCAATAACAAAAGAGATGGCTGCCATGCCACATTTCTTCAAGGTTGTGGCTTAGTGCTATAGTTGAGTCCAGCCAAGTGTGGCTAACATACCCCTGGATAGCACTTTATCCAAGGAATTGGATAAACTAACAAAATATCCTTGGCTGCAAAGGGTTACCTTTCATAGTCAAACTCAGGCCTGGCTGCCAGGTTGGCATGACCTACCAAATAGTTTAAAAAAACATGACCCATATTCATCAATTTCAAACCCAACAATGACAGCAAAGAGATGCCAGAGTTACCAAAGCATCAACATTCATCTTCCAATACCAATGTGAAAAAACAAATTTCATTCCTGACTTGAGACGGGCAGTCACCCATAAAAGGCAACTGGTGGTTTTAAACTGGTCCTCTCAACCTTGGAAATATTCTTCATTGACTACAGACTATAGTGTTTCCAAAATGTATGGGCCTAACCACTCAAAACTCAAATTTTATCACTTCTGCCAAAAATAAAAAGAGATCTGGTAGGCCTATCACTCTTTGGTTCTCCTGACTTGTCAGTTACAGTTGAGTTTACAGCAAAAGAAGAAAGTAGGGCTATGTTGTTTTTGTGATATTTATTAATCTGGAACATTATAAATACAGTCTACCTCTATTATAACTGTGAGTCGGAGAGCACAGCCCACAGCACAACATAGCCCATGAAGTATTTATCAAATAGTTTAGAAAAACATGACCCATATTCATAAATTTCAAACCCAACAATGACAGCAAATAGATTCCAGAGTTACCAAAGCATCAACATTCATCTTCCAGTGCCATTGTGAAAAAACAAATTTCACTCCTGACTTGAGACAGGCAGTCACCCATAAAAGGCAACTGGTGCAACAAATACGAGGTATTTTGAGTAATATCAGTATTAGTAAGTATATTTACCTCTCGACCATCACTTGCCAAGACCTGTGTCTGGGCTGAAAACCCATGTTTCACTCTCTTGATTCTGAAAACCTGATGGTCCAGTGGCAGTTCCTTGGAATTGGTGGTGACTCCTGATGTGCATGCTCCCAGTTTCATTCTTCCTCTTTTGGAGATTGGTCAGTTGACGTCAGCTGCAAGAAGAAGTGGCGTTCGGCAGGTGGGCTTCTCTTGGGGTCGAGAGGTGAGTATACTTATACTGATTTTACTCAAAAATCTCATATTTGTTATACTTATACTGATATTTTTTATTTTCGGAACGAGCGGGACTCGAACCTACAACCTTTGGCACCAGTCGCCTAGCTGAAATGGGAAATGCACATATCCACTCAACCAAATCCCCATTCTTAAAAAAGAATGGTTCAATGGAGGTAGTTATGTGCGAGTGCCATATCAACACGGTTATGCAGTATATTTACTGAGTCGGCATTTATTTCCAGAATCGGGAACTTAAATCCACCAGCATTAAGGAAATGCCGAAAATATATAATTTTTATTTTCGGAGCGAGCGGGACTCGAACCTACAACCTTTGGCACCAGTTGCCTAGCTGAAATGGGAAATGAACATATCCACTCGACCAAACCCCCATTCTTAAAAAAGAATGGTTCAATGGAGGTAGTTATGTGCGAGTGCCATATCAACATGGTTATGCAGTATATTTACTGAGTCGGAGAGCACAGCCCACAGCACATTACTCAAACTATCTCATATTTGTTGCTTGGTAAGTCATGCCAACCTGACCTCCAGGCTCTAAGGCTGATATTCCTCAAAACATCTAGAATAAGTTACATAATGTTACTTGTCGACCACCATTTGCAGATGTACAAGCATATAGGTGAAAGGTGTAACTTATTGTCATACGAACCACATTTGACTACCGGAACGGGCAGCTTGGAGGTAACCATCAGTCCGAGTGAGGAGCTGATGTCTGAAGGGAAAAGCTCAGAGCTATGTGGAGTTGAGGCTGGTGACAGCAGAATCCGGTGGAAACCAGTAACCCTCCTTACAGACCACATTGAACCCCTCGGTGCTTGCCCTCCAACATGACAGTGTCCGCCTCCTGGGTGGATGTTTTTCAGTTTCAGCTGCATTGGACCTGGAGATCTAACAGGACCCAGTCGTGAAACTGGCGGGCACCAGGGGGCTTGTATATGGTTCCTTAGGGCAGTGACCTTCAAGGTCAAACTGGCAACAAGCTGGGACATTAGGACAAACTGCCTGATACTGGTCTGCGATAAGGTCAATTTAGCGCAATACCATAGGCCCACTTAGAAGTATGCTGACCTACAGGCCACATCGAATCTAAACCACAAGAGCACCATAAACAGGAATATGACGGCTGCTCTGATGGGATCTGGAAGGCCTAATGGAGGAGTATTGGAACTAAGCAAAGGAGCCTGTTACACCCACAAAGATGTACATGCCTTCCTCTAGCACTGTCATGTCATGCAAGGAGTGCTGGGCAAAGGTTGTAGATGATTGCCAACAGCAGGCCCACAGAATGTCAACCACTGTGACATTCTGCAGGACACACCAGGAAGTATTAAACGCTGGCACCTCGTGAGCTGTGGCTGAAACAAGCTGCACGGCATGAGGCCCTTCCAGTGCATTCTCACAGGCTGTAAGGATCATGTTCTTAATCCACGGAGAAATTGTGTTTCTGCAAACTTGCTCCTTACGCGGGCTAGTCAGTGGTCAAAAGAGTGCTAAGCTCTGTCCTTTGAGTCTGTCAGTGCATGATAGATACCAGCAAAGGAATCTAACAGGACATGGGACTCTCTTGTCGAGGGGAAGAGCAGTATCCATAGCATGGAGGGTAAAATCCTTGAAGGTTGTAGCCGGCTCTTGAGCCACTTCATTTTTTGCAAGAAAACCCAAGTGAAGCTTCAGTGTCACCTGGGTCAGGTGACCATTGGAGTTGGTCATGGGCTAGAGCTTTGATCTTGCTTCTTTGAGCCACCAAAGCAAATGTCAAGAAAAAACAAGTTTTCCACTTGAGGTGTACCTGCCTTGGGTCCTCAAGGCACTCAAATGGCCACTTCTTCAACAAGACTACCAGTGGCAGGTCCCACTGAGGTTGGACCTGTCTTGATGCCGGTCTGTTGATGTAGATGCCATGAGTGCAGACAGATAAGGATTGCTCCTGATGTGAACATCCCAGAGATTGGTAAGGGTTTGAGAGATGGTTGATTGGAAACCCTGCACTGTTCTCAAGCTCTTGCCTAAGACTTCCCACTGATACAACAGGAAGTCTGCGATGTCCGCAATGCACATAGACCAAGGGTGGATTCCATTACTGGCACACCAGTCAGAAAACACGTTCCATAGAGCTGAGCAGACAGAGAAGAAGATCAAAGCCCTCTCCTCGCAATTCTATCTAAGACCAATTCCAAGTAGCCTCTGCTGCAGATGTGCTGTTAGATAACCTCCAAATGTGGAGGTCGAGCACTTGAGGGTCCTGTGAAACATGCTTGTCCATGGCTGCACTAGAAGCTTAGGCCATGTTGGTAATTATATTGGGGGCTCAATGCTCAGTTCCAACAGGTTTACTGAGCAATTGCTCCTGGGCTGCCAGGCTGCATCAGAATCAGGACCAAACCTTGCATTAAACCCTCAGAAGATCTGCCAAGGTGGAAAAGAGTATGCCCATAGGTTGCTCCAGTCCATGGATAGAGCATGAACACTAGGGCCTGGGGGTCTGGGACAGGCAAGACATAAACTAGCAGTTTTGCATTCTCGCAAGTTGCTAACAAGTCCACATGTGGAGTTCCCCATCTGGCCCACATAACCTGAATGACCTTTAGGTGGCGGGACTACTCTGTCCCTACTGGCTGACTTTTCCTAGAGAGTTGATCAGCCAGGACATTTTGTTGCCCTTGGACATGCCTCATGTGCATATGGATGTCATGGTCAGAGCACCATCTGGTGATATGTCCAGCTAACTCTGTCAGCTTCTTGGACCACTTCCTCCCTGCCTGTCGAGGAAAGCCACCACAGCCCTTTGTCCCACATTATGAGGACATGTTTGTGCTCCACCAGGACTTGAAAGTGGAAGAGTGCCAAGCATGTTGCCTCCAGTTTCAACCAGTATATGTAGTGAAACATGAAGAATGGGGATCAAGGGCCCAATGCTGTCTAGCTCTCCAGTGTGCTCTCCACCTGGATAGAGAAGGATCTGTGTAAATGATGAGCTGGGCCTGAAAAGGTTCCAGCATCTGCCCCTTCATGACATTCTGATGGCCACCACAGTAGGTGTGGGTGATCTTGTTGAGAATTAGCACCAGGGCCTGACAGCCCTGGTATCTCAACCATCTGCTTTGCAGAGTGTGCTGCAAGGGGCGACAGTGAAGATGACCGAGTGGGACCTGGGTGTCCATTGAGGACAGAAAGCTCAACAGGGCAAGCCACTGTTTTGCAGAGCAGACCTTGCCAGTCAGAAAGGCTCTGAGTAGGGGCTGAAGATGTAGGCAACGAGATCGGACTGGATACTGTGGAAAACGAAAGTCTGCTCCTGCCAAAAACTAGACTTGGGTAGGTTCATTATTAGGCCCAAGCGGTAGCAAAGTTCCAGAATGGACTGTGTGTGATGCTGTGAATGTAGGCTAGGAAGTGCTCAGATAAGCCAATCGTCAAGATACACATGTGAACAGCTGAGCGGTGAAGGTAAGGAGCAACTGTCTGTGCATTCCTGTTAGACACCAGCCATGTCATGACAAGGCCGAACAGAAGCTACCTGAATTGGTATACTTGCCTTACAAATGTGAACCACAGATATTTCCATTAAGTCTCCACGATTGGCATGTGGAAGAATGCATCCTTGACATCTAGGGACTTCGTCTACTCCAGGGGCTGCAGGACTGCTGCCACTGACTGAAGGTCTCCATCTGATAGGACAGGACTTCCAGGAAGGTCTTTAGCATAAACAGGTCTACAACTGGGTGTCATCCTCCGTCCCTCCTGGGGATCAGAAAGAGTAAGTTGTAAAAGCCAGGAGTACATTGATCCTCAACTGCCCAATGGCATGCTTGCTGCAAAGCATCTGAATGGCCTGTAGGAATGCTGATGCTTTGCGTGGTTGATGGTTCAAACCACTGGGGTTCTCAGCTAAACTGAGGTCTGTCTTCACCAAAAGGCAGCATATAGCCATATTTCAGGATGTTCAGGACAAATGAATTGTCCATGATAGACTCCCATTGCATATGATATGCAGTTAGGCAGCCGCCAACCAGGCGCTGCACCGAGTTTAATGGGATGGTGGAAAGCAATTCCAAGATTGTACGGTCCAGTATGCAACAGTCAGAAACACTGAGGCTTTCCCGGCTTCAGGCCAACAGGTGCTGTGCCTGGTGGACAACCTCTGCCATCTCTCCTCAGAACAGTGTTCCTGAGAAGAGAGGCCATGTTTGGGCTCTGCAAAACAGAGGTCTCATGGAACTCCTGACCCTGGAGGTAGGCATCCCGCCACAACAAACGAAGGTTCACCTGCAGTGTGCAAGGAGTCCACACCAGTTGATCAACAGCCCATGACAACGAAGTTGCGAAGAGTGTCACCTAGTCTAACCAGTTTTGCACTGCTTCCATAATCTATACAGACCCCTTGAGGTCATTAAGGAGCAACCTCAAAGTGGCCAACAAGACATTGGAGTATGAAGCCATAAGGACGGATCCCCTGGCATCTTCCTCCAACCATCTGTAGGCCTCTGCAGATGCCGTGACAGACTTTGCCTGCCGAGCATCAAACTCTTCCCAGTTCAACTCCACATACAGTGGATGGGGTGGAAAGATCTGCTCAGGCGCGGAATACCATCTCCCCTGGATATCTGGGTTAGGAAGCAGTCACCCTTGCCTCATGTACCCAGACATCCATGGCTCTACAGGAACACATGTGCCGCAAGTCTTGGCCATGAGCTGGTCATATAACTCAGCCATGAGAGGCAGAAAAGGGATGGGGATGTGATGCCATGTGTCCGCAAGAGACAAGCCCTGGCAGGACAGCAGTCCCATGTGTCTCCCCCTGTGGTGGGACAACAGCTTGGTTACCAACCAGGCTCTGAATAAGACCTTTGACATGGTCAAAGCCTGACAGAAGAGTAAGAGCGATGTCCATCCAAACTGCTAGAAGGGGCCAAACCTTTGCAGAACCCATGGTCACTGGCACACCTCTGCTTATCAGAGCATGAATAGTGTGATGGATGAGCCCTTGACCCAGGTCGAATTTTGCCAATGGATGAATTTGAAAGCAAAAGCTCATCCTCTGCCTCAGTGTCCAGGTCTGAAGACTCAGGACTCACCAGGTGAGGGGTAATGCCCAAAGCCTCATCAAACAACAACTTGTCAGCGGGTGATGGAGCAGCCACTTGCGACAGCAGGGGATCTGTCATCACACCTGGCATTGGGGTAGCAAAGACTTCCACGGAAGTCACCGCAGCCACAGACACCACCTCCACCTGCTCACCCCCATGAGAGGCTAGAGAGGGGAGGCTCCAGAGTACCGTATGCAGTGATCTCAGTGGTCCCCTACAAAGATGTCTGCTGGCCAGAGGGATCCTGCTAGGTCTCTGGGAGACTCATATCTGGGACCACAGCTGCCACCGACTCTGTTGTCTGCTGGCAGGAGAAGGAGGCCAGAGGGAGTTCAGTGAACTCCTATGTCCCATTGCAGCGAGAGAGCTGGCTCAAGGAAGAAGCAGCAAGCTGCTCAGTGGACAGAGTCTGCTATGACTCAGCTGCAGTGAAGGCCAATGCAGAGGAAGACAAAGTTCCTGACTGCAACCATTGTTCCTCACAAAGCTCAAGCTCCACTTGCCTCTCATAAGAGGGAGGCAGCCTACCCAGTTCAAACACAGGGGCCAACAGGATTGCCAACTGGTCGCCCTGGGGCAAAGCTGCTGGAGACTCAGGAGGGACTGCTGTCAGTGCTGATGGGGGAACTGAAGATGTCAAGTGGGCCAACGTAGGTGCCTACACCACTGGGGCCAGAGACCCACTAATGGCAGAAGGTGCCCGAAGAGGCTTGGGTGTCTTTCATTACCCACCTGTCTTGGCTTACAAAGTGAACTCTCAGAGCCAGGAGCTCGGGAAGTTTGCTGAGTCAGCAATGCGTGTATCATCTCAGTGTTCGTCTGCATGCTCTTTGACAAAGACTCCAAAGTAAGGGCAACCTTTGGGTCCATGGGAAGAGCAGCAGTAGATGAATTTGGGGGGCAAAGATGGGCGTTCGTGATCCCCGAAGGTGATCACTTGCTGCCCGACTTTCGACTCTGACGTGTCTTCACTTTACTCTCCCATGGGGTTTCTGGTGTAGATGCATCTATACCATGAGACTGAAGACAAACTGTGTGGGTAAATCTTCACTTTTTCTCATGGGGGGGGGGGGTTATTGCGAGTCAGTCATCTCAGCATGGCATTTCATAGCTATGGCCTGCCACCTATGCCTTGTACGATCAGACTTCCTCTTTGCCTGCCCAAAAAGCAGCTATTTGTCTTCTCCCCAATTCTAGCAGTATTTGCAAGTTCGCTCACAACTGCAGGGGGCAACCATAGCAGTATGGATGGTCACCTCAGGCTGACAATGTAGTGGTTCCATGAGTCCAAATTCTGTCCACTATCCAACAAGTGTGTAGACTCAGAGATCACTGGATCAACACATGTGGCTTTTCTCCAAAAGGAGGAAATTGCCTGCTGTGCACTGTCTTCCCTCTCTCTCTGAGATCTGTTCATCAAGACTCCATCTTGAAAATTTAGGTTTCAAGCCAATTGACCAGCTTTACTGCTTGCTATTTCAGAGGTATCTGGTCAATGGAAATCAGCTATTTAGGTCTCCAAAGATTCCTGGAGTGCTGAGAAAAGTTTTTCCACAGATTAGGGCATGCGTAAAACACTACAACACAGAGTGTGAACAAAATTTCAAAGAGCTTCAACTCGAAAGAGCAAGCCAATAATGGCACCCAAAAGAGGAAGGGAGCATGCACACTAGGAGTCGCCACCAGTTCCAAAGGAACTGAGAGATGGTGCCACGGGACCGGCAGGTTTTCAGTATCAAGGGAACGAAACTCAACTTGATTTCATGGGCGCCCAGCACAGACACAGAGGTCATGGCAAGTGGTGGTCGAGAAGGACCATTACGTTACTAATGCAGTGGCCTGACTATGCTGGTCATATGCGAGACTGTCACGCCAACCCATGGGAGGCTTGGAAATAGATTTCGGTGGCTTTTTTTATCTGAGCAACTGAGTACTATACTCTCAGAATGCGAGTCTTTTGGGGATTTGGCCATCCAATTTTTCCCTGGTGATTATGCAAATTGGATATGAAATTTGTTTGCAAAGTGGTTAGTTCACAGTCATATCATAAAAGGCCTTGTCTTTCTGTGTTTTCTGTCAGCGAAAAATTTATTTAAAACAACAGCAGACCATAATTTTTCTCTATGCTTTTGGACCATTTGGGCGGGACAAAGTTGAGAGACGTTTCTAAACCGCAGACCTGTATATCCAGTCATCAAGTTATTTTGTGCGTTAGTGCCCAGTTTTGTGTCACGTTGTCCAAAAATGCTCTGGAAATAAATGTGATAAAATGTTCACTTTTGAAGTTCACTATCTAAATGAAAGTGACCATAAATTTGTATCTAGCATAACAGCAAATGAAAATTATGTCACACACAATTAGAACCGGTAATTTGTTTTTTGTTTGAAACTTTTAACTGATTAACCAATAAATACTCACATTTGACAATGACACGATCCAATGATTCATTTTAATGTTATTTGCATGTGCCGAGGCCTATTTCAAAATCAGAAAGTTCTACGTTTGAAAGTTGCATCAAGATTTGGACTGAGTAGCATAAAAAGGAAGTGTTCAGCTGACTTGGGATGCATAAACCGAATTGGTACAGTAACCTTCAAAATAACATGAAGGCCACCATTTATTAAGACTATCCTGGTTTGCAATATAAAAGTCTTCACTCGCACTGTTCTGGAGAGATCAGATTTTAAGTGAAGAGTGACAGGATTCAGTATGACCAAGATTTAATCCAGCCTTTTAGTTTCACCCTTTAAGGTCACTCAAGGTCAAATCAACTACACCAAAAGAAACATCGTAGGTACTTTTCTATTATAATTTGAAGTAACCGTGGATAAGATAAGATAAGATAAGATAAGACAAGATAAGGCAGTCTTTATTTAAAGTCGAAAACACATGTACAGCATATAACCTGAGCATCAAAGCTCTTTGCCGACTAAGTATAAAATGTATAAAACTTGCCCACGGGCAGAGGAAAAAAAACTCTTACTCAATGACACAAAGCTCGCTAATTACTCGACCTTTACAAATTTTACAATTACATTTATCCCTGTCCCATATTCTGATTATGGTTTTGAAATCCCTGTAAGTCATTGCTTGTCCAATACAATTAGGTGGTTAATTCCAAAATTGTGTTTCACAATATCTCAAGCTGTGTAACCCGTACTTTGTTGTTCTTACTTTGGGGATATTTACTTCTTTTTTTCTTCGTAACATGCAATTATGGCTGAGTCTTGGCTGAAAGAAATCATGGACTTTTTTGGGTGTAGCTGGTTCAGGGATTTGTAAAAAGTGAGGTTAGTAACTTTTATCTTTCTATGTTCAGTGGTTTAATTTGGTTCCCTTTAGCATTGCTCTATATGAATGAGTTATTATCAATTACAAACTTCAGGGTCTGTTTTTGAATTCATACAATTTTTATAAGTTCTAGTTGAACGACAAAAATGCCATGCCAGAGGGCAGTGATTGAAATTTGATCGGATATTTGTTCTGTAGATAGTTTGGTATTCCTCTCCAATAGTTTGCTCATCGTGCACAAGACATTTAGTTGCTTCGCAGCTTTCCTGCACTAGTCTGCAACATGAGTGTCAAAGCTTTCTTGTCAATAGTAACACCCCCCGGGGGGGGGGGGTGACTCCTTTATATTTTTTCTTCCCAAGTGCTGTTATGTTGGTGTATTTGAACACGCTGTTTTCTGTTGCTCAGGTAACTTTTCATAAATGCACAGCTGGTTGTTGTAAGCCGTATACTTCTAGTTTTGCTAACAGTAAGTTGTGAAGGAGTTTGTCAAAACCACGGGTTACATCCATAAGGACTACTCCCACATAAAGGTTGTCATTAAGAGCTTTTCTCCAGTCTTCTTTTAATTTCATTGGAACTGTATCATAGCTTTTTGCTTTTCTGTAAGCCGAAAGTATATTATTGTACACTAGATCACAGAATGTCTATAGCTGGTCTTTCGGTAGGCTCTCATATACCTATGACAGACTTGGGAGTGTACCAAGTTGTCTATAGTTCTCTTTCAATAGACCATTTCTTTTTTCTTATGGCTAGGTATTACATTTGCCATCTTCATTTCATTTGGAAATGAACACGTGTCTATTCCTTTGTTTATTACTTTAGATAAGGAGGTGCCATAGACTCAGCAGGTATCTTGAGCACCTTGGCCGGGTCATCATTTTGACCAGTAGCCTAATTTGGCTTTTATTTGTTTCAGCTTATTTACCACGTCATTTTGTGAAGCTGTACAAAAACTGAAATTAAATTCATGATTTGCATTACTTGGTTTATCTTTGATGGCAAGGATACCAGGGTGTTCCGCAATGTCAGCTGGGCTTGTAGCATCTGATGCTCTTTCCACACTAGCATTTAAATAATGATGATTGGAGATTTCACATATTTTCTGTCTGTCTGTAGCTACTTCATCACTCTGTGCACGAGTTATCTCATTGGTGGTATCCCTGTGTTTGCGATCAAGAAAAGGCTTGATGATCGGCCAGAAATCGTGGTTACTTTGCCCATAACTTCATTTCTCGTGGAAGTATTAACGAGCAGACACGCGTTTAAAAAACGTACAATATTTTCTCTGCCTTGTAAAATCTTCAAACCGTCTTTTAGCATCATGTCCCTTTTTGTTTTCTGACCACGTGTTTCTCAAAACACATTTCTTGTAGATGCGCCAGGTATTATTCATCATAGGTGCACCCATTATCTTTACAGTTACTCTTTTGAATGGGGCATTACCATCTAAAACCTATCTGTATAGGTGACTTAAAGCCAAATAATAATAATAATAATTATAATAATAATATATGTCACCCAGCAAACTTGTGACCCGTGTGTGACCTTGAAAATTAGGTCAAGGTCAATTATGCTTGCAGTGGTGTACTATCATATGCAATTTGAAAGTCCTGTCTCAAAGCTTCTGAAATTATAGTGGTGAACAAAATTTCAATGAATAGGTCACTGTGACCCAGATACTTGTTCTAGTGACCTACTTTTGATTCATGACACATTCTTTTTGTTCTGATACATGGGTGTATAAAATTTTATGTAACTGACTTAAATACTTCCTAACTTATACCAATACCACCATTGTGCACTTGACCTTTGACCTCAAAAAGTAGGTCAAATATAGAGCTATGACCTTGATTTTCGATAGGCTTCTAGATCACTTTATGAAGTTACTTGTGTGTAAGATTTAGATTGCAACATGCAGGCTTTCAATAATTAGAGCGGTAAATTTGCTTAGCACATGTGACCATTGTGTGACCTTGAGAATTATGTCAAGGTCAACTATACTTCCACACAAAGTAGGCCATATAGGAGTGTACTATCATGTGCAATTTGAAAGTCCTGTCTCAAAAATTCCTGAAGTAATAGTGGTAAACAAAATTTCAATGAATATGTCACTGTGACCCAGATACTTGACCTAGTGACCTGCTTTTGATTCATGACATATTGTTTGGTTATGATACATAGGTGTATAAAATTTCATGTAGCTGACTTAAAAACTTCCTTACTTATACCAATGCCATCATTGTGCACTTGACCTTTGACCTCAAAAAGTAGGTCAAATATAGAGCTATGACCTCGATTTTCAATAGGCTTCTAGATCACTCTATGAAACTTCTTGTGTGTAAAATTTAGATTGCTACATGCAGGCTTTCTATAGTTAGAGCGGTAACTTTGCTTAGCACATGTGACCACTGTGTGACCTTGAGAATTACGTCAAGGACAATTATGCTTGCACATAAAGTAGGCCATATAGGACTGTAATATCATGTGCAATTTGAAAGTCCTGTCTCAAAAATTTTTTGAAGTTATGGTGGTAAAACCAAGGGACGGACAGACAGACGGACGGCGCCGGGTACGACAATACCCATGGGCCTTATAAGGCCGAAGGGTAAAAAACGATAAAGGCTGGCAGTTAAAATTACATCCAGTAATGTATGCGTATCTGATTTAAAACAAGTTGATGATTTCACCATATTTGTTTAATCATGATTGTCACAAAGGTCTACTAGCAGTAGTCCATGATGATGATGATGATGATGATGATGATGATGATGATGATGTGGCTCTTCACTTTTCCGCCGTGGTCCTGTGTGACGCAGGTGGCGAGTAAAAAGAAAAGAAAAGAAAAATAGACGAGGTGGAGGAAAGCATGGTTATCTTAATCAGCTCGTGCTGCCATGTTTTCCAGGACCAGAGCCGAGGCAAAAGGTCCACCACACACTCTCTCACAGCCACAGCTGTGGCGGGCCCCTGGTCCTGGATACATCCCCCTGCACTTATCCCTTGTGCCCCCACCCCCCGATTAAAACAACAACAACAACAACAACAACAACAACAACAACAACAGAAAAAAAAGAAAAGAAAACCCAAGCAAAATAAAACAAAAAAACGAACAAACACCCCCCACCCACTCCCAACTTTACCTCGCACAGCCTATCTCCGCCTCTAAGGCACAGGCATTTGCCATGGAAGACCCCATTGGAGCCATTGTAAGGGCTACCACCATTCCCTTTCCTCCCTGTTCGCTGAAATTCCATATTATCCTGTTGTTGTCTAACTCTATGATTAAAGGGTGTGTGTGAACATATACTTTTCTGTTTTTTCAAAGTTCTCTCTTTCTTTCTTTCTTTCTTTCTTTTGAATTTCTTCTTTACCAGTAAACTTGTCCAACACTTTTCTCCGACACTATTATACAAACTTGACATGATTGTACCTCCCTACACGGTGTTTTGCCTTCTTATGCATGGGATTGAAGATGTTCAAAATCATACAAATTAGTGGCATTTGAAATTTTAAATCTTGAATATCTATAAAAGTATTATGTACAGAGATGTCATTCCAACTTCTACTTGAACGTTATTGGCCATTGCTTATCTAATGAATTTAAAACAAAAGTTTAGCATTTAAATTGTGCTGATTAACTTCATTTGAAATATCAAATCTTCAATATCTTCAAAACCATTATCATGTTTTTCTGTACTATCTAATAGATAGGTATATCATTTCAACTTCTATTAGGGGGTTATTGACCACTGCACATGAAAGGAGTCTAAAACAAAACTTGTAGCAATTTAAATAATGCTTATTAGCAGCATTTGGATTTTTAAATCTTGAATATCTTCAAAAGTATTACAGATAGAGATGCCATTCCAATTTCTACTTCTATGTTATGGGCTTGTGCGCATCTGATGAATTCTTAAAGAAAACTGCACAAACTTAAATTATGCAAATTAAATGCTTTTGCAATTTCAAATTTTCAATATCTTTAAAAGTATGGGAACAGACAGATCTGTTCAGCTCTCTGACAGGTAGTGACACCTGGTGAGATAAATTAAAAATGCCATAGAGTCTGAGGGTTGACTCTGTCATCAAAAATGTAATAGTTAACCTACCATTAACTTCCATTTATATCTTTATAACTGTGTAGCTGATTGATCCAGTTAAATGAAGTGAGATGTAGCAAATTTAGGTTCTGAGTGTACATGCATTGGATCTGAATTGGAGCTGAGACTAGGAATTCCTAGTCTCAGATTGGGGCAAGGCCAATTGCCTAGCAACAGACCAGGGATGTTGGTGAAAGTGGAACCATAAGGTAGGGGTATGGTGGAAGATGCAGTGTGGCTTTGAGGAATATGTTGTCTTTAACTGGAAGGAATAGTAACACGTAAAATCAAAGAAGGAGAT
This sequence comes from Hermodice carunculata, assembly GCA_964020975.1. Lineage (NCBI taxonomy): Eukaryota > Metazoa > Annelida > Polychaeta > Eunicida > Amphinomidae > Hermodice > Hermodice carunculata. The sequence goes on from OZ026613.1 coordinate 42,154,711, forward strand.
TCATTTACATGTGCACAACCCCCCTGTAAAAAGTCAGGTGGGGCCACCCCTCCATCTCCCTCCTCTCTAGGTACCTCAGCTGGGACAGAGCTCTATTTTTAGATCTTGCCAATTAGTATGCGTAAAAGTTTCATGTTTTCTGTATGCACACTGGCAGGTTGTGCCTGCATCAAATACACCATTGGGGCTTGCACACAAGCTTGACTGGGCCATGTAAGACATATGGCTGGGATTAAACAGAGGTTTATGAGGCAAATTTGTACTTAAGGAGACTTAGAGTACTTTGAGGCAATTTGAAAAAGTATTTTCCATGATCCAAGAGATAAGTTGGGTGCATTGAAGTAAGACTTGGAGTTTGCTACACTGAGGCTGCTTGTGTCAAGTGTGGCTTTCCAACATTATTCCTGAAAACTTGTTGATTATGCTAACTGGTTGTATCTGTAACATACTTTTGTACTGAAGTTCCCATTGTATACTGTCGTAGCATTGTCGTACCGATCATACAATGTAGTACTGAGGTACCCATTGTACACTGTCCTAACATTGTCGTACCGACAATACACTGTGGTGCTGAAGTACCCATTGTACGCTGTTGTAACATTGTCGTACCAATCATACACTAAGTACTGAAGTGCCCATTGTGCGCTGTCATAACATTGTCGTACAGCTCATACACAGTTGTACTTGAAGGTACATTTTCATACCGATAGTACACTGTAGTACTGGAATGCCAATTGAACATTGTCATACCAATAAGCATTGAAGACACACACACTATTTTTGCTATGCAGCGAATCATCTTTTCTAGTTTCATTTCTTTTTCCACCATCCTACCAGGTAGTCCTGTACACTTTTAGTACGTTTCCTCGTAATTGAATCTACTGTGCGGTAAGTGCTGTTGGACCTCTTATCTAGCGTTACAGAGATGTGATTTAAGCCAATATGTCACATTTTCTACTATCGAGATTTTGGCCAATATGTCGAATTTGTTGCTGTAGTAACAATATATACTGATATGTACTCGTGCCTTTACCGATTAGTACCAATTTCAATGATTCATTAAAAACAAGGAAATTCAGCGTCACCCGGCAGCGAAGAAACCTTGTGCAGATCGAGTTCAGGTGAACTCTAACCAAGTTTGAAAGGAATCCAAGAAGTAAAAATATAATAAGAAGAAAATATACAACAATGCATTTTAAGAATTAAAAAAAAAAAAAAGCAACGCCAGCTGCTTGTTGAGCAAATTTCGTTCTAGGGGTCTACTAAAGTATGCCTGTGCAATTTCAAAGCAATTTATTGACCAGTTTTGGAGAAGACTATAGATAGATAGATAGATAGATAGATAGATAGATAGATAGATAGATAGATAGATAGATAGATAGATAGATAGATAGATAGATAGATAGATAGATAGATAGATAGATAGATAGATAGATAGATAGATAGATAGATAGATAGATAGATAGATAGATAGATAGATAGTTTTTTTTACTGAAGCATGACCACCTAAATAAACTTGGTAGAGTCCCATCGAAATTACAACCCTGCCAAATTTAGAGTTTTTCTGTCTGATGGGTTTGCAGAAGTTAAAACAAGAGGACTGTAACTGTCCTTTGCTCAGCTGACTTTGGTGCACGAGACATCAGTGTACCTGTGAGAGAGAGAGAGAGAGAGAGAGAGAGAGAGAGAGAGAGAGAGAGAGAGAGAGTGATCAACTTCTGACAAAGCTAACAGAGGCCAACTTGGGGGACCTTTTGTGTGTAAAATCAAAGCATTCCATACAACCTATTCGATAAAAATTGCAACATATGCACTGTGTTGGTACATGCATGTACTGTAGCAACACTTAGCGAGACTTAATCAAAACTTTACATATCCACATCATTTTCGTAAGCTTACCTTTAGTAAGATCATATTCTGACAAAATTTCATGCAATTCTGTCAAGCTGTTCTGGAAAAGAAATTGAAAATAGCCTTAACACACAGACACACACACACACACACACACACACACACACACACACACACACACACACAAAGAATATTGAGAAAATCTGAGCGGAATTGGTGGTCAAAATGTATACTACGTAACCCCATGTGATCCTGCATGCACAGCCATTGGCCAAGTAGTTCTTGAGAAGAACATTTTTCTTTTCAAAAAACAGAAAAAATGCCGTCTAAATTGGACATATGATTCCATCACCATGTCTTTGCGGACTTGGTAAGGACCACGTGGGAACCATCCATGTGCAAAATCATTCCATGTGAAGGTTTTTGAGAGAAGTTGAAAATCTGAATTGTGGACGGATGGACGTTGGATCCCCAACATCTTATAAGATCAGCTGACCGATAAGAAAGACGAGTTAAAAAAGTGAATTATCACTGCAATCGCCATTGGCATATATGGTAATCAATAGGAATGTGTGACATGAACTAATAAGTTCCCAAATTAGAAAAAAAAATCGTAAAAAATACTGACCCGGAGCACCACCAGCTAGTCAACACCTTGTTTGACTCTTCTACAGGGTACAGTTCCACCAAATTTCAGTCCAATGTAAGTGATCTTCTTCGAGAAGTTAAAGTTACAAAGTACGCAAAAATTAATTTCACAAAATATAGGTTTACAGCGCCACCTGTTGAACAAATTAAGAACCAGGGTATCTGGAAGTGTTTCTATGTTATTTCAAAACAATTCACCATCGGTTGCAGAGATTTTTTTTTTTTTTTTTTTTAATTTTGCCTACCCTTGCCCAAAAGGGGAAAAAAACATAAACAATGAAAAACAATCACTGAGCATGACCATTTGAACAAATTTAGTAGACACCCACGGTACATTGCAGCACTTTAATTAGAATCCGCAGGCGGTTTTAGAGAAGTGAAAAATGTGGAATTGTTAACAGACGGACGACGGACGCACAACGACGGACAAATGACACACACTTTAAAAAATTTTCCTCCGATATAAAAGAACGACCAACAAACACGCTTTCTTCAAATTTGTGGGAATACGTAAAAGGCCCCATAATGGTCTCATAAGAAGGATGGTCCCTATTACAAGGCCATTACCTTTTGGTACCTTATCACGAATAGGGTATCCCGGTGTTTTTATACTATTCAGTAAAGACAAGGTTCACAAGTTCCATTGAGACTGAGAAGACTTTTTCTTTTAAAGTCTGGTTGTTGTTTTAGCGATTGTGAAACACAGACTTAATTCTGTCAAAATTCCATCGAATGATCTTGTATAGTTTGAAATTTGCATCCAAACCAAACACTAAGCCAAGTAAGCAAGCAGACAAACGCAGGTCTCACTTTCAGAAAACGACAAATAATGGATGAATCAGGAAGGGACAAATTTTGACCAGATGTGTCCTTTTTAACAGCAGAAGGACATGACACTTTGACACTTGCACACATTGGCTTTGTCTTCATGTTCTATTTGTTATAGGGAACAAGCTTCTACGGTTCATCAGCTGTGTTAGGACAATATGTGTTATGTCCCATACCCATTTGTATGATGGATATGAGAAGAACGTTGGGGCTGATGCATCAATCTATCTGTCTGCATGTACACAGTATTAAAGAACTTCCTAGTCTGTCTGTCTGTCTGTCTGTCTGTCTGTCTGTCTCTCTCCCATCACAGAAATATTTCTGATATGGCTGGAGAAAGAGTGTACATGGGAAGCGGTAAGGATGGTGGCACTTCACACCATAAAGTCATGGTCGGATGAGTCAAGCATTAACCTATGAAGAAGGAAGAGGCTGGTCATCACAGATTCCTCCGAAAATTTAAATGTCAATTGATTTATTATGGTGCTTTTCAGCCCAAAATTGACAACTTAGTCTTTCTTTCTTCTCTATTATTCATTTTATAATTTTTTTTTGGGGGGGGGAGCTCCTAGCTTCCAATCCGCCCGTTTCTTAATAGTATTTTTATTTCAAAGTATAACACACACACACACACACACACACACACACACACATATATATATATATATATATACATATATATATATATATATATATATATATATATATATATATATATATATATATATATATATATATATATATATATATATATATATATATAATGTAAAATACCGAATTTAAGATCGTCTATATTTAAACTGAATGTACCATATACCAATCACCGTCAAATTTCGTTTCTGGAAAAAAATCTTTCCACTCCATACGAGCAACTTATAACGGAATCACCAAACGGTAAAGGTTACAACAATAAATAATGGCCATTTCATACGAGTCTGGACACATGTTTTCTCACGTAGTTCGAATGGAAACCCAAAGCATGAGGAAGTCCACGCGAGAGACATGAACCGGCTGTCATTGTCAAACTGCACTTTGTAGCAGTTTGCAGCCAGTTCTGCCGAAAAAAAACACAACCTGCATTCCAGTTTTGTTGCCTCTGTTTGCACTAAATTGAGTGAATTGAATGTAAATTCTGGCATGGAAAGACTGAGAGTGCAGGGCCCATCTAATAGCATGTTCGCACCTTCATTCTGACCAGTTTGTTTGCACATGGAAGGTTACACTACTGGATCGACCGGTGTGTGACTATCAGTCTTTATTAAATTTGTAGTCACTCTGTAAAGCCTCTTTAATATTTCCTAAAATCGATGAAACAGGATTAGTTGATTAATTATTTGATTTCGACATATATGTTTGTAAGCTAATCTTGATATTGTATGCTCGGCATGTAAAGCAATGGCTGGTCTGCCAGCAGCCATGTTTCACCAGCCCCCTCACCCACCCACCCCCACCCTTTTTTTTTTGTAGAGGCGATTCACTGTCTATTCCTTCTAGAAATGTGCAGTTATTCTGCCAACCAGATTCCAACCAATCACATCGATCTGCATTACTTGTATACTCATAACCAAACTAGTGTTTTGCCACTATAGACCAATGGAGGACCACCCAAATAGTGTGACAACATGATGGTTATGATCGCCTGATCAGTTTTCCTGGGACCACGAACGATAGAGAATATTAATTTTATCACATTAGTCATTCATGAAGATCATGCACGCCTACGTTGACGTCAATGTGAGGAAGTCACGTCACTCAAAAACGTCTGATTGTACATTGTCAGTTGTGCCTTTCCTCTTCTCCTTTTCAATGGAAGTGTAATGTTAAGAAATTTGAATTGATGTTTAACTTTTACATTCAGTTTCATTTAGCATTCAATATTTCCAATTGGGTTCATAATTTCGTTGGGCAATAAATATAATACATTTCATGAATATTTAGCATAATACAAATACATGTTTACAAAATACAAAATGATGCTCTATCGTGTTTTAATGCAATAGATTAATAACAATGTTTCAACTCTGGTTATGGCAATATCTGAAAAAAAAAGCATATAGGGGTTAATGCATTGCATTTAAAATGTGATGTTAATGTAACTTGTGTGTATATGTGTGGATGTTTGTTTGTATATATTGCATAATATCACGTTTGTATGTTTGATGCGGCAATAAAGTTTCACACAGACAGTTCTTTGAATTTTGGCTTCATCTATGATAGTTACCAAGTCATTGACAAATAATTTAAAAAAATAACTGGGGCATTTTAGAAATCATCTCAATCTGTTACGTTTTTAACGGATTGAACGTACGATAATGAGGCGGCCATATCGGATTTTCAAAATCAGGAAACGACAATTCAAAATAACTTCGTGTAAAGTTTGGGGGATTTTTATCATCAATTTTACATAACTATTTTTGGTGTATATCTTATGAACCATATGGGGGAAATCACAATATTACCAAAGTAAAGTATTTTTAAGATTGATACAAATTCGTGAAGTCTTGAGCCAATTATAAAAAAAAATCTACAGAATTTATTCTTTCATATTCTTGTCACTAAACACAATTATGATGTATCAGTATGTATGCCAATTAAGCAGGATGTAAGGACCTTTTTTTCTTCTTGAGTGTCATACTTTCATTTTGTTAAAGTTCTGTGGTATGCGTTTTGTTTAATGCATTGCTTTCAAAATTAACTCGGAATGAGAGTGCTGATATTTGTAAATGATTGACCTTTTGGCCTCAGTTGTTAAGTTTATTAATTGCTTCTATTGTTTTAGTACCAACAGCAAGATAGTACACAAAATTTTATGTTTGGATCCAACGACAAAAATGTTGACAAACGGCCATTGCATAAAGAATATTACGTGTTCGGAAGAACACACATTGTTCCGTGAAATAAAGAAAATTGTCCCATACCAATAAATTATGGTGTCTCAATGGTGCCAAAAAAAAGTTGGTTTTTTTTATCTCGTAATTACGAGATTTAAACTTGTAATTAGGAGATAAAATCTCGTAATTACAAAAACAAAAAACAAAAAAAACCAACAAAAACAAAACAACAAAACAAAATAAAACAAAAACAAAATAAAAAAAAAAAAAAGGAAATAAAAAAACAACAAAAAAAACTTTGGTTGCCACCATTGAGCCACCATAATGAAGGGTGTACATTTCGCGAATGACAGACTGAAATATTCTGCAGCTGACATTTAAACACGAAGATGATAAATGTTTATAGCCCTATACACATACATATGTTATAATTAGTATCTAATGAGGAACAACTTTCTCCCTTTCGACTTTTACAAGTTGATGTCTCATGTAAGCAATTTAGGAACAAGTTCATTCTGGAGAAAATGAAAAATAGTTATGTGTGTAACATGTTTAAATCGCACTTGTCCCTTCTCTCTCTCTCTCTCTCTCTCTCTCTCTCTCTCTCTCTCTCTCTCTCTCTCTCTCTCTCTCTCTCTCTCTCTCTTTTTAATTCAAATTATGCAACCAGTACCAGATAGATTTGTTGTGACAAATGTCTTTGTTTTATTCATCTACAACCTGCTTGCTAAAACGCTTTAATTACTCATTCAATGTGTAACCCAGCTTTTCAGAAATCTTGCATTGTGGTCCGCTGGTCGTTCTTCTATTTTTCTTCTTTTAAAGCAATTTTGCTCTTGTGATTTCCTTCCTGGTAAATTAAGTTGGAATAACATGCAATCAAAATAGGTGGCGTTGGCCCAACTTTAATCCAATGGGTACGGCTCCGTGTACCTTTTATAGACGTAGGCCTTCACCACGTTTCTGGCGTCATTAAGCCCGTAATTATTCAATTTAATATCCTTATATATATATATATATATATATATATATATATATATATATATATATATATATATATATATATATATATATATATATATATATATATATATATATATATATATATATATTATTTTGTCGTTGTCGTTGTTGTTACGGTCATGATAAGACAAAGGAAACAACTAAGGTTTCTCCGTGGTAGTTTGTTTCATATTCTTACTTGGGTATTTACTGTATATCAGTTTTAAAACAGACAACTTAAACTACATGGCAATATTTAAGCAAGAACCGTTAAGTCGGACAAACCGTTGCGTTATTGTTTATGATTCATTTCAAAGTTCAGAGTAAGTTTTAAACTACAACTTAACGAAAACTACATTTCCCAGGCGATATTGCAATAACAGACGGAAGGCGGGGGCTGGGTTCCCTGCAAAGCAGTCAGCGTTTATTGTTTTTAATTTTCGCCGGTTGACGGAAGGTCGTTTTGAAGGCAACATTGGGGTTGGAGTATGTGGCTTCCCATCAGAAGAAAATTGCAATAGATCACCCGCCCTCTGAAATCTGAAACTGTTTTTCTCTTTATGGACCATTGACCCCAGATATATAGTCTTGAACGCTTGAAATTGCGTGATACCTCGCGCAATCTGCAGATCTAAGAGTAGAAGATATGAATAATGTTATAAACTTACAACTATATATGCATTAATGTCATTTTGCAAGAAATATTACCGATAACGTTCTGTGGCATGCAAGCCAGAGCTACTCAATTCATTTAATCTGAAATGAATTCCTGTAAAATTGACTTTGCTGTCTTCGTTTTCCTGTTTTCAACCACGCTGGCCTCTCGAGAGGAAGCCCATAAAATCACAAGAGATATAAATGGACTTATCTATCAAGCACCCCTTCTTCATTATGTCTGTGTAAGTGGTGTATTTGAACATACTTTACTTAAACTCGATAAATATAATTTGACTTGTGCAGCTGAAAGTGGGCATAAGTATAGTCGATCAATTTCCGGGCATGAAAGTTCAGTGCGGAGCAAAACTATTCCATCTTTCATCTAGATTGATTTGCGCTTATTTTGACGGATATTTCGGCTGGTTTGACGTGTTTCTTCACTTTGGGTCGCGCGGCAGTCATTCAGGTCAAACTAATGGGCCAGAGGAACAGCCTATTAGTTTTTTTCTCTTTGACATTTTTTAGTGTAAGTGGGAACAGTTATGTATCGACATATCCCCAGCTTGAAACGGGAGATGGAGATAGCGATGCGTGCAGATGATGGTTAAACTCACTTCTCCCCATAAAACGCCTCGTCACGGATCGCTTGAAATATGGATAAAATTCAATATAATCGCGTTTCTTTGATGTTACACGCAACATCAATATATCCAACGTGACAGATAGGGGGCGACGGGCCTTTATGTTATGGATATGTTACTTATAGCACAAGGGCATATTTCGTAACGGAGAATTTCTCAGCTTGTCAGAGAATGCATCGCGTCCTGTTGTGTGGTCCCAAGGTTCCGGATTGGGGGATTGTAACTCAGATTCAGGAGTGACGAAGTCTGTCGGAAAGCTAGAACGCGTCGGTTCAATTATTTTTCAAACAGAACTTCAGCTGAAACATTGACAAGGTAGACCGACTTCTGTTAAGTTAAAAACGACCTATATGGGCACCACAGAACAAAAACAAGGGTTGGGGTGGGGGTGGACTTTCGCCTCGCCCAATATTTACATTTTGTCGTCCCGTAAAACTTCACATTGGACTCTTTGCCATCCAATATATTTGTATAATAAATGGCGATTACCTAGACTGTATGTATATATGAAAATATGTGGAAGCACTGAATGATGATGACGATGACGATTATGAAGACGACGACGACGACGATTATAATGATTATGATGCTGCTGTTGTTGCTGCTGCTGCAAGCTGTCCTATCCTGGCAAATGTTGAACCGAAAGAATATTACTGTGCATAACACCACTAATGCACTATTTTGGAGTGTAAAAGTCGTCGTCATCATCATCATGATGTCTAGATTTCTAAATCACGAGATCATAAAAAGAAGGGTGTTTTCACACATGGTACAGCTATATACTACCTCGCGATAGGAAGCCTTTGATTTTTTATATTTCTCCGCGTATTCTTACTTGATATATATAATATTTTAGTTCCTTTCAACTTCATGTCAGAAAACAGCGCATCAGTTCAGCAAGGTCAAATCTGCACAGCTTATAATAACGAGGAAGAAAAATCATGTTCGTCTTCTATGGTGCCGGTAAAGCAGGAAATCATCTCAAGCAGTTCCAGTTATCAACACCTAATCAGACGCATTTGTCATAATTTCGCCTTAAAAAAAAGATAGATTTTAGCTTCCATAAAATGTGGTTTTCACGGCTGAGTAGGCAAGCGTGCATTTTTGGCGATGGATCACAAGCGTGATGGCTGCGGCATCCATTTAGGACGAAGTGTGGAAAGCTTTTAATAAGTGATTTAGCACATTCGCTTCCTGATCGGCGAAACAGTCGATCACTTAATTCTCTTTCATGTAGCAGTTTATGTTTGTCGTCTGTGGGCCTGAAATTATCGTAATATATCACAGCCACTAATCTGGGGTTTTTGCCTCATTTGTCGAAAGCTTCTTGCGCCAAAACACCAGACTACGAAACCAGACTACGAACACATGTAGTTCAAATGTTGGTGATGAGGGTTTCTTTTGCAATTCTATAATTAGTAAGGAAATCATAATGAATTAATTGAATCCTTGTAGGTTTAGTTTATGTTCTTTAATCTCTAACAAGATCATTTTGCTGTGGATTGAACACTCTGAAATAATTGGGATAGTGTTATATATATATATATATATATATATATATATATATATATATATATATATATATATATATACATATATATATATATATATACATACATTAGAGAGAGAGAGAGAGAGAGACAGACAGACAGACAGACAGAAAAAAAGAGAGAGAAATGTAACAACATTTTCGTCTCATAACGGTAAAAAGTAATCTCCGACTCTCAATATGTTTGATGCAATATTAAAACCAGAAATTATTGAACCGAGTTCAGAGTTCACAGTCACAGAAATCCCCAGGTCATGCATTGTATGTGACTTACGGTTGATTGAATTATATCGAAAGTGAATAATTATAAAGACGGGGTGGTTCTTTATATCGTACTTTGACATTTTGGGCCGATGGGTATATGAGTTGGGAACACGTTGTCCTGGGAAGGCCCCATTATTTAACTCGCCACTGACCCAAACTGACCGCGCGTATTGCAAAGCGAGCTGCGAAGTAACTGATAACAAAGCAGGCAATGGATAATATGAATGATGGCAGCGAAATAAAATTGAAGTGACATTGATTTGGACCGTGGAGGTAACTTCAAGTAAGTCCATATTTCTGAAAATCCCGAGTCACGCCCAGGATGAATGCATTTTATCTTGTCTTGTAACGAAAGTTGTGAATCAGCAGGTCTACTGCTGTAATGTTGGCAATATGTGACGGAAGCAAATAATTGAAATGAAATGCTCAGTTTTACGTATGCATGCATGATGATACCACAGGAAAAAAAAGAGACGGAAATAAATTGTTAGATTTGTTGGTGCAGTCTATATAAGATCCTTGTTGTCAATGGCTGAAATGTGTCTTATCATCATTCTTATGTTGTTTATTCATGAAATATTACTTTTAGCTATTGAGTCTATGGGGGCATAGAGTTAAATTTACGTCTTAAAGATTATGTATCTATACTTTGCCGTGGTATTATAGAATGGGAGAAAAGATACCGTTGTGCCTTGCAACTCCTATAGACGACAGAGCTGCTCATCAGTATTTGAATAACATACAGATCCCCGCACATTTTGCACAAAAGTTGTAGAATTTGAATCCATATATCAAAAGTTATTTCAATTTCTAAAGGAAATTTAAAGACGTTTGTTATCAAATTGTCTCAGCTTGTGAAGTCATATTTTAGTTAAGTATAAAATTTTTGAATCACGCTGTAGTAAAAGATTTTGTGAACAATAAAATTAATTGACTGAAAGTCGGGATTAATAGTACTAGTACATTAGGAGTTTCCACTGCAGCACTTGGACATCAGTTTCCACACCAATGCGATAGCTCCAAACATTTTTTTAAATCCGGCAAGTCTCATTGAAAAATATACCTTTACAAAAATTGCAATAAGTATACATGTCACAGTTGCATCCTGACAAGGTAGAAATACGCTGTGTGGGAGAAAAGTACAACTCTATTAGTCTCGAGAAGAATTCTGGACCATCTATATACTGACACCACATGCAAGGGGCCCTTTGCTTCTCAGTCATAACTGTACATTACCACCTGCTATTGAAGGCTACCTCTGCTGGAGCAAAATGTGGTCTCCTATTGCAAGTGGTCTGATAATACAGGTAAATTTTATTTAGACAATTTGACTCTAGCGTCATGAAAGAGTGGTCCTGCAGAGATACGGTCTCTCACGAGAGGTGGTCTTTAGACTGCGTACCAGTACTGACACAAATACACGCCAGGGACCTCATTGACTATTCGCCAATAATACCAATCCGGACAGTTATACATAGGACTCTATTTTTCTGGATACGACCCTAGAACATATCAAAGACTCTTTTGCTCCCAATCATACCTACACTAACACTAATACACTTCAAGGATACTATTACAATTATCACTTTAAAATATAGCTTTGTTGGGAACTGATTTCTACATATATATTGAGTAGCCAACTGTACGTTAGATGGTTTCTTTTATTGCTGCAGGGTACCAGTAAGTACTCTGTTAAATAAACAAGTAAATAAACAAATACATAACTTTTTTATATATTACCATCTGGTGTAACTACAGCTCTGGTTATCATTAATGTGTAATGTATTGATATGAGAGCAACGGGTGTGATATTTTAAGAAGAATAGAGTCAAAATGAGGCTTGATACCAAGCACATGCTTTCTTCCTGTACTCCCAATTACAGATAAGAAATCACTCTCAAAACTGTTGCTAGCAATTTTCTCCTCAATAACCAATCAGAGATGTAAGAAGGTTCCCTAATTATAATAAATATCGCCCTGAAAATGGCTGCCACCAAAGGCGACAGTTTAAACTGTAGACGCGTGGAACTGATGTTAAATGTTAAAATATTTTTTTTAAATTTAAAAAATGTGCTTTTGTTTGCCTTATTATGATATAGATAAATGAGTCATACATTAAAAATTTTATTATTTACACCGAATGGCAATATAAAGTTGTGGCATGGTCGTAGCTGATCACCCCCGTATCAGGCCCTCACACCATTATCGTCAGTCGACCTTCGGTCTCGTGACGATACGGGTGCTTGGGGGCTGATACAGCTACAACCATGTGATAACGTATAAATGTCAACCACAACATATGGACTTCTGTATCTTTTGATCTGCTTTTTCACGTTCCCTTTGGATTTCCATTGTCCTGCATGAATATGAAGATGCATGTAGGTAGAAAGAAAAAAGCACACAAGCGCACTTTAAATGCTATTTTATTTATTTTTTTTATGAGACATACAAATTACGTTCCGATTTTTCCGAGTTGATGAACATGCAGTATATTGCTAAAGCTACAAAATATGAAACCGAAAACACGTGGTGCAAGGGTTTACACGCGGACGAAACCTAATTTGTAACATGCATCAACTCGTATCCAGCACAAGTACTATAAAGAAGTTAGCAAGGAACCACCTGTCCATTCATGTACTTTGATCTTCAAAATTCGAATGAAGCGACAGAAAAGGCAACGATAAAAAACCCCTCTCATACACATTAACATCTCCATTTAGTTGTAACAATGTGTTATGAGACATACAAATTACGTTCCGATTTTTCCGAGTTGATGAACCACCATATTGATGATATTGCTTGTGTATATGTACAAAATTTCAGTGAAACTGCTAAAGAAATTTACCCAAAAGATGTCCCTTGGGAAGGTAACAATTCAGATGGTCTCAGAGATGTGTTTCTGGATTTGGACATTCGAGTCACTTATGACAGGTCTGTCACAAAATTGACGAGTTTAACTTTGAAGTTGTTAATTATCCTTTCCCTGACAGTCATATTTCAGAAGCTATTGGATATAATACACTTTTGTCACAAATTTTGAGATTTGGTCGTATTTGTTCTAAATTTCGGGACTTTGCATCTGGAACCAAATTTATTTAAAATAAACGTCAGTCAAGAGGATTGAAATGTACTTTAGATCAAATATTTTCGCAAATTTTGCTGTAAATATCCAGAGATTGTTAGAAAGTTTGGGTTCAATAATTTTAGAGATTTAAGACTTGTCTGTTTTGCTACTTAATTTTATCTTTTGACATCATTCTGTCCTAATACTCACATTTCAGACATTTTAGGCTCACTTGTTTTCTGTCTGGTTAAATTTCCGGGGGCTATCGGTGGCAAGCAGCTGGCCAACGACAGTTACAAATTTGCCTAATTGCACTTAATCTGGTTAAAAAAGATTATATTTTGATAACATGTTCTCAACTTACGTGCCGATGACTTTAATTCTTTTCTGACATGCCTAAGTACACAATTACTCAATGTCCAAAATTCCTCAAATTTGACATCATTTACTCATATGTCACAAACTTGACACATTATGTTGAAACATTATTAACTCAGGGTCGGCAGCGAAATACAGCTTTATTGTTTTGAGACTTTCAAAGTGAGGAGTCGGTGACATCATGGGGTTTGTTTTACATTTCTGGTGCAGGATGTCCATTGTTGAAGTACTTGTTAGGATTTCCCTTGGTTTCTACAGGTGGTATAGCTGTAACTGTTTAAATGTATTTTATAATCACTGGGACAAAATATAATGCCCAATTTGTTTTTACCTTAGTTATACAATAGCAGGTGGTTCAACTAAGGTAAGCTATTCAGCTAAAAAGGGTGCATACAGGTTCAAGGGTAAGTAAAATTATTCTTATCTGAACTTGTACCATGCAAATTTAGTAATTATGTTTTGTTTGACAGGTATTCTTTACTCATATTGAAGCTCTGCATTTATAAGCAAAGCATCACTTATTTAGCTAATGCGTTGCGACGTTCATATATTTTTCATTATTATGTGGGTTGTCTTTGCTGAATATTTAGCTCAGACAAGGAGCCGCTACTCAGAGACATGTACGGCTACCGGCTTCGAAACATGTTCTGAGTTGTTACCCGCTGACGACCCTTTAATTTATTTGGGCTAATACAGGGTATGTCCAAATTCTACTGAAGAACGTGACAGTGGCACTTATATATATATATATATATATATATATATATATATATATATATATATATATATATATATATATATATATAATATATATATACATATACATATATATATATATATATATTTATGTGTCTGTGTGTCTGTGTGTCTGTGTGTGTGTGACAGTGACAGGTTAGCTTATGGAGTGTATAGAGAGGTCGCACTACGGAATAGGGTAATGACTACCAGAAAAGTGGTTCGGGATGAAAAGACACAAATATAAATGTGATCTACAATGAGTTACTACGTTTGATTTTCGCTCCAGAAAATGATAATTTACATATGAAAAATATACAATATCATTTTTGTTCTGAGAACACTTACCGCTGAAGCTGATTGAGACAAAATGTCGAATCAGTGTTACCTCAACTTCAACACGCAGAACGAAGAAGTGTGCAAATGAACTCAAAATGAACATTTCCAAAGTTTTGACCATCAACGAACATCATCGGCGCTATAGAGCTGTGTGTCTCCTAGGACTTTTTCATATATTTTGCTGTGAATCATCATAAAACTAAGTCCGACCACCAGATTCATACGAATATATGCATACCATGGTCTTTTGTGCACTTGTAGGCCTATACTTTCTATAGGCAGTCGCAACCCGGAGTCTCACCTCTTTCGATCTTTTCCGCAAATATGGTTCATGGAAATTATATACAGAATGCTACTAGTATACTTGTAAATCGGTTCCGCAATAAGATTGACTCACCGCCATTTGTCGAAGTTACAAAAAATTGTCAGCTAAAATGAGAATCTTTGTCCATTACATATCTATCGCTCGACATCGCTCTACCAATTAACGTTAAGTTGTTCTACACGTGCGGTGCAGGTGACAAACCCGCATGTCTTCTTGTGTTCGTGTCATCTATGCAACAATTAAAGGCAACACGGGCTATGCATGCTTTTTAATTTCATTCGTGTCCAATAATCATTTTGATGGACAAACGTCATACCGGATTTTTGTTGATAGAAACCTGTGGAAGGAACACCTGCCCGGTGCAAATTCAATGCCACTAATTCTGCGTCACTTATATTTGCTTTATGAAATTTCATTGATGCATTACATTTGAACGCTTGATATATATATATATATATATATATATATATATATATATATATATATATATATATATATATATATATATATATATATATATATATGGAAGTCAATTAGCTTGTTTTTATTGGCTAATCCACTGAACTAACTTAAATGTTAAAGAACTGTCACATTAAAAAAAGCTGGCAACTTTGTAAATTGACAAAAATGCATACTTTATGATGAAGTCGGATGCACCAGTTTCTGCATATAGGCCTAGTATACGATGGTAATTTCATACCAGTGACAACTAAGTTAGTGTGACCACGGGAGAATTTTCTTCCTTCACGGCATGACATTATTTTGGGAGGGGTGGGGTGGGGTGGGGTGGGGTGGGGTGGGCACCTTATTTTCTTGAATAAACACTATGTTCATAATTTTGAACGTGCATTTGTGTATCATCAGGACGTCCCGTGTGGAATGTGATTTAAAATGCACAGACGATGCATGTGTGTGTGTGTATAATCGGCGCAAATAAATAATTTAATTCGTACATTCGTCCGACAGACAGACAGACAGACAGACAGACAATGAATGAATGAATAAATAAATAAATAAATAAATAAATAAATAAATAAATAAGGAACGTTGCATCATCGACTTAGTACAAAAATGATCTAACTTCCTGTTTTTCGTGCTGGCAGCGACGAATCATTCTGAATGTTTTCGTCTTTTTTTTTCCAATTTTACGGACCTGAGTCACCAAGAAGTCTTCATCACACTGGCCCCAAATAGATCCGCTCTCCGAATGCGCATGTGCTCCCTCCCCCTTTTTTTTTGGGGGGGGGGGCGGGTAGGGTTCAAGTCGATTCAATTTCGACTTAAGCCAATGGTGTTTCGGCTGGATTGGCTTGAACCTGATCAACAGAATTCTGCCAGTTAACAGGTAACAGATGGAGAGGGAGCAAGAATGAACAACATGATGTGAACTTGTGTGCATAAATGGTGATTATGTAATGCGTTTGAAAAAGGTATCAAGCATCATTGTACGGTAATATAGTTTTGCTATAACTTACACGTAAGTCAGTTTTATTTTTAACCCACATCGTGTGCGACGTGTTTCCCTGGGTTACTATGGCTTTAACACCCCCCATCCCAAAAAAAGTGATGCAAAAAGGTAGACAGGCAGACAGACAGATAGATAGATAGACAGACAGACAGACAGACAGACAGATAGATAGATAGATAGATAGATAGATAGATAGATAGATAGATAGATAGATAGATAGATAGATAGATAGATAGATAGATAGATAGATAGATAGATAGATAGATAGATGAAATGGAGTTACCTTGTAGTCATTACAAATCTTCAAGCTATTTGTAGATTTTGCTACAAGAAAATGTTACATCAACAAGAAAAAAGTTAATTGTAAATCAAACATAACTAAGGTTCCTTATTAGGAATTCCGATTTTTTCCCTAAAAACATCTATGCAATACCGCAACTCTATCAGAACACTTCAAAGCACTCAAACTCAAATGCCTTGCGGGACTCCGAATCCAGCATGAACTAATTTTCAGCCTGAAAATAGTACATTATCACTTCAACCTCTGTCAAGTTCCTGAACCCCAGGCTGACACGGGCCAACACCAATGCAGTAATACATCTGGTAACTCCCTTAGGAAAGTAATTATCACGTTCGGCAAAAAATTAGTAGTGTTTTCGTGACAAAATAAACTTTCACGATACCTCGATTAAGATTTGTAGGGTTTGATGTAAAAAGCTTCGAGGTACTTTTTAAAAAATGGATCCAAAACCGCAATTTCTCCCCGAAGAGTTGATATTCACAATAAACGAATATAGGTTCCATGGGAATACTGAAAGTTGCTGATTATAATGTGAAGAATTTCAGATTAATGAAATTTGACACTGCGCACTTAACTACCCAAACCAACCACATTGTGAGAAAGAAAAAGAAAAATTCTGCGTGTGTCTCTTTGGCAACTGAATAACAATTGGAACTGCAGATCGGTACAACATGTAATCAATAAACGTTTATAAAAGCAACTTCTCCAAAAGAAAACAATACTCAGAACAAAACTGCAAATGGGACCAGACAGCGTCTGATGATAAGTATTTCAGCTTTCAACCTTTAGAGGGCAGCACCACAGAACGCGAAAATGACCCCAGCCGACAGCGACACCTGATAATTACGTCTGCATCAACGGTCATGAAATCATGTCATGCACACGTTATTTATCTTTCTTTCTTTCTTGCTTGCTTGCTTGCTTGCTTGCTTGCTTGCTTGCTTGCTTCTTGTCCGCAGTTTTTCCTCGGACACTATTATTCCGAAAGCCAGCAAACTTGTCATGGTGGCTGACCTACAAGTAAAATTGTGTATATCGTTTGGAGTAGTCATGATGTTCAAAATGATGCAAATTAGGCGCAATTAAAATTTTAAATGTTCCACATTTTCCAAACTGTTGCAGATAGACAAAAATTCCAATGTGGAAGTGCAGGTTTGTGACACCTACCAATATAATGGACAGTAAATGAAAGTTGTAGGATTTTAAATTATGCTTTTCAGGGGCATTGAAAAATTTAAAAGTGAATAGCTCCAAAAATATTATGCAAAGAGATGCCATTCTAACTTTAATTTATAGATTTCTAGCAAACCCGCATCCAATGAACCATGAACCACAGTTGTAGGATTCTAATTCATGCAAATAAGGTGAATATGCAAAATTGTAATCTTTGAAAAGCTTCAACACTATTATAGATAGAGATGCCATTCCAACTTCAATTCATGGGTTTGTCACATAGCCGCATTCAGTGAACCATGATCCAAAATTGTACAATCTTAATTTATGCAAATAAGATAAATACACACAATTTAAATCTTAAATAACTTCAAATCTATTATACATGGAAATGCCATTCCAACTTCAAATTGTAGGTATATAACATAGCCACATCCATTGAACCATAAAGCAAAGTTATAGGCTTTTAATTTATGCAAATTAGGCAAATACACAAGATTAAAATCTTGAATATGTGTAAAACTAAAATAGATAGTGGTGTCATTCAAACTTCAGTTTGTAAGTTTGTGACGTGGCCACATCCAATGAACCAAAAACCAAAGTTGTAGGATTTTAATTTATGCAAAGTAGGCTAATACACAAAATTTAGGTTATGTTGAACAATGGCAAAGTGTAGCATTTCAAACTGTTCTCATTTTGAAGGCACCAGGACAGATTTGCTATGAAGCAAATCTTCTTTTCTAGTTAGAAAATTTCCAGATATGACAATTTCTCAAGTTTTTTTGTTTTGTGCAAAAGGTTACAGGCACGTAATCTAACATCCGACCAATTTACTAACAAAACCTGAAATTTAGGCCTAATTGAACATGAGGAAATTTTAACAGCAAGCTCAATTCAATTTATTAAGGCCTATCACTGCGGCGCTCCGAACAGCAACGGATATTATATTGTATATGGCACACTGCATTCGGAATTTTGTAGTTATATACTTGAAAAGGTGCATGAGAAATACAGGGGACTCATTTAAAGTTTGATTGCAAAGTAAACTTGGTAAAAACTGAATGTAGCAGATACATTTGTGTCTTATTGGCCATGTCCGTATTTCCACTACAACGTATATACAGATATCCACAAAATGTGTACAGCTGTTTACAAAACCCACAATAAATGGCAGATTTGTGTTATTTTGCTTTCAGTTATAATATATAAGCGCACAACAGGTAGACAGGCTCACTTATAATACGTTGACATACATGGCATTTGATTTGTCGGTCAAGATTTACAAGAAATGGTTGATTCTGTGGAAAATATCAGCAGTTTATTTTGTAATATATACAGTTCAGTTGCAGATACTTATAACTAATCACCCAGTTGTAAAAGTTCCGAAACGTATACACATGAATCACGGGATGTACAAATGTAAGCTACATTGGGGAAGCTGTCAATCAATTGGCAGATATCTTAAAATATATCTGATTTCTTCAAACAGGCCGGGACTTTGTCACTTTTTGTTGCATTAGTTACAGCTTTATAGCTTCTATCATTTTGAAATGTTATAGGATTTTTTTTGTGAGACTTACATGCACTTTCAGAGAATATGAACATCCAATTTTTTTTTTTTTGCAGTGTGTTAAACGTCATCCACGATTGTGGTTTTGTAAGGTTGTATCGTATATATATATATATATATATATATATATATATATATATATATATATATATATATATATATATATATATATATATATATATATATATATATATATATACAGTGGAACCTCATTAATACGGACCTCATTAATCCGTATGTCTCATTAATCTGAACACTTCTCCTGGAACAGAATTGTTCATTTCAAGTAATAGTGATTCAGTAATCCAGATGCTTCATTAATGTGAACAGGTCACTGGGGTACAAAGGTGTTCGGATTAAAGAGGTTCCACTGTATATATATATATGTGTGTGTGTGTGTGTGTGTGTGTGTGTGTGTGTTTTGAGACCACGGACCGGCCGGGTCTCGAACCAGCAGCCTTCGGCTTCAATCACCTAGCCGAAAATGGGAAACGCACATACACTGTACCAACTGTTCCAAATCCCCATTTCTAAAAAGAATGGTTCAATAGAGGCATATTATATATATATATATATATATATATATATATATATATATATATATATATATATATATATATATATATATATATATATATATATATATATATGCCTGTGCTATGGGAGGTAGGAGAGATCGAGATAACGTGTACTCTTTACGAGGGAATGCTTTTTTTTATCCTGGCGCATTTAAATATCGAATTCCCGATCAGAAAAATAACATTTTTACTCCCGATTTTGTCATAAAGCATACAGCGACACACTCACGTGATTTACCCGACGAAGATACATGGCATTATCCCTTTATCTGTCCGACATATTCTGTGTCATCATCAAAATTACACAGCATGATTTCTCGTCTTGCTGTCTACAGTACGGCTCAGCTAGGAGACCCTCCTAATCGTTCACTGAAAGAAATACTGAGTTTTTCGTCAGTGCAATGTACATTAATTCCTCTTTTGAAACTGGTTGTTTCGAACCGTCAGGTATCAGCGATTTTATTTTTCTCATACGCAGTTTTGCGTAGCTTAATTCGTATCATATGCATGAGTCGGTTGTTTTCTTGTCTTGAGGTCTGCGGTACATCTGTAAAAAACATCAACATTACTCCATTATCGGTCTCCTTAGGCCTATTTATGTCCTTTCTGCAAAAGGGACTTGAATTTTCTTTCGGACTCGACTTGCCCAGCAGAACCCGGATGTAAAGTGTCGTCGGTTTCCATGTTTTTACTCAATTTCTCGTCAATAGAAAACAGTTTTGGAGAATTTTGAAAAAAAAAATCTTTCATGGTGGCGCGTCTTAGGGCTTACAAATTGTTCAAAATGTGATGATGAAACATGCATGTATTTTGATGAGTCATCAAAATCTTCCTCTCTCGCTCAGGCCAAGGATAGATCCATAAGTGGGCCTAGATTGGGTTGTGCCTTCAAAACGCACCATCCTTTGCACCTGTAGAAGTATAGGCAGGCGTACTGACAGACGGAACAGGACTTGGTGGTGAGTATTTTGTTTGGTTTATTTTGTTTTTTTCTTTGTTTTTGTTTTGTGTTGGTGTTTTTTAAAACTTTCTCAACACGGCTTCATTTATTGGAACAAATTGCCACACGGGTACTACACCTATCGTCTTAGCGACCATGATAAATTAATGGTCATAAGCACACAGCAGGCTAAAACGATCAGCATGGCTTGTGGTTAGCTTTGCAACGCCAACATAATGTGCAATATCTAAGTCCTAACTGAAATGTTTTTTGAAATTTCATATTACCCAGAAAGTAAATTAACAAAAAATAGCCATGTTACGTTGGAAACCGGTTAAGGTCATACATATGAAAAAATTAAAATAGTTAAGATCTAGGGGCTAATGATGTGTCTTTGTATATACTAGTTGTTCAAAGCAACTCCGGCATCCAGTAGACAAACAGAAGGTTAAGCGGAGAAATGTACTGTGGGGGCTTGCCATGTACGGCATGAAGGGGGGGGGGGGGGAATATTTACTGTGGCAATGTATTTAAAACCTCTCTTGAAAGTCTAACGCTGGACTGCTCACATATGAACGAACTACTGCATCAGCGCATACCAGGTCTACTCTTGTCCGAGAAGTCAACGGCGGTAAGTGTGTCAAAGGTAAATCGTCCCTGAGTAGTCATCAGCCAGATACTTCTGGTACCCAGCGGTATTCTGGAAAACCTTCCGATAAAATAAAGAAACAAATTTTAAAAGAGCAAAACAAAACAAAAACCCCTAGGCCTTTGAAGGCATAAATCCGCGGGGATTTGATATTGAAGGTATAGAAAGACAGGGTCCATTCGCCCAACTGTTGCGCAGATAGGGCTCGGTCATGCTTATCTGCCCAGATGTTCAGTAGCAAAGGTTCGACAGTGCTTCATCCGCCCATCTGTTGTGCCAATAATGTTGAGCCTTCCTTTATTTGCCCAGTTGTTGTGCCCATAAGGTTTTGACATGCTTTATTTACACAATTGTTTAAGCAATAGGATTTGACTGTGCTAAATTTGCCCAAAAAGCTGTTGTGCCAATAGGATTTTGTTCACAGCATCTGTCTGCCCGGCTGTGGTGGCAATAGGGTACAGCACCATGCATATTCACCCAGCTGTTGTGCACACAGGGTTCAACCATGCTTAATTTACCCATTTGTTGTGTCCATAGGGCTCATCTTTGCTTATTCGCCCAGCTTTTGTGCCAATAGGTTTTGATCGTGCTTACTTTGCCTAGATGTTGTACCAATAAGATTTAGTCACGGCACCTATCAGGCCAGCAGTTATGCCAGTTGGGTTTGGCACCGATGCGTATTCGCCCAGTCGTTGGGCATAAAGCAAATCCCCCAAATACCACTAGATATTGAACAGACCTTAGTAGAGATCTGCTAAAGGTACATTACTAAAGTTTGAAGAGTATCCTGCCAAACGTTTTCGAGATGTCTGGAATGTGAATTGCTGACGGATGGAAAACAGACGTCTGATAATACTCGTGTGAGGATTATGTAATGTCAGCTGACTTTTCGCTCAGTGAGTTAAAACATCAGGCAGGCTACATGAACTATCCCAAAGTTGATACCATCACTATGCAGCTAGAACTAGACACCTACGAAAGTTTTGCATCTGAAGTTTTAGTGACATTTAATTGTATGTTATTATTACGTCAGATTAAAAATTCTACGGATTTTGAGTCCACCAATTTCAGCAAAACAGTCTTCTATTGATTTTTTTGTTTGTTTTGTTTTGTTTTTTGGAAAAGCCGGAAAATCTTGTGTGTCATCATGTTGATTGATATACTGTGCATGCTTGGATTTTACTCAAGTTTATATGATACTGATGACGATAAATTAATCGTCATATTAAAAATGAGCTCAAACCAAACTGGAATTTGTACATAAGTGGCAACACGCTAAAAATATATACTTTGTCATCTAATATGTCTGGAGACTTATATGATAAAGTTAAGGGTGGTTTTGTGTTAATATAGGTCATCACATATCCTATAAATCGGACTGTTTCAGGCGTCGGCAAGCGGGAATTGGGTATAAGAGCCACCAAGTAGCTATGTTATTTCATTTATATTTCTTCGAACTAATTGTTACGACATTTCTTAATCCCTTGTGCTTCCACCACTAATGAACTTTTAAGCTTAATAAAGATATGTATATTTAAGTTTAAGGTTTCATAATGATGATTGTTAAAGGGTCCCAAACAAATGTAAACCGACGCAAGTGGTACATTGATATTGATATCGGATGATTTATAAGGCGGCTCCTGTCGGGCATACAATGCGATTTAATTTCGGCCCTTCCTTATTAGTTTCCCATGATTTATGCTCACAACAGCCGTCCCCGTTTACGGCAGAAGGTGATGCATTTCCGCAAGGTACATGTTGTATAAAAAAAATAGTCATTGTTTGTTTATGTATTTGTCTTACAACAGTTATCCTCATTTACAGCAGGCCATAACCACGCGCCACCTGTCTGACTCAAATTGATATTACATTAAAAAAATTGCTCCATGTACATGCAAAAATAAGTGTCTCATAAACTTTGTACAATGCGCCTTGTGAGTTCGAAATTTCAGTGACAAACATAGCAGGACCAATCTATAAATACAATGAATTTTATAAAATTGTATTTCCCAGCAGTAGAATTATAACGATGTAAACCTGATGCAGATTATGGCGGTTAAAGAGGGCGCCTGGAAGCTCATTGGTAGAGCCAACTGTCATTTGAATCCGAAAAAAAAGCATACAAATGAACAAACCAAAAGTAAATCCGTGATAAGAATAAAATTGCATAAAACAGGTCTTTCAGGAACTCCAACAGATAAATTGATTCTGAAATCCTCATTTTGAAGTTTGTGAACACTAAATACAGATATCATGCATGTAATACAGGATCACACGACCGAAAATTACACATTTCCCCTTCTCCTTTTTTGCCAATCTTTCCATATTTTCTGTTACGTATTAGTCAATGATCTGCAATCATATATGTCCAACTTCAAATATTTACTCTGAATCTTGATAAATGTTTGTACACTGGAGAATTTATTTTTGAGTTGGATCTTATTTAAAATAGTGATCTAATTGTATATTGCAGTGCAATTACGTATGAGCGATAAGCCGGATATATACCGACTATCTCTTTATGTACATTAGTTTGTATCACTATGGATTTGAGAATAAACTTGAAAATTCCCGCTCAAACCTCCCCAAAAATGCCCGGATGTGATCTATCGTCTGCTTCATTGTTGAGCGTCAAGTTATCTTTATCAGGAAACATTTTGAAGGACGACTGCACTTGTCCCACCAATCCACTGATGACGTAACATGGCTGAAAGTTTAAACACACAATTGTAACTCAGTCCTGTGGTAGTGCAGATTATTTCACTAAGTGCTGTATGCACACCTTTGTTGTGTCTTTTTACTGTGATAGCAACGCCACGTATGTGTACACTTTTTTGGTGGTTGCTATAAGGTAGCCTATTATGGTGACCAATGTGAACACGTTACGCGTAACCATTTTACGAAACAGTACAGAATCGGGGGGGGGGGGGAGGCAAAAATTGTTGCAAGCTCCACATGCATGTATTGGGCTTCTTTATTTTATTTTGATGCAAAGAGTAACAAAGGATCTTAGAAGGCAAGTGGCCGGTATTCACAGTGTTGTCTTGACACCCCTACACCCCGCCTCCACTGAATCACACATTAATTCTACTTTACCGTTCATAGGATTTTGAGAAAATATTTGTTTCAGCATGTGTACAATATTTTAATCCATTGCAGTCACCAGGCCACGGAATGTTTTGTATTTGGCGAATGATACCGAGGTCAATTATTCAATGAATAACTTTGCCCAGTACTGTTTATTTCACTGGATTAAATATATCTATTTCCCTGATATTTTATTCAATGTTCAGCTGGAATTATTCCAACCGTTCACTTGGCCTTATCATATGCTAGATGTCCACGACCGCACTTTATAAACACAATAACATGTCTCTGGTTCATTCATACAAACTGAAATAGACCAACAACGACCGGCAATGTAGTCTGTCCACCCTAACCCTGCCCCTCCACCAAACGCTGTGTTTTATCTAACCTATTCTTGCCAAATGTTGAATATAACGATCAGTTGCTTTTAGCAGTCGAACTTGTTATGGTAGTGTTCTGAGACAGAAATGCAGTGTTTTATTCTTTTAAATGGTAGTTTTCACAAATGGAACAATATTGTTCTCAATTAGAGTCGATAGAATAAGGTCATATTATTGGATTGAAGCAATAGCTGAGCGTCTAGGGTGCGCCGAGGAAAGTTGTAAAATGCATGTTGGCAATTTATCCTGGTACATCTTCCCTGAAATTTTCATTTAAAATGTTTTGAGAAAAGACAATATTCAATCAAATGTATGAAGCAGACGACCTTTGAAATTGCTGCAGACCGGTTTGACCTGGAAAAAATTAATCACTTCGTAACATCCAGAGCCTCCAAGTCTCTTGCCTCTGCGGGAGATCTCCCGCTTTTTCGTACTTTTTTTTGCGAAGTCTCCCGCTTTTTATAAAATGTCTCCAACTTTTTGTGAAATTAAAAAAAAAGTAGCATTATTCCATCGGTGGTTGTAAAGTTGTACTGTTTTGTCGTGTTGTGGTACTACATACGGGCCCAATATGTCTATGATGGTGCCTGAAATGGTTCAAAATGCAGGAAATGAAGATGCAAATTTCAAATTTTTCCTGGGGGAGCATGCCCCCAGACCCCCTAACTATGTTTCGCGCCTTCGGCGATCGCCCTCCCGCTTTTCAGTACCTGCATGACGGATGATCTCCAACTTTAAACACAGGCTAGCTTGGAGGCTCTGAAGATCACCTGTCCAAAAGAGGGAGATGCTATAGTGCCCACTTTTGTGGGTGTGGGGGGGGGGTGTCAATTATAATGTACGTGGCAGGGTAGATGGATAGTAGGTTTGGGGGCATGGGTAGATTAATGGATGTTTGGGTGCATATACTGATGGCTGGATGGATGGTCGGATAGAGATATTGTATCATCAGAAAACAATAATTGGATAACGGGGAAGAGAATAATTGGCTAACAAACAGACTAAATCATGCAAGTGTAGATAATGCTCTCCTGATATATGTTGATATGATTTGCTGAACGGCGCAGAGAAAGGCTTGATTTGGCATCTAAGTGGATGATTATGAGGCGGGAGGCAGATTTTCCCTTGACTTTGACTTGTTGCAGGGACAGATGCTGAAGAGTAATAACCATATTATGATTCATTATTGATGATCTCCCAGACGCCACTTAATCTACTTGACAATTATTGAGCGTAAATGCCCAGATAGAGTTTGGTCACAGAGACTGACTATATAGTTTACGGTATTGTAATACCTTCTTATATCCTCAAACAGAGACACACATAAGCAGCCTTAGCAATGCCAATCATTATTGAAAAAGCCTTGCAATTTACCAAATGACAGAGCCATTGCCCCATAACAAATAATAATACAAATCTCTTTAGTTAGCAGACCATTGCAACGCCTTCTGTTAAGTGAAGCATATTGTGACAATCAGCTGGTTGCTGTGTCGTGATCTAAGAGCGAGTGACACACGCAACCAGTTAAAGATCTTATAATTAGTAGGCTAATTTTCCTATCACGGTTTCAGCAACAAAAGCCCATCTGTACTGTACTTTGTACCTGGAACAATGACGCATTTGAAGTATGACCCCCCAACCAATGAATTCGTTTTGGTTATTGTGCTACCGGTTGGAATTACAGAGAAGTCCTTCCTCCCAGAAACTTTAACTCTTCCAGTGTGGAGTTGCAGATCGAGTCAACAGCTTTCCTCGGCACATTTTGTGCCCCAAGGACACAAATCAAAGCTGTTGACTTGGACCGTTTTATTTCCTCTCTCTCTCCCTGGAATCACACAGGTGCGCTGGTAATTGAATGGCAGATTTTTCTTTTCGACGATTCTAAATCTATATTCAACATTATTCAGACGCAAACATTTTTTTGGTGCTTATTTGACAAAGGGTCAACGCATGAAAGCTTCCGTGGTTTTTCACCTTTAAGAGCCTCTTTTCGGTTGACCAACCATTAAGAGGAACGCCTGTTAAGAGAGTCCTCTGTGGGGGAAACACTGGGTACCAATCGATGGTACTTTGTGGCCCTCATTGGTTCACAATGCGCAAAACTGCCGACACGTCATCTGTCTCTCACAAGGCTGACTGTATGACTATTAAAAATCTCTGGTTTCCCACCGCAGGCTGCATAAGTCGTGGAATCTAACCACATAAATATAGCCTATTTGTACTGCTCTGCGGCTTGCGTATGTTTGGTGTACAATAAGCGTATAATGATCTTATTTTCTCAAATCTGGTTATGTATGTATGTATGTATGTATGTATGTAAGTAAGTATAAGTAGGTGGATTATCCAGCACCTCTTTGAAAGTGTCATATATAGGTACAGGCGTATTTATTCGACTCAATTTAATTCAATGGTTTTATTGCAGACCCTAGGCCCATATTACATACTTACATCAATATAAAAGTGTAACGATATTTTATGTATATATATATATATATATATATATATATATATATATATATATATATATATATATATATATATATATATATATATATATAAAATCACATGGTGATTTGACTATATTATCAAAGGTGAGCCATTTTATATACACTGTATCAACATCGAAGAAGCAAGTCCCACCTTAACCTTAAGCTATCGGTGGGTCTCGGGTCACCACACAGTAACGTTCCCAAATTCATATTGTCACTCTCTTCCTAGTTTCTTGTCCATATTGTAAACAATCTAACGCATCATTGTGTCACAGCTGGGGACGATGTTGTGGGCAAACGTTTTACTGGCACCACATCTAGGTGGAAGTCTAAAACAATCTACGAGAGGCATTGTTGTAGGCCTATGGTACTTTAAGTTTATGAGTTTGCTCTTCTTGAAATCGCACCATACATGCACGCACTGCAACCTCTTCTATAAAAAAAGAGTAAATGATTAGAGAAGCTGTAAAGGCTAAAATTGTAATAGCGGGTTGTTTTGTCGCAATTCGGCACACCTTAACGCCTTAATATGTAACAATCGCGATAATTTGTAATTAAAAAAATGATAAAAATTGCGGTGTTTTGTAAAACAAATTGTGCGTCAAATTGTAATGATCGTGTACAAGGGCTGTTCAAAACCTTTGAAATTACTAATATAACAAATAAAAAAAAACTACAGGTTGATTGATAGTTGTTTATGATATGTTTTTTCGCATATTGTACAAAACTTTTTTAAGAATGAGGGTCTATTTTATCCAAATTGATGTCTGGAACATTGTTCTCATTGACTAAAAGTAGTATTCTATAGCTATATTTAGGTCTGGCTTTACAAAATTTGAGATATTTCAATAAATCCTTTACAAGTTCCTCCTTAACAACCTTGAACAGGTATTATGCTTTCCTCAAATCGAGTGAGTTTTGTCACTCGAAATTAGTAAGGTACTGTAGAAGCATCAAGCATTATTTTCTCTCAAAATTTACCATTTCGTGTTTCCCCAAACAGCTCATCTGAGAAAAAAACGGTGTATCGGGAACTATTAAGTCATTCAACTCCCGGATATATATCAATGTCAGCAAATAAATTTGAAAATAGTGCAGACGTTGATATAGTACCATTTCTTTATTCAAGTTTGTCTTTTTATGGTGCAAGTCTTAACAGTGGTAGATCTTCAACTGGTCTTTTTACGCTATTTGTCATGTTTTCGTCGGGCTTGGAAACAATTCCCGATTTTTCTCTGCACTGTACTTCTCGGGAACATAAAATGCTTCGGGGAAATTTGTGCTTCGACAGAATGAAAGAAACATACTTTACCTGTTTCAGTTATTTTCAAGAAATAATTTTAGTGTACTTTGGGAACAACTCGTGTGCTAGATTATGACAATTTCAGGCCCCTTACTTTATTACAAAATACAATTTAAGTTGGTCTTCGTTTCTCTAGATTATATGATGTGCTACAATTAATTTCAAAGGCGAACAACTTGAAATGACAATGCTGAAAATTTACACAATAATTTTAGCTGCTCAATTCAAACATGCGATTCATTCTCTTTTTCCTTTTTTTATGGGATCAAACAATAAATCCCATGTAGTATAGAAGTTAAGGTTACTGCTGAATGGGCGCTTATGGTCTGAGTCACAGAAAACCAGTTGTCCCAATGTACGATTTGCACAAAAGAATGTTTTGTTTTTGCTTCATTACTATACTTGCCGTCCATAACAGTTGTTTTGTTTGAAATTCTTTGACAACTATTTCACCTTGTTTGAAACACGATATTATAGATCACAAAGGGCTGATATTCAATTGACTTGCTGTTTCTATAAAACAAGGGCATTAAAAATCTAAAAGTATATATACAAATTAGAGAGGAAACGAATGATGAAAAATAATCGATACATTTTAATGTACAAAAAACATTCATGTAAAAACGAGGGATAAATACATTGAGATGCACAGTATTTTCAGACAGCTTGGGTGACGGACTAAGCCAAGGAGAAGCCATATTAAAACAACAAAATCGATGTAGGGTTAAGATTGCAAAATATCGCGCGCTGCAAATTCCAGGCACAGAAAAACACAGTGTTTCTTGTTGGAATCATCTCTATTACTCGAAATTGTACGGGTAAACCTCACTGTCCTTCATTTTCATTTATAGCATATGTCTTATTCTGTACTGGGACAATGATACCATTTTTATTACTCAGGTGCCCGTTCTAGCGGGTCCATATAACAGGTATTTTCAGCCATGTATGACTGCAGTAATCGGAGAAGAGATGGATTGTGTGCGTCACCTCTATTTTAATGCGCACTGTTTCCTAGTGGTTGTTCCACGAATTGTATGAATGGAACCAATAAAAGATTTTGACTATTGTTAGTCACCATCTGTTCACGTCAAGATTGACACGTTCCTGTCTCCCGCCTCTCGCATCCCGTACGGGCCCATTATGACCCATTTGTACGAAAAGAGTATGTCCTGGTGCTACGCTTTTCTTTTGCCTCTCCGTGTTATTAATTTTGTTCTGTACTCTGTGTGTGTACACTGTTCATCTATTTAGCAAATAATGAAACGAATGTCATGCCTAGAAATCAAAATAACGACTTTGGCGTCCTGGAAGTGGGAGCTGTCATTATAAAAGTGCAATGATTTCAGCTTTATCGTAGCTTGTGTATTGTTCAACGCTTAGCCGTAAGAGAAGGCTGAGTAAATTGCCATTTCGAAACTCTATGCTTTATGATAACAATAGATTGCAAATTTTGTATTTATTGTCCAGCCCGTATAACATTTCCAATGGTTCACAGAAAAGCAACCCGTACAAGGACGACCTATAGTCTCTAGGTTGTCGTGTGTTTGATAATTTTCTTAAAAATTCGAACGTTTGTGTCAACTGCAACCAAACCATTTAGAAAAGTATTCTCAGTGGACGGTGGATGCCGATGAAATCTGTTGACTCCGGGTAACGCCTTCATACATTTTGCACGTGAAATGTATAGAAGCAATGCCTGTTTTCCAATCGCTTTTTGAAGTAAAATATGTTCACACGACAAAGTTTTCAGTGCTGATCACAAAAGTCGTGCTCATGTGGATACCATTGTGATACCATCTTCAAAGTCTTTATTAATGATCTTTTATTCAAGTAACAGCATGCCTCTAGTTCTACAGGACAAAACGTACAGGTCAGCAGCTTTCTTCGGCGAGCTTTGCACCCAAAGCACACCCGAGAAAGCTGTTGACTCAATCCAAAATTTAACATAGACAGATATAATTTTGACGTCCTAACTACTCAAGGGCTTAGTATTGATTTTTATCATCACTTGGTGAGAGCTAAATTGCCAACTGAAAACGTTATGGTTTGTTCTTCGAGGCCATGATCTGTACAGTAGGTACGAAGTACTTGAAACGTTATGAGTAAGTTCCCTGGTTAAAAGCTAAATGAACAACCGAGATGTATTGATTTCCATTGCTTCCTACTGAAAGCTATAAATAATTGTTAAATATTTGGAGTTTTACTCTACCACTTAACAGCTTAGTGAATACTTTACTGTATATTTTGAGTTTCATTTCAAAGGTAAAGGACCTGGGTGACCTTAAATTGACTCAAGGCCATTCTTTCTCAAACTTGAATTCACCTTTCCAAAGGGAGATCCAAGGTAAAAGTTTTGTGATCCTAGCTTATCTAGTTCTTCTTATAGTCCTTGCAATTTTGTTTAAATTGATTGACCCTCGTAATCTTGAAAACAGGTCAAGGTCACTGTCCTTCAAACCTGAGCTAGACTATTACAAGGGTAATTAACTGTAAAAGTCTTATGATCCTATCTCATCCAGTTCTTAAGATCTCATGAGCAAGACAATTATTAAAGAGAAAGTTGTCTCTGGTGGCCCTCAAATTAGGTCAAAATAACTGTCTTTCAAACTTGACAGAGACCCTCACAAAGGTAATTATCTGTAAATATTTCAAGATCTTAGCAATTCTGGTTCTCCTGATATTGCGTGCAAAAAATGCATAGAGAATTGACCTAGGTGACCTTAAAATTAAGTCAAGGTCATTGTCCTTCGAACTTCAAAAAGGGTGATCAACTAAAACAGTTTCATGATCCCAGCTTATCTGGTTCTTCTAAAATCGCGCGTAAAAAGAAATGACACACGGACGGACGAACGGGTTTACACACAGACGCAGGCGATAGCAATACCCCCCTATATGGGCGAGGGGTAAAAACTGTTCTTCTATGGGGCCCAGCATACAATAAAGCAGTATGTGAAGCACTTTAATAAAATGCAATATTTAAGCAATAGAGCGAGCGGAAGGTACATGCCATATAATTTAGAAGTACAATTAAAACCAAGAAGAGTGATCTTTTTATTCAAAGACCGTGCTAGATATTTAGCATTAAATCGACGATAGCTTCGAGGTTCTTCGAGGTCCAAGTTCTTGGACCATTATAAAAAAGTGATTGTTTGGACTTCTCGGTACGGGGTTGCAGGATTCAACGAGGGACAAGCTACTTCTAGTGTAAACGGGATGGACTGTACTTCTTGTGATGAATTTAGTTTGTAGCTAATTTGTGCCATTCCATTTTAAGATTTGTATGATAACATTGAGATATGAAACCGTCGACGATCAGCTTATTTTGTCCAACTTAAACTTTGAATAAGTACTGTTACGCTGGGACTGACAGTGACTAATTTTTTATTACTCAACTGTTACTGTCGCGAGTTTGGATACCAGTATCAGTAGATAAGTGAATAGTAAACTACAGTCTATTTCCAATATAACAAAAATACAAATACTTGGCCAGATTTGACAAAGAGAAAAACGCTGTCAGCAGTTCTGACTCATGGTTAAAAATACTTATATTGAGTGCCCATAGATATATCCAAATTTGTGTGCAGAATTTTGGGGTAAACCGGCATGCGCTTATTAAAACACACTAGACAACTGATTTTTTTTAACAGATGTTTTAGGAACTTGTTATTAATCGAGGACACGGTGCAGGGATATATACGAACATCTGTCTCATGGGGAATTGAAAAACACTAAATTGCCCAGTTCTCACAGAAGAAACAATAAAAATCTAGAAATATTACGTTCTATTAAGCTAGAAATATACACGGTCAACTCTCGTATTTTGGCATGAGATCAATATTCAACAAATAAGGTGTGCAGTCAAGCGGTAATACTGAAAGGGGAAATATGCTGCGTGTCAAAACCTTGTCTTTTTCCTTAAGATTTTGCTTTCTTAACAATTTTATTATTCAAATAAAATCTATGATATAGTTCACAGATGATTATTACTTTTATCATATATTTTATCTGTCAGTAAATTGGCGAAAAATACCTTATGCGTACGCTCAACTTTTTCATATTCGCGGTCGAAATTGATCAACAACAACTGATAGTTTCAGATGTTGTCTTTTTCATTTACTTTTCATTGTGGCGCTCTCATAAAACTGTTGAATGAATATATATGTTTTTCTTTTCTTTGTATTTTACAGGTCGCGTTTTGGACGCGTTACAGCAAAGAATATGTTGGATTAAACTGTCAGTCTCGTACCTTTGCGGGAGAAATGTGAATTAGTGTACAGGTGCTGCATGTCTGGTTGACCCGTATCTCATCTTGCACGTGATATCTGATAAAACACAGTAAAGCAAGCCCCATTTTATTGCATGAACAAGCATAAAGTTCAAAATATGATAAAAGATAATACAGATGTTGCATCTCTCATTGACCCCTACTTCAACTTTCGAAATAATAGGTCCATAATGTGACTAAATATAAGAAACTTAGTTGCATTTTACTGCACAAGCCAGAACATAAAGTTCAAAAAGTTTTATCAAAATAGAATAACGATTGTGCGGATCATAAACGCACACTTCATAAATTGGCACTCTTTGGTTGATTTCCTGGAAATCTCGGCTGCATACTTGCCATCTGATGGGGGATGTTGGTGAACGCGAGCTGCCAACAGACTTGTCGGGAAGTGACGGTGCGGAAAGCCTCGTTCCTATCTCACGGTTCGCTGGTTGGGTTGCAGCCTCAGAGCAGCATGTGAGACGGGAACTCCGAAATTGAGGCTTTAACTGGTTGGCTCCCGATATCTCAACAGGCAAATTTTCAAAGCTGATAAATCACCCTTTTTGTAAGCTAGGATTAAGAAGACATCAATATATATAGCTGACTTGGCATGTCTTTTGTTTGACGGTACGTAAAGTAGTGATCTAAGTATACAAGTAAACACAACGGCTAAAGTTTGAAAACCCATCTGTCACGCTGGCAAAAGAATGTATTATGTGTATGTGTGATCATTGTTAATAGGATGAATAAATTAAAGTAGCCAGTTATTGGAATATTTGTTTATTATAGGCACTAGGTGCTTACCATATAGTTCAAATAAAGTCTATTTAGTATGGTGGATGAAGTTTAGAAGGTACGGGACACAATGCGGTACTTCGAGGAGAAACTGTCTCTGTTGGTCATTTGCTTCTAACACGGAGTTTATTAAGTTGGGGTAGAACAAGAATGTTCTATAATCAACCAAAGTTACATGATAAACAAAAAACTTCTGTTCTAGACTTCTATAGTTTTAAACATTAAATGCTGCAACTATTGCTTTATGATGAGAGTGGCATCAAGATCATTGTCCTTGAACCGCGACAAAGACTTACAATGGTGATCAACTGGTAAAAGATTTGTGACCTAGCTTCCACAGTTTTTGAAGTATTTCGTGCAAGAAATTTAGACAGAATCGATCTTCGTGACCTTCCAATTGGGTAAAAGTCTTTGTCCTTTGAACTAGATATAGACTTTAGGCAGGGTGGTCAACTATAAAAGTTTTATCTTATTCATATTGAATCAGATGGTTTCCGGTATATCGGATATAGGATGAAACCTTGCGTCGAAACGTTCTTTTTAGAACTTCCAACTCTTATCTGATAACATCATACGTGGATGGTATGTTCAGTTTTGGCACACATGTTAGTAGCCATAGAGCCAGCTTCAACTGATTTTCCCATACATTACTAACTGAGGCTGGGATCAAACTATACTTTTTTATGGACATCAAGTTTTCAGCCTATTTTTCCGGTTTCTCGGAGCTGCACTGTTTGACCTCTTCTTGAAAATATTAACTTGTTCCATACCGTTTCCCCCTTTTCTGCCTTTTTTTTATTGCATTTCAGGAGGTTAGCAGTTCCGAGAAGGACGATCCAAAAGTGTTATTTCATCCACAACGTATGTGGTTGGTCATTGCATAAACTGTGTCGTGACGCTTCGGTTCGGTGCGCCGGCATATGAACAAAATAAAAAGCCCGTGATGACATTCATTTATACGTCAATCATGAAGTTTGCGACAAGGTAACTAACATAAACACGATGCATCAGGTCCGCGTTATGTGTAAATTAGTATAAAATGGCAGTGATCTCCAAAATGAGGCTGAATGGTTTTTGCCATTTTATTTTGTTTCATGTGAAATGTTTTATGTATGAACATTGTGACAAATATTGAACACCCTCCTCCGATTTTTAATCTTCGAAATATGCAATGCACAACATGCTCTGCACTACACAAAATGACAATATACATGTAATAAGCGTTCTCTTACATCTTAATGCCATTTTTATGTGTGCCGTTTAAACGAGGAATATTCCCGTTAACTAAATCTAAATTGGGTGTATGCCTCTAGAGGCCGCAAACGATAACTGCGAACTTTCAGAGAAGTAAACGCGGATTTGTTTTTGTAGTTTCTGTTTTTTGTTTTGTTTTTGTTTTTGTTCTTGCTATTTTCATTCCTTCTACGGCCTTTGGAACAATGAATGGCGGGGCAACTTGTGTGGCCCATAAAGTCACCCAGAAAGTGATGCATGGGACTGGTTCAAAAGTATTGTACTGGGTTGTCCCCATATGAGCCCCTCCTCTAATGGGACTGCGTTAGAAAACTCGTCGCATTATGTAGAAAATAATGCCCTGCTACTTTCCTCTGTACTTTGGCTTCACGTGACATATATTGCCGAAATGGTGTTTTTACCCAAGCAGACACGTGGTAACTGATAGTCCCCTTCCAACTTCCTGCTTTAGCAACGCCCCACGTTACTTTCATTCTCTTTGAATTAGTTTCTCACAGGAACCCCACTTTCATTATTGTTACAATCCACCGATCCGTGTTTTATACGGGAGTCTCGTTTTGAATGATATAAAATCGTCGTGAATTCCCCATAGTGTCACTCCAAGGCCCAATGGGTATAACTTGCGGAAATGAATAAATAAATGAATGAATGAATGAATAAATAAATAAACAAACAGACAGACAAACAAACAAACAAACAAACGAACAAATAAATAAATAAATAAATAAATTGAAAGAAACCTTTGAAAAAATAGTTATAAACACAGTATGCAGGACGCAGGTCTGTTCGTGAGACTCTGTGATTTTTCAACTGAGACGAGCAATTGACCTGATGCAAAATATAATATTTCTGTCTAGGAGTTCCACAGTCTAGATGTCCACAGCGCATTGACCAATTTTGTATTACATACCATTGGTGGATTTTTGTAATCTTGAAATGAGTCCACATGTATTTGCTCGTGGAAGATCGGGGAAAAATTTTACATGATTGCACACAAATATAGCACTTGCGCTGCAAAGCCCTGCATATCCAAGAAACCATCTGAATGAGTTATTATAACACACAGTCATCTTTTTCATCTGGGTTTTGGTGTATGTACACCATAAATCTGCTGTTTAGAACAATGTAGATTTTGCGTCACGAGAGCAGATGTAAAAACTTTTCGTCTGAGCATGTTGGCTCTCCTGCAGAGAGATCTTAATTGCCGTTTAATGTCCAGGTCATGGAAGTTGTTGAAAATCATGTGGCTAAGATACTTGAAACGGTCTTCATAAGTTAGTTTCTCTCCCGATAGATATACAATAGCGTCGATGTCAACGGCCAAAGCACTTGGTTTAAAACACGTACACTCTGTTTTCTTTGTATTAAAAGAGAGATCATAAGCAAAAGCGAATTCCTCACAACAGAAATGAGTTTTCTTAGGCCTTTACCAGAGGGGGTAATCAGGACCACATCATGAGCTTAGCTGAGATTATTATTAATTAATGTACCACCTACATTGCATCCAATCCCGCTACTCACTAGTTGTATGTTAAGATTATCTATATACACATTTAAAAACCGGGGAGAGATTGTGCCTCCTTGAAGCACCCCGTTTGTTAGAGAAGTTGGAGGTGGCAGACGACCATCCTACACAAAACATCTGTGTTGCGAACCACACCATGAGCAATAGGAAAGGTCAGAATTAGCTCTAAGGTGTGTATTCACCCCAATACACAACTGAATACACAGACATTTGGAAATTGGAGGGCTAGAGCTGTGTATTCCCATTAGTTTGTATCTTGAATAAACTGGTCACTTATGTAGCTGTGGTTATATGATTTTTTGTGAGGTATTAAATTGTGCATCTAGATTTACTGGCTGAAATTTGGTGTTTCTATGTGCAGTGGTTTTCAAGTTAATAAGTTTCAAATTACAATGTAAAGTAATGGGAATGCACTAGCCCTCCACTGACTGCAGTGCCCTAGGGCCTTTAGGAAGTTCTTGAACATTCTATTCTTGTCTTTGTCCATTTAACAATACTGTATTTGTGTCTTTTTGTTCAGAACCACTTCCTGGTAGTCATTACCCTATTCCGCAGTTCGAACTCTTTACTCTCCATAAGCTAACCTGTCACTGTCTAACCTATATACATATGGAAATACTATTGTCCATATTGCACACGTTCTTCTGTAGAATTTTGACATAGGCTGTATTAGCCCAAATAAATAAAAGGGTCTTCAGCGGGTAACTATTCAAGAACATGTTTCGGAGCCTGTACCGGTACATGTCGCTCTGAGCAGAGCTTCCTTGCCTAAGGTAAAAATTAAGCAAAGACAACTAACATATAATGGATAAATATGAACGTGACAAATGATGAATTAGCTAAATGAGTGAAGTTTTGCATATAAATGCAGGGCTTTATTATGAATAAAGAATGCATGTCAAACAAAACATAATTACTAACTTTGTGTGGTACAAGTTGAGATAAAAACAATTTAACTTACTCCTGAACCAGTATGTACCCTTTCTAGCTGGACAGCTTAACTTAGTTAAACCACCGACCAGTGTATAACTGAAATAGAAACAAACTGGGTCATTATATTAAGTCCCGCTGATTGTAAAATAAACATTGCAGCTGGAGCACCTGTACAAACCGAGGGAAATCCTAACAAGTAATGCAACAATGGACATCCAGCACCAGAAATGTAAAACAAACCCCATGATGTCACCTACTCCTCACTGTGAAAGTTTCCAAACCATAAAGTTCTGTTACGCTGCCAACCCCGAGTTAATGTTTCAACATTATGTCTCAAGTTTGTGACATTTGAGTACAGTCAAATTGGGGAAATTTTTTGACATCGAGTAAATGTGCACTCAGGCATGTCAGAAAAGAAAGAAAGCCATTAGCATTTAAGTAAAAAACATGCTATCAAAACAATTTTTTAACCAGATTTTAAGTATGATTAGGCAAACTTGTAACTGTCGTAGGTAGCTGCTTGCTACCGATAGCCCCTGGGGGTTTAACCTGACAGAAAACAGGTAAGCCTAAAATGTCTGAAAAGTGAATATTAAAACAGAATGATGCCAAAAGATAGATTGCAAGTATGAAATCTTTAAAATTATTGTAGCTAAACTTTAACAACCTATGTGTATTAACAGCAAAATTTGTATGGCATGTCAGAAAAGAATGAAAGTCATCAGCTTCTAAGTCAAGAAAGTGTAATCAAAATATATTTTTTCTCAACTAGATATCAAGTACAATTAGGCAAGCTTGTAACTGGTGTAGGTAGCTGCTTGCTACCAATATCCGGCCCCTGGGGGTTTAACCTGACAGAAAACAAGCTAGCCTAAAATATCTCAAAGGTGAACATTAAAACAGAATGATGCCAAAACATAAAATTAGGTAGCAAAACAGGCAAGTCTTAAAATCTTTAAAATTATTGAAGCCAAACTTTCTGACAATCTCTAGATATTTACAGCAGAATTTGTGGAAATATTTGGTCAAAAGCACACTTTTGCATCCTCTTGACTCAAGTTTATTGTAAATAAGTATGGTTCCAGATGCAAAGTCCTGAAATTTAGAACAAATACTACCGAATCTCAAAATTTGTGACACATTTGTATCATATCCAATAGTTTCAGAAATATAACTGTCAGGGAAAGGATAGTTAACTACTTCAAGGTTAAACTCATCAATTTTGTGATAGACTTTAATGCAAAACCTGTCATTAGTGACCCGAATATCCAAGTCCAGAAACACATCTCTAAAACCACCTGAATTGTTAGTTTCCAAAAGAATACCTGTTGGCAGAATTTCTTTAGCAACTTTATTGAAATTTTATACATTTACACAAGCAAATCATCAATATATCTTGCGTTGTTTGATAATTTTGTAGCCATTCCTTTCTCATCATTTTATCCATATAGTAAGATTCAAGCCAGGCTAAATATAAATCAGCAAGTAACGGTGAGCAGTTGCTACCCATTGGAATGTCTTTTATTAGTTGGAAAACCAATAGTCTGCATTGAACAAAAGTATCATCCAAAAGAAATTCATCTATCAGAGTTTCAACAGTATAAGATTTAACGTTACTTTTTGAGTATTTATTATGTGACCAATATGCGTTCTTTAAATATGAATTAATATTTATGTGTGGTTTACCATTTTGTTTTTGCTGATTAATTCTTAAAGAGATGTTTTGCCTTTATCTATGCGTAGATATGTGTATAGTGTGAAAAAATAAAAATATTTGATAGTTTTGCTTTTAAATCTGATTTTAAATACAAACTCGGAAGAAATGGTAATACTCCATGGGCAATTTATTTCACATTTTCTAGAAATTGCGTCACGGTATTTACGGAAATGATTTCTGATTGCAGTCAAACACAGTGTTACTTCATTTGATAGTTGTTTTGTGACACAGTTTGAAGCAACAGCTATGAATCTAGAACTAAAAGGGTTTATATGGAATTTGGTTATCCAGAACAAAAGTAGAATAGAGGAGTCCTCTTCAGATTTTTTAAACTTAAAATTCCTTTTCATTTCATTTTTATGTGTATCTATCAAATTAAAAATGGACTGTTTGGATAATTGACTGTTTGTGCAATTTATGTACATCATTTTCTCTTATATCTGAAACATTGTTTATGCCAAGTTTATTTTTCAAAACATCAAGATAATATTTTTTGGAGATGATCCCCAAATTGTTACATGTCATATCAATGTTAGTGATTACAAACCTTTTTTAATTCTTTGACAGTTCTTGAAACTTTCTGCTGCTTAAAATTTACCATATTGGAATTCTTAGCGTGGGATTTGTAACGATAAATTCTATTTCTTAAGACTCTTTTCAATTTTGATAACCATTCTTCAAATTTC
Organism: Hermodice carunculata; assembly: GCA_964020975.1. Taxonomy (NCBI): domain Eukaryota; kingdom Metazoa; phylum Annelida; class Polychaeta; order Eunicida; family Amphinomidae; genus Hermodice; species Hermodice carunculata. Next base: position 42,194,938 of record OZ026613.1, read on the forward strand.
TAAAATTCTATCTTTTCTTTTCTTTGCCCACTTCACTCAGTAGGAATCAAATGCATTACATGTATCCTGGAAAATGCTGTTAATGTTCAACTTAGGACATATGTATTTGTACCTTTTTCATCAATTCTTTTAAACGCGAATTTTGTATTATATTCAAATTATCTGTAAATACATGTTCGTGGTATGTATCGACAAAGTTGGAATATTTATTGTTAGACATACAGTCAAAAGTTTGATTAGCTGCGATATCAGCAAGTGTAACTGAAGCCAGAAATTTCTTGTAATTCATGATACTTTGTCCAATATTATTGACATATTTATAGCAAATAATTAGGAGATGTTTTGTTTTGCATTTCTTGGGAATCATGTTACGAACAAATTTCAATTAGAAAAGGGACTGAATGTCCAGTGAATCAATAATATTGTGTTTAAAAGGAATGCTGCAAAGCATTTGATTCATTTTTTCTTATTAGAACCTGGTTTCTGAATGGTTGTTGTGTACGCATAACCAATTTCACAAAACAACTGTGGACATGTGTGTTCGGAACAAGTAAGACCCAAATATCCATTGATTCTGGTTATATCCGGAAATGAGAGTGCTTTAAGAGCTAAAACGTAATTGATCAATGCCATTAGAGAAAGCCTGTAATAAACTTTGAACAAGGTCTCATGAACCCACGTTTCTAAATTGTCTGTTTTTCCGTGATTTTCTTTGTCTATGAATCTTTTGGATACCGACCTGATTAACTATCTTGGTGTAACAAATTTGGCTGTATGTGATCAATAATTTGTACCCGGTAATCCAAACGTAAATGTTCCTCAGAATTGAAATGGTTACACGACAATGTGTTTAATTTGTTACCTTTAATTGTAGTTTTGCGTGCGCAAAATATCTTTTTAACTGATTGAGTAGTTAGGCCTATATATTGTGATTTACATTTGATGCAGGATATCAAATAAATGGCATTAGAAGACTCGCAAGATAACACCTAAACCTCTGAGCAAGGGGTTCTCGATTTGAATTTTTTGTTAGTAACGTCACTGTGAACTTCTTTGTTTAATTCACAGAATTGACAGTTACTATTTCCATCAAAATATATTCCACAATCAGCGCTCGAGACTAACGCGGAGCCGTTTTCACTTTTGTTTTCAATGTTCTTGATTTGTTTTTGGATTAAGAAATCATTTAGAAATTTCATCTTGCCATTTATCCATATTCATGTCCCTAAGCATTATCCTGATTCGTCATTAATAATTCCGCCGAGAATAAGTAGGTACTTGCCAAATAATTTAAAAAGGAGTGTCCAGTGATTGACATTATTAAAAAGGCCTTTCTGGCATCTTCGAAACAGAAGAAGATGGGACAACCTTGCGACAAATTGAAGCTAACAACTTCATTCAGGACATAAATACATAAGTGTGTGTCATGGTTCTTCTTAAAGGCAAACTGATAGGCAATTGTGCTAAGATACGTATCGTCGCATGATCGTCAAATTATTATATCTCCATTTAAGAAATAATGAGATTTTGATACCGGAACAGTGACACTTTGTTCTATCTACAACCAAAATATTGAGCTCGTAGCATGAACCTCTTATGGCTATTTTATCAAAAATACCCTGCTCTTTGTACCAAAGGCTTGAAGCAATCAGTACAAAAATGTACTAAGTACATGTAAGTCCATAGTTTTAGAAACACATTGTCCTATGTCGCATCTTTTTCAGAAATACATCGTTCTATCTCCATTTTTATTTGTTGAAAAACATATTAGGAAATGTCTTCTTCAGCGCATAAATACACGGTCAGGTTGAAAGACCAATAATAAATGCACAGTCAAGTTCAAAGACCAATAATAAAACCAAATGCAAAATGTAAATTATCTGTGTCTTTTCTTTATTTGATTCTAAGATGTCCAAAACTTCTAGGTTCATTATCTCAAAGGTCAGTTTTGGTAGTTACAACCATGTGACTAAGGCGACGACTTTACAGCGACTCAGTAAAATATTTCCAAGCACTTTGGAAAAATGATAACAAAAGCACTCGGCCTATAATTGTCTTGATTGGTTATGTCAACAACTGTGTTCTTGATCAAAGGAACTAACACAACTTCGGTCATAATTTAATTTAAACATATTTATTTATTCTGGATCACCTAATAGTATACATCGAGATACTAAAAAACAGGCTCTCCAGACATAGAGAGACACACAGAATATATACAATACACACAGGACAATACAATTCACGAAATGCTTTGTATGTACCACTCATTGTTACAATAATATTGAAAAAACACTTTCCTGAATGCTATGAAGTAAATACTCACAAGCAGAGACATGTCGATTAAAGAATGAGTATAAGTTATTGATCCAGAAAAATCCACTATGTCACTAGCTCGGTAACCAAAAAAATGATGACAGTCTTAGCCATAAACCGTATATAGACAGGATCAACATGGTAATCAAAATATGAATCGTCTGGAGTCAGAAATGAATTTTTGGACAGCATCAAAGAATTTAATGTTAAGGTTTGCAGAAAGGTCATTGTTACCATGTGTAAGATACCGGATAAGTATATCACTTGCTAGATAGACTACAAGACTAGGATTCACACCTGGAGCTAGAATGTAACAAACCGTTTTTAAAAGGGATTTCCTGGGAACTGAATAATAGGGATATTCTAGGAAAAAATGAAGAATACTTTCGTCAGGATTTAGACATTTACAAGCTGGGGACGGTATTATATTAAATCTGTGTAGGTGGGAATTTAGTCCGGATAAGCCCAAGCGCAAGCGAGTGTGTATGATACATATTAGAAAATCGACTGCCGTGTGAGTAATAAACAGGAACAGGATCTACAGACAATAAAGTATTTTTCAAAGTATATTTAAATTTGGATAAAGTTGCAGAACGTCTTATGTCGTCGGGGAGATCGTTCCATAGTTGAATAGAGGAAGGAATGAACGAATTTCCGAACCGTAAGGAATTAAACCTGATTTGTCTTTGGCTGCGTCGGTTTCTTAACTGGACAGTGGGCTGACCATTGTTATTCGGAACGAGATCCGAAAGATAAGCGGGAGTTTGACCATTAACAATTTTATAAAACCTGATTAATTTGAAATATTGGCGTCTTTTAGCCAGAGTAGGCCAGCCTAATTCCTTAAGCATAAGATGACGGGGAGTGCGTTTCAGGGCTCCTAAACAAATGCGAGCTGCTTCATACTGAACACACTCGAGGGAATCAGAGAGAGTCTGTGAGCAATTGTCAAAAATTATACATCCAATTTCTCTAAGATGGGTCGTACCATGGATTTGTAAAGCCGAATCAGAGTATTGCGAGACAACCTAAATTTAAGTCTGTGGAGGAGAGACAGACGTTTTCTCGCTTTTTCCACGATTCTAGTAATATGGGCATCTCACTTTTACTAGAAAGTGTAACGCCCAAATGTGTATGGCTAGTACCTTCTGGTATAACAGCATTGTCAAGGAGTAAAGGCGGGTGATCTGGGTTGTTATGTTTAGTGGAAAACAAAACAGCTAGGGACTTAATAGCATTGAAAGACATTTTCCACTGTTTGCCCCATGTAGAGATATGAACAAGATCTGCATTCATCCGACCTGCAGAGGTAACGGGATCATGGATTATCTCCAGAATGCTAGTGTTATCAGCAAAAAGTTTAATATCACACACAATATTATCAGTTATGTCATTAATATAAACTAGGAAAAGAAGAGGCCCCAGAATAGAGCCCTGGGGTACCCCTGCCTGTACAGGAAGCAAGGAGGACGACTGACCACCAATCGTAACTCTCTGAAAGCGATTTGATAAGTAACTACCGATAAACTGGAGTAAAGCACCTTCAATACCCAGCTGTCTTAATTTGAAAAGAAGACCCTCATGCCACACGCGGTCAAAAGCCTTACTGATGTCGAGAAAAACCATCCTGGCTTCTTTTCGTAGTTCCAGGCCATTATATATGTCATGAACGAGTTTGATAAGCTGGTTGATGGTAGAGTCGTTTTTCTTAAACCCAGAGTTTTTGTGCGTCAGTAGATCGTGACGAATAAAGTACTCGTACAGAATATTGAATATTAAACGTTCGAAAACTTTAGAAACATTACACAGTAATGAAATAGGGCGATAGTTGCTTTTACCTGCTTATCGTTCTTTTTGAATACAGGGCACATATTAGATTTTTTCCAAGAATCTGGAAAGCACTAAGCAGCAAGAGAGAGGTTAAAGAGTTTGGGAAGTGATGGGTAGAGGCCAGAAGCCGTATTCTTTAGGATGAGGTTACCTATACCATCGGGTCCCGTAGCAGAGCTGGACTTTAGAGATTGTAAAACCTTTTTAACGTCGTTTTCATCAATTTGGAATTCACTTAGCCTCGCATCGGTGCGATATGAGAAGTCAGGCAGGGGCATAGGATCGTCTTCATGAGGAAGTTTACATTGATTGGCAAAGTAATTATAGAAAACTTCACATTCTTCAACGTTACTGGACATTACAGTGCCGTTTTCGAGAAGGGGAGGTATGGAATGATTGAGCTTGGAACCTAGAAAACTCTTGCTGAGGTTCCACCATTTCTTTGGATTAATGATATTAGAATCCATTTCACTGCGAATTTTTGAATAATATGACATCATGGAACTACGAAGGGCGCTGACTGCAGTGTTGCGCTTCCATTTATAGAACATGTAGAGTCTTTCAAGAGTAATAAACTCGATATAAGTAAAGGGACGAATTTTGTTGCTAAAACGTTTGAAACGTTTCCAAGCACGATTTCTCTAAGTAACTGTTTAATTTTACAAGTGACCCATGGCTTATCTTTGGGTCGTACAAAGATGTCACGACAAGGGATGAAGTCCTTGCATAAGCCGCTAAAAAGATCTGTCCAGAAAGATACCACGTCGTTAATATCATCAAAGACTTCGAATCCTGTGTTGAAAGGAGCGTCAAGGGCAGCTTTGTTTAAATCTTCGAAATTAGCTTTCTTGAAGTCCCAAATTTTCTTTTTGAAGGGGTGGTCTACGCGGCGGGAAATCGAAAAAGTACAAAATACAACTGAGTGATCGGATGTAGAAATGGGTGGTAATATACCTGAATTTAGAACATAACCTGGTGAATCTGTGATCATGAGATCAAGGATACTTTCAGATACATCGTTTACTCTGGTCGGTTCGTTTATTAATTGGAACAAGTTATTTTGGGATAAAACATTGACAAGGCGCAGTCCTAAGTCGCTATCTGAATGATCAGTATTCCATGACTGGCACCTATCATTAAAGTCACCGGTTATGATTAGAGTTTTAGGATTACACTCGAGGGCTGAAGTAATAAAAAGATCGAGCTCCTCAATAAACAAATCTCTGTCTGCGGCATATTGCCCTGGTGGGCGGTAGTACACACCTAAGAGAACTAATCCGTATTTGAGTCGAAATTCAACCCATAAGCATTCACTGTTGGCAGATTCGAGGTCCGCTCGGTGAGTACAGGGTAAGTTGTCCCTTACATGGATCGCCACCCCTCCCCCAGTACCCACAGTCCTATCCTTGCGTATGAGCATACCAAAACCATCAATGCATAATAATTCACTGGGGTAGTTTGAATCTAGCCATGTTTCAGATACAGTAATAACGTCGAGTTTTTCCGAAGTGGCCAAGAAATGTAATTCATCAAGTTTGTCAGGACTTTTAATGCTACGGACGTTTGCATGGCAAATTTTGAATTGATTTTGAGTGAAGGTATCCGTGGGCCCTGGATTGGGGTGGACATCAAACACAAGCAATTTGCATAAAATTTCAGCCACGTGTCTGAGATTACCATTTAATTTAAGCAGGAGACAGGTAGTTAACAATGCAAGAAAATTAAATGCAGGTAAGACATGATCAGGTGTAAAGGTAGTACAAGATATGATTTTGACCAGGCATTTGCGGTAATAATATGAGCCAATGACAGCTCTATATTGCTGTGTACTTATCCCCATGGATATAACAGAACGTAACAATTATCCGTCAAGATATGGTGCCCAGACAAAGCATGAAGACAAATTCTTGAAAATTCTGGTAATATAATCACTGCTGTAGTTATGAAGTAGGAATCAGTTAATATGTCGGTATACATGGGGTACATACAAGCGTTGTTACAAATACATATATCATAACGCAAATGAACAAACTGACATAAGAATGGAATACAAAGGACTGACACGAAACATGAAAAACGCATATGTAGCAAGAATATCATGGAGATCACATACATAACAAAAAATAAAAAAGAAAGAAAAAGGAAAATGATTGTCAAAGTATGAAAAAAACGCAACAGTTGTGACTCTGGAGGTAAATGACCAGGAATACATGAATTTTGTGTTGACACTCGAGTAGTTGACGTTCACACATAAGAAATATGGGAACATGTAAACGAAACAATTAAACAAAAAATCGTTAGCAGTACATTTGAGTTGGGAGAACACTTATTAATTGGTATTTAACAGTAATATTGTAATAACGCAAATTCTCCTTCCATTGGAAAGTGAATGATTACCGGTGATAAAAATTACCAATAAAGATATGTTACAATAACTTCAGGCTGTATATCATTGTTGTAGTAGTGGAAATACAAGTAACAGGAAGTGGCAAATATTATACTGCAGTTATTCGAAGTGGAAGTCGAACTAGGAAGACTGGTACTGTGAGAAGTTGGTCGAAGTTGATGAAACACAGGGAAAATAATTCGATAACATGATCATGTATGTGCACTCTGAAACCATCATATACACAACATGCTCGTATATATGCTCATTTGCTAAAGGATTAGTTAGATGGATTGATTAAATTTCACATCAAACTTCCAGTGATGGGAGACATAATTACGACAAGCCTGAGTTTAAATACAACTTAACAGGAATAAATATTGACATAGGGTAAATTAATGTTCGACAGGTGTAAATAGCAAGTGAACCGAATGACCTAAACGTGAGTGGACACAGGGGTTACCTGTACCAGCGGGAACCTGCATGAACGTCACCACAAGACGGCTCTGCAAAGCAGAAAACAATTTCAAGACACAATATATACCATGTGAAGTTCACACCTTGATGGAACGCAAGTGGCTATAAATGAACGTATTGCGACTTGTAGCAAATAGAGAAAACAATACTGTGAAAAGCAATACATTGTGATCAAGGTGGGAATGACATAATATAAACCCACGGACAATATGAGCTTTGATTGGAGTGCTGACAGGTAGACAACAGAGTAAACCGTGTTTGGTACCACAACAAGGATTGTGCTTTACTGGACGGTCGAACTGTTTGTTCTTCTTTAGTAAAAATAAGGACCAGACCAGACCAGAAGCTGGGAATATACATGTATAAAATGCAAGGTGAAACATCACTGTGGAAAAATTTGACTCATGCTAACTACGCGGGCAGTCAAGAAAAGTTACAAAGATAGGCCTATACATGTTGGAATATAATATGTACAATGAGAAAACGGCAGAAAGAATGTACTAATAACGATATTTTGGTATTACATAAAGCACTGGGATGTATGTAAAGATATCAGAACTGAAAACTTATTAACTACAAGTCCAGATAATATCTTGGATAGAAGTCCAGGCAATGCATTTGAGAATTCGTATTGGCTAGAGGGCGAACGTTCACTTATGAAACGCGTTGAGGTCCTCTTTGTTGAGGTCATGTCAGATGGAATATGAAAGAAAGTGTGTTTACGTGGCACTAAGTAGCATTGCAAGAAACTCTGAAACTTTGCCGCTGGAACATTTGAGGTTCTCGACAGTGATACACTCTGGTCCGGCTGATTTACCGCACGGAAGGTCCCTAATAATAAAAAAGACAATTTCACTGTAAGACACTTGCATTTGATCTGAGAATAAAATTGTTGGCACTTTTTCGCACACAGGGAGTCTATGGTGAGTATTAGAAGTATTCCCACCTACGGGGGTGGATTCTTGTTATTCATGACTGAGACTGTTTTCCAGAAATTAACCCTGTCGGTATTCAATAAACATTTAGCCATGGCATCAGCTCTTATTCTATCTTCATTCCGTATTCACGACCGCAGTGCATACTCAAACTGACCACAAGTTGTGTGCGTGATTTCATTTTCAGGATCTTGTCTGGGTTGCCCAGTATGTTTCCACGTGTGAAAGGCATCATGGGAAGTCAAGTGCAAGTCCCTGACATGCTCGCTTCATCTCGGAACCTGATTGTGTGTACCTTTTTCACCCAAGCCAAATGATTCGACGCCTGCCTAATGCACAGCATTTGTAATATTAAGATCGAACGCATCCATACACTGCTTGTCAGCTTTTTCCGTACATGATGGGGATTTACAATTCAAGACCTCCGTTTGTATATCAACATGAGATAAATACTTGCCGGATAAGACCTTGTAATTCTGAAGCTTGTGATTATTTGCTCCAGCCCAGTCCAGTTTCTGTGCAAGGTCACCACTGTGATTTGTCAGGACTGGGAGGTGGTCATCAATACATGTAACAGACATAGGAAAGTCATCTGAGGACACCTATGCAAACATGTCAGTTTGACCTTTCAATGTCCCTCAAGGTCAAAATTAACAACACCAGAGAAGCTCAATAGGTACTTTCCTATCGGTGCTTTATAGTAACCATGGGCCCAGAATCCACCACTAGCGAGACATAAGCCACTACGTTAGATTTGCGGCTATCCGTAAATAACAATTATAACACCATGACACATATTCTTTCCGAACATTCCCAATTTCAATAATTCGGTAAAAAACCCAAACCATAAACAAAAAAAAAAAAAAAAAACATAACAGAACAAAACAAAACAAAAACAAACAAAAACTAGGGAAAGATGCTTTGCTGCATAGCAAATCAGTGTGTGTGTCCTCAAAGCATATTGGTATGGCAATGTACAACTATTCCATAACACAGGAGTAGAAGTTGGAATGGTATCTCTATCTATTATAGCTTTGAAGTTATTCAAGATTTGAAATTTCTAATGGTGCTATTTAGCATCATTTAAATTGCTACAACTTTTATTTTCAATTCGTTAGGTGCGAAAGGGTGAAGAATCCCCTGGTAGAAGTTGGAATGACATCTCTATCTATTATAATGTTGAAGATATTCAAGATTGAAAATTTCGAATACTGCTAATTAGCATAATTTAGATTGCTACAACTTTTGTTTTAAATTCATTAGATGCGCACTGGTCAATAACCACCTAGTAGAAGTTGGAATGGCATGTCTATCTATTACCCTTTTGAAGACGTTCAAGTTTTAATATTTCAAATACCCATTATTTGCATAATTTTAAACATCTTCATTTCTCTGTATAAAATGGTCAAAAGTCCTCGTATGGAGGTACAATCATGCCAAGTTTAGAGTTTCTATGTATAATAGTGTCCGACAAAAGTGTCGGACAAATTTGCCGGTAATGAAGAAAGAAGAAAGAAAGAATTTCAGGAAAAACAGAAAAGTGTGTGTTGAAACAAAAAAACAAAAAACAAAACAAAAAAGAACAAAAAACACAAACAACAAAAACAAAAAACAAAACAAAAGAAAACAAAAACAAAAACACCCCCCCCCCCAAAAGCCTCTCCCCCCGAAATGCCAGCAATACCATGTAGGTAACACACTCAGTGGAGATAGAATCCAAGTACATTGACTATATTCAGGTCTAAGAGGTCCCCAAAGTGTCCCAATGAATTTCATAGCAATACGCCAAGCGCTTTTGGAATTGTTTTAGATTTTTCCAAAGAGTGTCCCGCCCCCTAAAACTTCAGAAATTACTAGAAGATGACCAATTGAACAAATATGGTAGACATCCATCCAAAGGAGATGTCCACCAAGTGTGAAGAGGTTCCAGCCGGCGGTTTTGGAGAAGACGCCGAACATGCAAATCGTTGCCGGACAGACGGCGACGGACGAATGACTGTTAGATACACTACGCTGACCAAAGAAGCCCCCCCCCACCCCCGAACACATTTAAATTATTGGAAACCGTTTCTGTAGAGCACTAACCTACATCCAACAAGCCAACCTGAGTCATTTGATACAGGGAAGCATCATCAATAAAGTGCGATATTTTTAGGCCACGATAACCGTCCGTTATAGGTCAAAGTCACAAGCAATGATGACACTCCTGTTCTTCAGGGCGTTTTGCGGTAATCAGGTCCATGCTACTAACGTTGCGAAGCTGAATATAAGTTATTATAAGCGTGCTTTAAAGGTATTGTGAGCGGGATAATAAACAAGTTACAGGACTGGTTCAAGTCCGATGATTCATTTACCAGGGCGTGGTTCACGTCAATTGTTTGATATTTGACGGGAACATAGCCCTAAACCAACACCGGACTGTCGTCAATCCTGTAACAGTATGTATGTATGTATGTATGTATGTATGTATGTATGTATGTATGTATGTATGTATGTATGTATGTATGTATGTATGTATGTATGAGTGTGTGTGTATGTGTAATGTAATGTAATGTATGCGCACCTTGGAGCATCTGATACTATCACAATCCAATACATTTAATGGGTTAAATTATTTCTGATAACACTGATATCGGACGGTAGTTGCCCATAGTTTTGGGATTGCCTCCTTTGAATATTGGTACCACACGAGCAACTTTCATTTTGTCTGGTATACGACCTTGCAACTTAGACTAGTTAATGGTATGAGTTACAGGGCCTACGAAACATGTAACTGCATCCTTCAATAAGCGAGGATGAATTAAGTCAACACCGTAAGATTTATATATCTTTATTCGATTTATCAAAAGTGTTATTTCCCCCTCACTAACAGGCTCAAATAGATAGAGTTTGGTGCTCTAGGCCCCATATGATCGAAAATACTCTGTTCATCCCCTCTTAGTTCTATCTATTCAGAAATTTTGTTTCCAACAGAGGTGAAAAATGTGTTAAATGCATTACAGATTTATTCAGTATCTGAATTAGTATATGGCAACTCATCATCAGTACGAATCTGCTTAGGTATATTATTCATGCTGGATTTTCTTTTATATAAAACTTCATAAATATTTTGCCATGTTTATCTTTGATTATTAATATTGTTAAATCTGTTTTCAAAATAATCTTTTTCAGTTATTTTTCAACAACAACTCTGATAAATATTGGTTATATCTTTGTTTTATAACATTGTTAAAAGGTTCATTTCGAGTTTTAGCATAAAATTCATTTTAAACATTTATGGATTTGAGTATACCCTCAGTAATCCATGGTTTCTTAATTCTTTGTTTCTTATTACAACTCCTAGAAGTTAAACCTTCACAACACGAGATAAATTTCTCACAAAAATTATATGCTTTGTTCGCATCTGTACTGTGGGCTACTGGATTCCAGTTTACCTCCCTAAGTTTCTGTTGGAATAAATTTGGATCAAATAATGCAAACTTATATTTTTTCATACTATGTGATAATTTAAACTTTGTTTCAATATTTTGTAGAACTGAAAATATTGGTTTGTGGTCACTAATATTTGAACTAATTATTGTACTAGTTGCTTCAGTTTGTCTTGTAGGTACCGTGATAAGGGGCTCATATCCAAGAGAGCCAAGCGTATTCACATATGTTGAACTATCATCTGAACCAATATCTATATTCATGTCACCCACAAGTATAGCTTTAGCATTTTTTGTATGCAAGTCACTCAATCAGTCATATAAATCAGTAAAAAAATTGTTTACATTTGAACTCGGGGGGCTGTATATCGTACCCAATATTATCTTGCCCCTCGTACTCACTGTTTCTAGTTCGCACCACACAGTTTCACTTTCATCAATACTAATGTCCATTCTACACATAAAAGTACAATCATTGTGTATATACACAGCAACACCTCCTCCTCTGCCGTCTCGCATAAAGTTTTCCACATTATACTGGGGTACCTGTAAATACTGACACTCTAACACATTGTCAATCCAGGTCTCCGTTATGATAATAACATCAGAAAAATAGTCCAAGGATCAAGGATGTTAGAAAGGTGATAAAATGTTTAAAGTGATCTTTGCTCTTTAAACTACGTATATTCAGGTGGAGTAAAGATAATCTTTTTCCATTAGTTTCATTGTGAACGACAGTTTGTGCTAAAATACCTGGTTTTTCCAATTCAATACAGTTTATAAAGCCGGGAATGGTTTCTTCCTCACTTTCTGACTCCGAATCAAAGTTAATTGAATTCAATGGGATATCCTGTAGTGGATTTGATGGTGTGGAAAGAACAGGCACAGGAAAGTGTTTAAATTATATAATGTAAGAAATTCAGTTCAAGTTGTAAATTTATGTAAATTCAGTCCAGATATATTTAAGAAATCTGTTGAAACTGCTTGACAGAGGTGATCTTGATCGCGGGGCAGCCATCATTTTTACGCAGGTACATGTTCCCATTCCCGGTCCAGACACACTTTACCTGGATTTAATTCTTTTTTGTTTTTGCGGCACTCAGAATCTTCTTGTTTTGTGTAGATAGGTGGTCATTTTTACATACTGGTTGGTCGCTGAATAATGGGCTGTTTGCAAGGTCTTTTGCCTTAATTCTGCGTTGTTTTGCTTTGGATATGATTGCAAGTAACTCAATCTCAGGTGATTAAAGTATATATTGCAACTTTCCCTACATTGATAGTTTGCAGTTATAATATGTCCAAAAATATGTTCAGTTCAGCCGAGGGACTCCAGCGCGTAATTACTTGTATATATATATATATATATATATATATATATATATATATATATATATATATATATATATATATATATATATATATATTATATTATATTATTACTGTGCATCATAATAAAGCATTTTATCGAACAGTTTCAATTTGCTTCAACCTTAGAGTTGTATTGCCTTCGTTACACCATACCTTCGAAAGAGGTAGGCCTACAGTTTTCGGAATATATTATTTTTTAAATATAGAATTTCCGTAGACTGGACCTTCGGAACTTGGACCTTCGGAACAACTGAATTGAAGTTTGGTACATCAGACCCTCGGAATAGCAGTCTGTCTCCGTTATCATCTTACTTGAGGCCAAAAAACACAAACAGTCACCATATGCTTAATGGTTTATACAATACAGGTGGTAAAGTATTACCTTGGTTCAAACTTATTTTATTAAAAAAAAAAAACAATTGGGAATCAGGGCATAGCCTTATATTAGTCCCTCTTGCACAAAAGGTGGAGTAGTTGGACATTGCACAACAAGGAAGACGATACACGCGCTCGACACACTCGCAAGAGATGTAACAATGCGTGACAAGACAGATAGAATGGCACAGCCACTCAGCTTGAAAAAGTGAACCAGTATACTAACTTTCATGTCACTACCCTGAGTCTACCTGTGTCATTTATATACTGTTGGAAAAGCCTTAAAAATGATTTCATTTTCGGTAAAAGAGCAATTTATGGGACCCAAAATGTAAAGTCTGGATTGTGAATGGTGCTAATCTAATAATTGTGCTTTGTTATTTGTCTCTGCAGACTATTTGTAATCTGTATTTGTCACAATCGCAGAGAAAATGAAAAGAATCTTCGTTTGCATTGCCACAGGCACATCGAGGGAGTCCACTAGCCATGTGGGTTGCTGCATTTCATTCGTAGTTGAGCATAAATGACGACTACTCGACGGTCACCAATGTTGAAAAGCTTGTTTGTTTTAGGGATGGTCCAACATTTTCATCATTTTTGAATCAAACTTACGGTACGCAAGGGGGGGGGGTATAAATGGGTGTGTGCACTTTCACAGAATATGGAAAATGATGGTCAAATTTTGGCTTGTTTTGTCCAATTTTGCCATAATTTTTTTGGAAAATCGTCATTTTTACAGGTACTAATTTGGGGGTGGGGGTGGTCATGAAATTTTGTGTCCTGCGTACTGATTCAAAAATGATAATAATGTTGAACCATCCCTTACCAACATTGCTGATATGGTTAAGTCTCTATTTGAAATCTTTAGTACACTTAGCATTACGCACAGATCAAGGCAACTCGTTCCAGCGTCTAATCACGGGAGAAAAGTATGAACTGTCGAATAAATTAGTTTGAGTACGTATGTTTGACAAATTTTGGCATGATTTGACGTTATACCAATTGCATTCAGACGCAGTGGTTGGACCTAGATTCCTCAAATATCGAGGTGCAAAACCATGCATTATATTGCAGAATAGGATAAATTTACTATTCTTTGTTCTCTCTAGTAGCTTTTCAAAACCTGTTTCCTCATAAATAAAATTGCGGTTAGTGCCCCTTGTTTAGCCCCCATTGTTACTCTCGCTGCAGAAAGCTGTTGAGATTCCTGCAAAGACCAGCAGTCCCACAGGGTTAGTTTGAATTTTGAGAGAGAAATAGAGCTACGTATGTCGTCCGGTAGGTCGTTCCACGATTTAATTGCTGATAGCAAGAATGAAAACACCAAAACGTTTTGTATGAAGTTTGATTTGTCTCAAATACTGGGGTGTTCTAAGACTACGATCACGGGTATCAGCTGGTTGTAGGGGTATTTTACTTGATCAATATTCTTGACACAATCCGTGACACATTTTGAAGAACGCAAGTAGTTTCAAATATTTACGCCGGTCTGCTAGAGTTTGCCATCCTAATTCTATGAGTTGAGGGTCAAGTGAGATATGGCCCGTGCAGATCCTGGCAGCTTCATATTGCACGGACTCGAGAAGGTCTGAGAGTCCTTTACTGCAATTATCAAAAGTACACATCCATATTCAAGCATCAGACGTACCATAATAAGATATAGTTTGAGTAAGGTACTTCTAGATAGTTTAAATTTCAGTCTCTCCAAGACATCAAGACGTTTGCTGGCTTTATCTATAATTATGTTCATTCCATGTTAAATTTGAAAATAGACTTATCCCCCAAGTGAGTATAGCTGGTTGTTTCTGATATGACTTCATCACCCAGAAGTAATGGGGCATACCCATATTTGTAACATTTTATCGAAAATATTAGAGAGAGAATCCAATGCATTAAACAAGACATGCCAAAGATGATCTACTCTGGTCAACTTCTCGAATACCCGTTCCTGCGGTTCGGTGAGATGGCAGGATTTTTTACATTTTCGATAATGTTAATATAGTCGGCAAAGAGTTTTATATCACATGATATTCTATCTACTGTATCATTTACAAATACAAGAAATAAAAGGGGTTCAAGGATATATCCTTGGGAAACTTCGACTTCCACACGAAGCCATTGTGATCAGTGGCCCTGGATGACCACCCGTTGCCCGCGATTTGAAAGATGACTACGTACCCAACGTACTAATGATGTTTCAAAACCCAGTTGACATAGTTTAAACAATAGAACCTCATGCCAACAGGGTCAAAGGCCGTGCAGACATCTAAAAAAACTATTGGAGCTTCATTGTGGTTTTCTAAACCATTATAAATATTGTGAATTATGCTTATTAGCTGATTTATGGTCGAGTCATTTTGTTTGAATACCGAGTATTTGGACTCTAATAGGCCTTGACTAACTAAATATTCATAAAATATATTTACCACGAGGCGCTCCAATACTTTGGGCCAATTGCACAGCAAGGGAATTGGACGATAATTAGTTTTGTTTTGTCGATCGGACTTTTTGAAGACTGGACATATATTTGACTTTTTCTAGCAATCGGGAAATGAAATGACTGCTTTGAAAAATTGACTAGTTTAAGTGGTGGGTAGCTGATTCCAGTTGCTACATTTTTAAGCAGAAGTTGGAAGGAAGGAATATTATCGGGTCCAGAAGCAGAGCTCGTTTTTAGGGATAGCAGAATTTTTTAACCTCTTCCTCAGGGAATATAAACGTTTTGAGCCTCTCAATAATACAATAATCAAAAGTAGGTAGAGTAAAGGTATCATCAGCTTCAGGCTTGCTCTGACTGGCAAAGTACTCATTAGAAATTTCAGCTTTCTGTATATTATTTGATATAACATTTTCATTTTCAATTTAAGGTGGTATATTTTGATGGATCATGCAACCCAATATGGCTCTGGTCAGGATCCACCATTTACGAGGTTTACAATTTTGTTATCTAGATCATCTTTCACTTTTAAGAAAAAAGACTGGATAGAAACTTTATTAGCATTTGCAGTTATGTTACGGAATTTCTTATAGATTTGATGATGGACATCGTATTTAGTTCGTGTGTAGCGCCTCCATGCACGATTCCTTTTCCTCCTCGTTCATTTAATACTTGAATCCACCCGGGGTTTGTCTTTTGTCTCACAAAGATTTCTTTGCATGGGATATATTCTTTGGTAATGCTGTGGAGCAGATCAGTCCAATAGGTTCCAATATCATCAAAGTTATCGAAAGCAATGAAGCCAGTATTAATAAACAAACCGGGTTCCATGAAAATGGAAAAGAATTGACATACCGATAACACAGGAAACAATAATACACCAAGAAAAAAGAACAATTAGAACTTCATAGGATACCAGGTGAGATTAAATTATATGTAATAGTGTGTGTCGTAAGCCACATATATTCTTGCTAACCATGCTCCGATCTCTCCATTGTAGAAAAAATTATTTCAGTGATAAACAGTACCTAACTTACTGGTTAACATACAAATGGTACTGTGTCTAACAAGTTCTCCTGGGTCAGTAATAAAAGTAAATATTAAAATTGCAGTACTGAACTAAGAAGAATACGAAAGTGAATGACGCCAGATACACTTGTACTGTACCAGCAATTGCAATCTTTGTCCCGAGCTGAAAAAATATATTAAACAAAGGGGAAACACATGAGTCAGAATCAAGAATGTAGATATTTCATGATATTAACAATTTTCGTATATTTCGTACAAGTACGTACCTTGTTTGCTACAAATGCAATCCTTATTCATACTCAATTTGCACAAAAATGCAGCATTAGCATTCACCAAGTTTAGATACGTATTTGATCCTTCCAAGGACGCTAGGTTAAAAAGATGATATAATTTTTACCGCACAATACTTTTTTAGGAACCTGAATCGGTTTGGTATCAAATATTCATTGTTTTCTATATGCAGTCAAAAGGATAATTTCTGAAACAACGAAATACTATTTAGTACCTTATAACTGTCAAAACCAGGTCAATGGGTCAATAATTATATATGAAAACTTTTTCCCACATTTGAAAACCAGGGTGTGTGCTAGTTTGTACATGGATGTTACACAAGATGTGTTAAATTAAAGGCAAGGAATCCAGCTGTATACAAAGTTGTTTAGTATTTAGCAGGAGAGAAGAAATCGGACATCAGAATGACGAAATGGAAATCGGAGAAAATATGGGATCAGCCCTGGCCTAATTCGTGTGGTCTCCTTGTATCTACAATCTCAAAACCTTTCGGTCTCCTGTTTTCTGAGGCCTGCTGACCATAAACGTCAGTCCTGTTATACAGAAACATACAAGACATTTAGTTATGTAGTCGTGGCAGTGTTATGAAAGATTTCTTAAGCAATGCTGTCATGTGAACAGAATGGTATATATTGTTCTTTGCAAAACGGAAACTCCCACATGGTAAACTTCTCCCAAGGACGCCCTATCATAACAGTTGAAAACCTTTAGCAGCGTTTTCTGTCCAAGAATCATTCTGCTGAAAGAGAAACAGAAGAAGAAAAAGAAAGGGGAAATTGTTCACGGCTAGAAACCATCAGACCACAGGTAAATGAATGTTTTCATACCAAGATTCGATAAAATTGTGTTAAAACAGCAAACAGGCAGTTAACCCAAACGAAACTAAAAAGATTCTATTTGCTTGTCAGCAAATCAGTCTGTGTGCCTGGAAAACTTTTAAAAACTACCTATTTAGTATTTATCTATCTCCTGAAACAGTAATTGTTGTTGAACTGTTTAAAAGAGACACAAACAATTGAGCTGTGTCTCAAACCTATAAATTGAAATTGGAATGGTTCCTATAGCTATAATAGTTCTGAAGTTATTCAAGATTTAATTTTGTGTATTTGCCTCATTTACATGAATCAAACTGGCACAACTTTGATTCATTGTTCACTGGATGCAGCTATGTCACCAACCTATCAATTGAAGTTGGAATGCCACTTCTATCTGCAATGGTTGTGAAGTTCAAGATTTAAATTTCGTGTTTTCCTAATTTGCATAAATTAAAATTGTACTTTTGGTTGTGATCAATTGGATGTACCGATAGCAAAAACCTGGGAAGATTTTCACAGTGTTAATGGTGCCTCTCCTTTTAACAATTTTGAAGATATTCAACATTTGGACCTTTCAAGTGCCCTAATTTGCATAATTAAACTTAAAAACTTTTGCTTATGGTCCATTGGATGCACCTATGGCACAAAACTATAAATTGACGTTAGAATGGCATCTCTATCTACAATAGTTTCGAAGTTATTGAACCATTTTGACTTTTCAAATGCCACTAATTGACATAAATTATAATTCTACAACTTTAATGTGTTGTTCATTGGGTGTGCCTATAGCGTAAACCTTTATATTAAAGTTGACGTAGCACTTCTGCCAATAAATTTTTTGAAGATATTCAACATTTAAACATTTCAAGTGCCCTAATTTGTATAATTAAACTTTATTAATAAAAGTAATTAGCATAAATTATAATTCTACACCTTTTGCTTGTGGTCTATTAGATGCACCTGTTGTATAAACCTGTGAATTGAATTTGGAATGGTAACTTTACCTCAAGTAGTTTTGACGATATATATTCAACACTTAAAATTTCAAATGGCCATAATTTGCATAATTTTCAACATGGTTACTATTCCAAACCAGGTGCGTAATTTCACTAGTAGGTCAATCACAATGCAAGTTTGGTACTTTTAGAAACAAAAGTGTTCGAGAAACAACTGAGGATTAAATTCACACGTAAATAAATAAATAAATAAAATAAAATAAAATAAAATAAATAAATAAATAAATAAATAAATAAATAAATAAATAAATAAATAAATAAATAAATAAATAAATAAATAAATCAGATTTGCTACACAGCAAATCTGTCTCGATGCTTTCAAAATCAGAACAGTTTGAAATGCTACACTTTGCCATTGTTCAACATATCCTAAATTTTGTGTATTAGCTAAATTTGCATAATAATAATAATAATAATAATAATAATAATAATAATAATAATAATAATAATAATAATAATAATAATAATAATAATAATAATAATAATAATAATAATAATAATAATAATAATTGAATATCTTTATACTGGATAGCCTGTTCAGCCTATGGCTGTTCTTCCACAGGGTCCAGTAGGCAAGATCTTAGCCCAATTATCCCAAACTTAATGTAGGAGAAAACCGGAGGGATTTACTGGAGCAACTGGTCTAACAGGGTGTGCATAAATTGAAATGCTACAACTTTGGTTGTTAATCTTTAAATGGAAGTTTGAATGGCCTCTCTATCTATAATAGTTTTGAAGCTATTCAAGATTTAATAGTGCATGTTCACCAAATTTGCATAAATCAAAATCCTACAACTGTGGTTGATGGTTCATTGGATGCGGCTTTGCCATAAACCAGTAAACTGAAGTTGGAATGGCATCTCTATCTGTAATAGTTTTGGAGATGTTCAACTTTTAAATTTTACACTGCCCTTAATTAGCATAATTTAAAATTCTACAACTTTCATTTACTGTCCATTATAATGGTAGGTTCCGCAAACCTATACATACACATTGAAATTTTTTGTGTCTATCTGCAATAGTTTGGAAGATATAGAGCTTTTAAAATTTTAGTTGCCCCTAATTTTCATAATTTTAAACATCATGATTATTCCAAACAATGTGCAAAATTTCACTGGTAGGTGAGTTCCATGGCAAGTTTAGTGGTTTTCGAAATAAAAGGGTCCTTAGAAAAATTCCGGACAAATTTGTTCGTAAAAGAAAAAAATTCTTGGAGAAATAAATTGGATTCGCAATAAGAAATAATAAATAAAGAATAAAGTATTTAAGAAGAAACAAAAAGAATTGTTTGCACACAGACTTATAAATTACAAGGTGAACATTTAGTTATGAACAATATATATATATATATATATATATATATATATATATATATATATATATATATATATATATATATATATATATATATATATATATGTATATGCGTGCGTGTGTGTGTGTGTGTTCTTAGGCTTTATGTAGATTCTTTTAACCCTCAGAACCCGAACACCGAGGGATCCGCATGCATTTTTCCCATAAAAATGTCCAAGAAATTGCAGATGATAGGTCAAAACCTGTTGACGGAGTTCCAAGAGAGTTAGTGTCTCCACTGACATGTCACTATGTTTGTGTCGACAGCGCAGCTGATGAACTTCCATTTCATCAGATAATGAATCCCAAACTTTTAGCTGTTTTAAACATTTTTTCCTTGCATCAGCCATTAAATCTGTCTTCCACTAACTCTACAGTGATGCGGGTTCTAAGGGCGCTACACGTCCGCGGGAGGGAGTAGTGTGTAGGCAGAAGGTGGCTTCGCAGGCAGAAGATTTGCGTTGTGGAAATCCTTACGATGAGCGTTTGTATAGATTAAAATTGTGCCCTCGAACAAACCTGTATATAACACAATGGCATTTGTGATTTTTTTTTTAATTTAAGACTTTCTCTATATCAACTGTAAATGGGCCAGATTATAATATGGCAGCTCAAGAGGGTAATTTTGTTTTATTTGTGTTTTTAGTCGTACATTATGACTTTTGACACTTCAGCACATGAAAGCAAGCAGAATTGCTAAGACTTTTTAGTTTCATTTATTCATTAAATGGTTTATTGGCCACTACTGGGGTTACAGAACCTTTTGCGGTTCGGTAAAAAAATGATACCAGAGCAAATGCAAAATGCCCTCTAATGATGACCTAATACAGTTTGTATTTGCACCAGACATGTTTGAACACGCCACGTCTTTCAACTAAATGGTTTCGCAAACAGTAAATTTCAAAGGCCAGGGGATTCATCAGCCTCCAATAGGCCCGTGTCATATTGTCCAGGAAAAGGAGACCCCATTTAACACAAGTGTAGAATAAATATGGGTTTGATGGAAAATTAATGATATAAAGTTAATTGAAGTGTGCGCAATTCATGGGTGGCTGGGAATTACTGGTATTGTTCGGTAGCAGCCGCCCCACCTGGTGAAACCGTGAGTAGACTTAGAGGTATCCCAGGGCGAGCAAGGAAAGGCCCGGGCGGTCTCTGTGGACACATCAGATTGTTAAAAACACAATAGAATGAAATGTGCTTTTATCTTTTGGCATGGGCAACTGTCATTTGCTATCTGAACATAAAATATGGCAACTCAGAGTGGAGGGCGAACAAATGTTCATAAATTCATAAGCCAGGCCAACTTTATTGATCGTGACAATAGAGACAGAATTTTTAATAATCATTGTCGTGCTAGGAGGACCATCTGATTGACTGTGTGTCCCATGAGGATGTCACAGCAATATTGTTTTGACAGCGACTGAACAACCGTTAATTTAATCAGAATTCGATTTTTGTGAAAGTGAGCACTGAGTATCTTCGGTGAATAGTCTCTCGAGACACAAGTTGGCCATAATGCATCAAAGAGGCACAGTACGATGCGCACCTGAAATGTAGGACTTCGAGCATGTGGGAGCAGTCGCGTCACGCTATTACTCTATCTTTCTGAAAATTTATTATCAGCATGCTCTTGGCCTGGAAAAAGTTTCTTCGCTCACTTTTTGTCTCACTGAAAGCTACTACAGACAATTGTTCGACTTTCATTTATTACCGGACTGAATCTTGCATTTTTGCAGCTTTGCGCTTTAAGTCAAAACGGACGGCTTGAATAAACAAAATAATTTTAAAACCTCCACCAGGTCTAAAGGTTTGCGTGATTGGCTTACGAGCGAAACTGAACTTTTACAATCTTCACCATGTTTGGCAATAAAGTCAAATGAAGCGAAGATATTTGCACCAGACGAAATGGGCAGTTAAACTTTTACAAAGTGTAATTGAGACCGTATGGATTGTGGTTTTTGCATGTTTGTGTTCATATTCCTGAAGTACCAGAACATATATGTGCACCTGGTGACCCCCGACTGAGTCAACAGGCTTATTCACCCGGAAGGTAGAATTCAACATTTTCCCGCCCAACCGTGTCGAAAACGACTGCTTATTCAAAATTTACATGCTTTGTTTCTTACTTCAATGTTGCTCTAGCATAAAAAAAAAATAAAATGAAAAATAAATCAATAGAAAAAAAATAAAGGAATAGCATCATCAGCCTTCTGTGCCTCAAGGGTTGGACATTCAGTTCCTGGTAAACTGGTGACTCACTCATGGACCGTTACATGACCGGATTGACGTCAACCAATTCGTATATGCAGACTGGCCACCAAATGAATATACCACCTTATGGAGTGGTGGGCGACCACGCCTGTACCTGTTATGTCTGGGTGTCAACCCAGAAATATTGTTTTTCCACAGATTCTTCACTTCTTTTTTTCTTTCCATGGCACCCAAATTTGTGCAGAGGTTTTCTCGAACACCATTATTCCGAAAACCTCCAAACTTGCGATGGTGACTGACCTACCAGTGAATTTGTGCACATCGTTTGGAATAGTCACCATGTTTAACATTATGCAAATAAAGGGCAATCAAAATCTTAAAAGCTGCATATCTTCCGAACTATAGCACATGGACACATAATTTTAATGTGCATGTATAGGTTTGTGACACCAGCCAATATAATGGACAGTAAATTAGTTGTAGAACTTTAAATTATGGTAATTAGAGGCATTGAAAATATAAAAAGATGAATGTCTCCAAAACTATTATAATGATGCCATTCCAATTTCAGTTTAAAGGTTTGTGGCAAAGTAGCATCCAATGAACCATGAACCAAAGTTGAAGAATTTTTATTAATGCAAAATATGTGAGTATGCAAAATTTAAATCTTGAATAGCTTCAACAAAAAGACAGGTGCCATTTCAACTTCAATTCATGGGGTTGTGACATAGCTGCATCCAATGAACCATGAATCAAAGTTGCAGAATTTTAATTTATGCAAATTATGTGAATATGCAAAATTTAAATCTTGAATAGCTTCAAAACTATTATAGATAGAGGTGTCATTGCAACTTCAATTTGTAGGTTTGTGACATAGATGCACCCAATGAACCAAAAGTATGCAAATCCGGTGAATACACAAAATTTAAATATTTAATAACATCAAAACTATTATACTTTGAGTTGCCATTCCAACTTTAATTCATATTATGTTGGACAAGGGCAAAATATAGCATTTCTAACTGTTCTCATTTTGAAGGCACCCAGACAGATTTGCTGTGAAGAAAATTTTCTTCTTTAATTTTATTTATTATGTGTCTTGTAAAACATCAATTTTGGCATGATTTTTACATCCCTCATAATTGACGATCATATTTTAAACCAACTGCACCATAATAATAATGATAATGATGATGATAATGATGATGATAATGATAATAATAATGATAATATACTGCTGGGAAAAATATATTACTACACCCATTGTTCACCATTATGCATATGTTATGAGGATGTGTGTGTGTGTGGGGGGGGGAGGGGCAGGGAGTTTGTTTACTTTATTATACCATTATTATGTGTGGCTGCTAACCCAGACATACCGTATTTCTCAAGATATTTTCTTTCTTTCCACCAAATAATTTGTCCGGAGCTTTGACAGACACTGTGCAGGCTACAATGTTCAAACTTGGCATGGTAACAAAGCTAGTAGGGAAGTTGTCTCTCTGATTTGGAATAATCGACATGTTTAATTTTATGAAATTAGGGCCATTTAAAATATTGAATATTCAATATGTTGGTTACGACCAAATTTATCCAGAGTTTTTCCAAAGTGGATCCAGAACTGGTAGGTGCTGGCTCGATTCTTTTTTTTTTTCCAAGGTGGTGTTTTAGCAGGTTAAATTGCAGACAGAGGGGAGACAGTTCACGTGCTGTGGTTTAGAGGCTACTTCTCTTTGCCCTTGTGGAGTAAATTGACAGACGCACCACTCACTCAGCCACTTGTGGTTTAGAGATCACTTCTCCTTGCCCTTATCACGCAAATTGTCAGGAGTAGGACTCGCATGGCCACTTCATGGCACCAAGTATCACGATCATTGCTTGGTTGCCACTTAAAGTGACTTCATATGTTCTCTGAATACACATATGGGTTTCGTGTCAGGTTGGGAGATGACACTTGTCTTCTTCCTTACATCTATAGTCACAAGTTGACTTGCAAGAGATCACCTGATGGGGAACTTGAGCATTCGACACTACCTGGGTGACACCTGTGGCTCCTTGCTCACAGTCCGAGTCTTGTGGATATGCTATTGATCTGATCCATGTACTGTTTCTTCCAGGCTGTTGTTCTTCAGAGTTTTTTTGAAAGAAGTCGGCTGTACTTTGACTGAAGCTGTTGGGTTTTTGGTCCTTCAGGTCCAAGTGCTCGGAGCAAAAGTCATGTTATCTGGTGTGTCCGGAGTGGGAACCTTTGGGTTCCTGTCCGGGTATCCCAGAACCTCTACCAGTCCAAGCGCTCAGGTCCAGGCACTTGGACCGTAAGTCTGAGAAGTATGTGAAGCTTCCTGCACCTTGGACAGTCTGAGCGCGCGCAACCTAAGTCCAAGAGGTCCGCAAAACCACTGAGTTACCAACAGTGGAGACCATTGGGTTTCCATTCAAGACTTCTGCAACCGCGGCCAGTCTGAGTGCTTGGGTCCTGGCACTCGGACAAGAAGTCCGAGAAGTCCGGGAGGTCTCCGAACCACTGCTTCTTTGATGGGCCACTCCTGCCAGCAGATTTCTTAGTCAGCAATGGGTGTGGACCCTAAGAAGATAGATATTTGGGTTTTGATTTGGATGATGCAGAACGTCGGCCAGTCTGAGCGCTCGGATCTGGGTGCTGGGACCATAAGTCGGACAAGTATGGGAGGCCCTCCGGCACCTCGGCCAGTCCAAGCACTTGGGTCAGAGCGCTCAGATCATAAGTCAGCGAGGTTGGGGAAAAAGGAAGATGAAAGGATGACACCTTGGTTGGTAGGGACACCTTCCCCAATGAGTGGGCCTGTGGCCCCGGTAGTATTGGCACCTGTGGAGGCCTGGGTGACACCTTCAGCTCCCCCATTAGCAGTGTTAGCTTTGCGATCGGAGACTCTGTCTTTGTCAGCTCATGCCGTCACTGTAGCAGAGTTTTGTCTTGACACTGAGACTTTTTGGATCCCTCCTGCTAGCAGATTTCTCAGTCGGCAGCGTCTGTGGCCCTGTAAGGAGTCGCCAAGATGTAGGCCTTTGGGCTTCCATTCCAGAATGTCAGCCAGTCTGAGCATTCTGATTCAGGCGCTTGGACCACAAGTCTGGTGGGTCTAGGAAACCGATGCCTCGGATTGTACTCCAAGGCAGTGGAGATGGAGAAAGACACCCTGATCTGTGGGGGCACCTTCAGCCGTTAGTGGGCCTTTGGCCCCGGAGGTGTTGGCGCCTATGGTGGCTCGGATGACTCTTTCAGCTCTGGGACTCTCAGAGCCCCTCAAGCCAGCAGATTTTTGGTCAGCAGCAGCTCTAGCCCCTTGAATGAGTCTTGGAGAGTGGAAACCTTTGGTTTTCCATCTGGGTATTCTGGAACCTTGGCCAGCCCGAGCACTTGAATCTGGGCGCTCAGATCTTAAGTCCGGAGAACCAGGCAGAGCACATCTCCAGCAGTGCTGGCCTTTGTGGTTGGAGACTTTGTCTTCCTCCTGCTGTCACTGCAATTAAGTTAGAGCAGACTCTGTCAGCAGAGCAGCTTGATGCTTCCGCCTTCAGTTGGTTTCCTATTGGCACTTAGATTCAGTGCCCCCTCTTGCCAGCAGATTTCTCAGTTGGCGGCAGCTGTGGCCCTTGAGACTAGTCTCCTGAAGACCCAGCAGGATCCCTCTGGCTTGCAGATATCTTGTTGGTGGTCCACCGGAACCTCCCCTCCCTAGCTCTGCGTGGGCTGAGCAGGCGGATGGGTGTTTGACGCTGCAGTGACTTTCACTGAAGTCCTTGCTACCCCAGCACCAGGTGTGATGACAATGGATATGTCCACTGCCACGCCACTTACGCTCTGAACGGCTGAGCACATTGGAGACCATGAGGGTCAAGGACCAACCTTCTGCACCCATGGACATGACTCTTGTTCAGCTGATGGGCTTTGATTATGTTCAAGCACTCATTCAGAGCCTGGTTGGTGACCAACTGTGGTCCAGCCACTTGTGGTACTTCCCAAAGACAGCCCCTGTTAAGCAAAAAAACCACGGTGCTTTGCTCCACCTACCTCATAACCCAAAGCATCTGCATTCCTGGAGGCGGTTTGGATGCTTCGGAGGAAGTGTGCTGTAGAGCCAGTAGAGGTCCAAGGTTCTCCTGGCTTCTACAACTTGTCCCCAAACGGGAAGGAGGATGGCACCCAGTCATAGACCTGTCAATGCTGAACACCTATCTGGAAGTTCCGTCCTTTTATATGGAGGCACCCCAGTCAGTGGCAGCAACCTTACGGCCCCTGGAATGGACAATGTCCCTGAATCTCCAGGACACATTCTTCCATGTGCCAATCATGTGCCTTCACAGAAGTATCAGCAATTTGCATTCGTGGGCCAAATATACCGGTTCAGGGCGCTTCTGTTCGGTCTTGCTACAGCACCGCTGGTGTTTACCAGGTTCCCACGGTCAGTTGCTGCTTACTTTCACCACTCAGCATTCACGTGTATCTAGAAGATTGGCTTATAATGGCGCTTCGGCGCCTAGATTCGCAGCATCGCTCACAGACTGTTCTGGAGCTCTGCCAATGCTTGGGCATGATAGTGAACGTACCCAGGTCCAGTCTACAGCCAGAGCAGATCTTCATCTTCCTCAGTATCCAGTTCGGTCTGGTAGCCTACATCTGTTGTCCTTCAGAGGACAGGCGTTACAGACTGCAGTCTCTGCTCAGGTCTTTTCTGACTGGCAAGGTCCACTCAGCGCAACAATGGCTCACCCTGCTGCGCTCCCTGTCCTCGATGAACTCCCAGGTCCCGTTAGGCTGGCTCCACCATCACCCCTTGTAGCTTGCGCTGCATGGCAGATGGATGAAAGACCAAAGCTATTTCACAGAGGTGCCCATCCTCTACCAGGATTATCCACACCTTCAGTAATGGACCATCAGGGAGAATGTCATGAGAGAGCCTTTTCAGGCTTCGCTTTACCATTTACACAGACTTGTCACATTCCGAGTCGGTAGCCCACATGGAGAGTCGGACGGCGTCAGGCCCTTGGCTGACGTCCTTTACTTAGTGCTCCTCCACTTCTGAGACCTGGTGGAACACAAACATGTCCTTGGAATGTGCGACAACAGGACTTCGATGGCCTACATGACCAGGCAAGGCAGTAAGCGGTCCTGGAAGCTGACAGATTTGGCTGGACGCATCACCAGATGGTGTTATGACCAAGACGTCTGCAGGCCATGTGGTCACCTTGGGGAACTCCACACATGGATCAGTGTACGTCTTGCCTGTCCCAGACCCCCAAGCCCTAGTGGTGGATGCTCTAGCCATGGACTGCAGCAACCTGTGGGTGTATGCTTTTCTGCCTAGGCAGATCCTTCCGAGAATACAGCGCAAGGTTTGGTCCCTGGATTGCAATCTGATCCTGGTCGCCCCTTGGCGGCCCTGGACCGATTGCTCGGTAGACCTGTTGGAATTGAGGGTTGAGCCTCTGCTACATTTACCAGCATGGCCAAAGCTTCTCATCTGCAGATGAGTGTGGTCCATTGGGACCCTCAAGTGCTCAACCTCCATGCTTGGTGGTTATCTCACAGCACATCTATGACAGAGGCTTCTTGGAGTCGGTCTCAGATAGAGATGCCAGAGGGGGGCTTTGATCTTCTTCTATAGTTGTTTACTCAGCTCGATGGAAGGTGTTTTCTGACTGGTGCTCCATTAGGTGAATTCACCCTTGGGATCCGCATGTCATGGACATCGCCGACTTCCTGTTGTATCAGTGGGAAGTTTTAGGCAAGAGCTCGAAAACAGTGGAGGGGTTTCTATCAGCTATCTGCTCAATCCTTGCCAATGTCTTGGACATCGGTAGCAATCCTTATCTGTCTGCACTCACTGCGTCCTTGTACACTGTAAGGCCTGTGACGTGACAGGTCGTAGCCCAGTGGGTCCTACCACTGGTTTTAGTCATGCTGAAGAAGTGGCCGTTTGAGTGCCTTGAGGACCCCAGGTGGGTTTCCCACAAGAACTGGATGTTGAAGACTTGTTTTCTATGAACACTCTCTTCGGGGGCTAGGAGAAGCGAGATCCATACTCTAGCTAATGACTGTCTCCAATGCTCACCTGACCACTCCCAGGTGACCCTTAGGCTTCACTTAGGCTTCCTTGCAAAGAACCAAGTCGCTCAAGATCTGGCTATGGCCTCTAAGGGTTTTACTCTCCGTGCGATGGATGCTGCTTTTCCTCTCAAGAAGAGAGCCCTGTGCCCAGTGCCAGCTCTTTGCTGGTACCTTTCCTAGATGGATGGACTCAGAGGACAGAGGTCTGCCTTCCTTCTACCACTGACTAGCCCACGAAAGGAGCAAGTTTGCAGAAATAAGATTTCATCGTGGATTAAGCAGACAATCCTGAAGGCCTACCAGACCTCACTGGATAGGCCGGATGCCTTACAGCTTGTCTCTGTCAGAGGTCACGAGATGAGAGCCTTCAATGGCTCCTGGGGGAACCCTGCGGAATGTGGCGGTTGTCGGCATCCTGCGGTCCTGCCAATGGCAAACCTTCATGACTTTCCATGTACACTACTTGCATGACATGATAGTGCTGGAGGAGTGCATGTATGCCTTTGTGGGCATAACAGGCTCCTTTGTATAGGTTCCTATACTGTTCTGTTAGGCCTTTTCCAGATCCCATCAAAGCTGCCACCGTGTTCAAGTCTATGGAGCTCTTGTGGTTGTATCCGATGTAGGCCCATGGGTCATCACATTGCTTAGTAGGCCTTGTAGGGATTTGTGCCTAGTAGTCCTAATCTCAGACAGTAGCAGGCAGTTTGTCTTGATTTCCTGGCCGGTTGCTGGTTTTGCCACGGGTATGGCTGCCCATGGAATATACCCGGCCCCACCCGTGCCCGCCAGTTTCGCGACTAGGATCTCTTAGATCTCCAGGTCTGATGTGGCTAAAACCAATAGCGTCTTCCCATGAGTCGGACAGTTGTCATGTTGGTGGGCAAGCAGTGGGGGGTTCGGTGCAGTCCCATGCAGGTTGGTAAGGATGGTTTCTGGTTTAAGCCAGAATATGCTGTCAGCAGCCTCATCTCCATGTTGCTCTGAGGTTTTACTTCAGACATCGCCTCCTCACACAGACCGATGGTTCCCCCCGAGCTGCCAGTCCCACTGGTCTGTAGAGGTCAGTGTACCATTAACAATTACCCCACCACCAGTACATTTGTATATTGGCAATGGTAGTCGAGAGGTAACGTTACGTAATTAATATTAGATATTTGGAAATCCAAGCAAAATTGGGATTCATCTGACCACATCACGCTGTTCCATTGATTTTTGGTCCAGTCTGCACTTTCCTCACGCCACTGTACCTTTCATGTCTTATGTGCATGACTGAGAGGGATACGAATGGCAGGGCGGTATGCCCCCAGTTTGGCCGACACTAGTCTCTTGTTCATGGTAGACTGTGATGCTCTGATGTTGTAGATCTGACGCCACTGCTGATGATACCTTTCGGTTGAAAGAAACCTGTGCCTCTTTACATACTGGATCAAGTAATGGTCATCCGTTCAATCTGATAGTCTTAGTCGCCCAGATCCAGCCTTCCTCTTGCATCCTCTTGTTTCCTGGAAACGATCCCACCACCTTTTTACCATGGCCTGGAGCACCCTGGCCACCTCCCGCTGGGTAAGGCCAGCAAGCAACATCCCAATGTTTCTGCCCCTGTCAAATTCAGACAGTTGTGATTGACCTGTACGCCGTGGCATTGTGGATTCACATTGATCCCAGTACTGCCATGCCCCCTTAAAAAGCCCATAGGCACCCCAATACCACACACTCAGTCTCTTCCGCACTCCTCTGCCTGTTATCTTATTTTCGTGACATTTGTGTGTGTGTGTGACAGCTCAGGCATACCCTAAGCTATCCTGTTGTTGTTACATAATATTCCATGCCACACCCATATTTTCCATATAAAGGCATATTTAGAGCGGCCCTTGTTAAACCAATGGGGGTGGCATCTTTTTTCCCAGCAGCATGATGATGATGATGATGATGATGATGATGGTGAAAGAAAACCCCCCAAATACAAGGTAATTTTGGAATTGAAAAACATAATTCTTTAGCAAAATCGATGTGACGAAAGCGAATCAAATGACCGCAAATAATACTGAACCTCCCTCTGACCCTTTGGTGATATCCAGCTCAAAACATTTTAGAGTATATTGAGTCCTGCAACATGTAACTTGGTGTTTAATCGTACATTAATATTGTGCATCACTTCTTCCCCAGAGTGAGGAACCACGTGCATACTTTCGGGTTGTGTAACATTGTTAAACCAGACGGCTGTTTTTGACACTGATCCATCGTAAAGAAGCTACGACGGATCATTGAATTCATTGACAAATGGCCAATATACTTTTATCATACAGATCATGATTTCCTTACAACAAAATGTAAATTTAAGGACCAACCACAGGTGAATCTTGCTACCGATGGTACAATGTGTACTTTTAATAGCCATGCTGTCACATGTGTCTATTGCAGACCATAAGAAACTAGTCGTTGCAAAGATTTCCCAAGAACCTATCCTGTTATGGACTAAAGCATTGGTTTCGACAAACAACTTCGTTTAGACTAATTGAACAGATATGCTTATTATCTTTAAGGCCATGTTGCGTTTTTCGCAGTAATTGACACAAAGGAATAAACTCTGCAGCACTTGAGCCACTAGAGGGCATCACCCTTTCACGGATCCTCTTAGTATTGCTACACCGCGCCACAATGGTTGATCACAAATTTACAAGTTCTCTTGTTCCTGAAATTGTCTGGTTGGGAGAGGCGATAAATCTCCGGCAAAAGCTTTTACAATGAGATGTCATATTATTAGTTTGTGGCCTGAGGGAAGTAAAGATATGCTATTATTGTACCTAGTAAGACTGTTTTTATATTTCGTAGGACTTTCATACAAAAGCGGAAGTTTGTGTAAGGCAATAGAAAAGGTACTGCAGGTGCTTGGGGCTTGTCATTTATCATGGTCAAGTGCTTCTGTACGCCTGCGTCATGTTACGCTTGTGCGTATAATTGGCTTCGTAGTAAGCAGTTATATTTCTTTTCAACGTTTGCCTGTTTTCTGTCACCTCCATTGGATCAATGTCAGCACTGGTCCACCGTTTTGGTATCGAGCAAAGCTAATAGTCCCTATTTATGATATTTTAGTTTTCAAAATTGGCCTATCCGGTGGTGCATGGGTACCAATGTCCATATTTAGAGAAGGAATGCTAAGAACATGTCATTTTATTTTTTCTGTATTTTTGTTCTCGTAAAATTGCCAATTACGCGCAGCTGACACTTTGATCTCTTTACGCCAGATGTCAGGACATAACGTATATTTCTGATTAAAATAATTTCCATTTTGTGACACCAGGCAATTCAGCACTTTTGACATCGGATCTCAATCATGTGTGAGGTTTGTATTCTGAAAAATATTCGTATTATAAGATTGATTGATTTAAGCATAGATAGTTGAATATCTATGATTTAACATTTGGAGTCAGTAATATTATTCTTCCACATGTAGAGTTCACATGAACGTAACAGGTTTACCTCACCCTTTCCTGGTTAGACTAGAGCGGGGTCAACGGCATTCCGTAGCGGGATGAGTGCCTAGCCCTCGCACAGGACAGCTGCTGCCCTGCGTCCTGTTATCCTGATAGGCATTATCGACATTTCTCATTCAAAATGTTCTATTTACGACAAATTGGAGCAAACATTTTTAAGGCAGACGACAATTTACTCCAACGTGCTTGGGGCGATTTGAGCTGGAAAAGGTTAACCATGTGTTTCTACTGCAGTGGATGGTTGCAGTCTTGGAAACAATTCAAACTTCTACCAGAGGTCTATAATTTGTAAGAGTTGTTACAGCTACGGACACCTTCAATCGCTCCACAAATTCGCGAGTAAATCTAATGGCTGTGATTACATTGGGCGAAGTTTGCGAGAGTTTAGTACATTATTCAGGAGTGAGGCCAAACATTAGTCGACCTTTCTACAGGTAGACACGACTCACTTCGCAGGAAAATTAAGCCTAATGGTCCGGAACTACGCTCGACATGTTGCTTAAGTTGTTCTCCTGTGGCAATTGGTGGAATATTACGGGCATGTTTCTTTGGTAATAGTAGTAATAGCATCATTTTCTTCTCTCTGTATTTCCCGACCACTTTGACAGTTTTTCCGTCTTGCCAATTGGCTACATTTTTTTTTCATACGAAAAAGTTTTCTCATCACATTTTATGCTCACCAGGCTTTAGTTATAGAGCACAAAAATAAGCGATTTCTTTTTGCTTATCTCTTCTCAACAACCATTTTGCTCAGCGGTTCTCCCTTTGTTTTCATCTGCGGTTTTTTTATTGTTTTTTTTGGTTTGTTTTGTTTTGTTTTTGTTTTTATTTTTTGTTTTCTTTTTTTTTTTTTATTTGGTGGTGGTGTGGTGGTGGTGGTTTTTTTCTTGTTTGTTTGTTTTTGTTATTGTTGTGTCTTGCATCTTTTATTTTCATACCCTCCTCCCTCTTGTTGCTACTGTAACTGCTCCTCATTTTTTTCTGATTTTCCATCTTTTTCTTCTCTGTTTTTTTCCCCATTTCAACAAGCGGTTACATAAATGTGGAATAAAAATACAATTCACTGAACTTGGATTGAAGCTGTGTGAAACGTTTGTTTCGAGGAAATTTATGTGACGCGACATCTCATTTTTCTCTATGCTTTGCTGCATATACACCTAATATTATTTGAAACAGTTGAATGCAGTATAAGCATGGTATGTGGAGCCATATTTTGCTGAAAACCAAGCTGGGGTCAGTCGTGACATTTCATTTGACTACATTGAAACGTACCTAACCATAGAAAAAAAAAAGAATGGTTGTTTGCTTAAGAGACCTTATCCTATGCGTTTAAATTTTCGATCCCTGGCACATTTGGAAACGAATCACGGAGCCAAAATGAAAGACGGCAGTAGGTAAAAGATCACATACTTGGCAAAGGTAAAGAAGGGATTATATTCAAAGCAACTATACTTTTAATGTGGGAGTTTTCTATGGGATATTAGTTTAAATTTAAGAATTCCTGATCTTACGTAGGCCTAAGTGATGGAGAACAGGTGAGCGCAATGTTCGCGCTTTGATCTCTGATGTGGCAAAGCATAACACCAGGTGCAAGAAACTGAACCTCTACCGACGTCCAGTGCTCGCATGGCTACAATCCCGTATCTCGTCACATAATATGTTATGCAGTATTACAAGGAATGTTCACTGAAAAGTGTTATTATGCCTGACACATGTTATCATTTTCCGGTGATTGGACGTACGAAGGAACATTGTCACAGAAAAAGTGGGCAGCAGTCGAAACCACCCCAGACAAAATAGGTGCAGTGATGTTGATCACGGACTAACAGTTATCTTTTGTCACAGAATGAGATCAGCCAGAACCTACCCGCCTTTGTTAGGCACCTCTTACCGGAGAAGCTGTTGTGTTGACACTAGATCTTCTCAGCAAAAAATTAAAAAAAAAAAAATAAAAAAAAATCGCCATCTCAGGAAAAGATGTGCATTATGCCCAAGAATGTAAACAAACCTCACTGAGTATCGGCGCGAGAAATAGAGGAGCTGGGACTAGCTTTTCTACCAAATGAGTCTCAAGGTAATTGGTTGTCGTCGTGCAGTTGAAACACAATCCTGTACTTCGCTATCAGCGATTACAATATAGTACACGGTGTGAAAACGAGGCTACTTTGATTATATTTGTTTGCCGTGATATAACATCTGATATATCACGATGACCCTTCCTTTTGTTGTACTTTCCTCCATTGAATTACCATCCCATATGAGCCCTAGATTTTTATTTCACCGTCATTAATAAAGTACGTACAAATGTACGGTTCTTTAGTTCATTTAATAAGGCAATTACAGCTAATGTTCACAAATATCTTTCACGAAAATACAACGTTTTAATTACTTTGGTTTCCGCGTTCCCTATGGTAGTTTACCTTGGTCGATAATACATGTGGATGGCGCGGTAATTCAAGTAGGCCTAGTTGAAGTCCCTATTCGTACTTGCCGCCAATGCAGCAACAACCAAATGTAGCAAAGTTGCAAACCTTATCATGCCATTACTCCACAATTATTATCCCAATGATCCTCACACATGTAATGACAAGTCGCTGCAAGTGCATTCATAGACACACTTGGTGAATAATCCTCCAGATGTCCACAACCACTGAACCTGTGTCAAGACACTGTGTCGGTGAGTTGCTCTAGGCCTAGGCCAAGAATTTAAAGTAGGCCTGCCCATGCCATGGGATCCAATTCCTCCGGCTCCACACCCAAAATGATCTCTGCTTAGTACTGTCATAACTGTTGTAAAGACCTTGCACTAAAGAAACCTCTGTCCAGTAAAAATAATCCAAACAGAACATGACCTATTTCAAAAATCGCCCAGCACACGGCGAGTTTGCCTGCTTCAGTGTTTGCCATCGTCGTTCCCTTTCAACCGTGATATATTGATTTGTCACATTACCTCATTTAGCTAATCACATTTGTTGGACATCTTTCGTCTAGTGGTGCCTATCAGTTTTTGTTTTTGTTTTTGTTTTTTTTTTACATTCCAAAAAGCTTCCAAAAACTAGATCTGCAGGATAGCCAAATGTAGGCCTAAGACACAGTTATGATATACTTTGGTCTCTCTTTTTTATGATCAATGTTTCGAGCCTAGGCCTATTTGGAAGGGTTGTAACTCACAGCGGTACAATCTTCACATATACAGCCCCCCCTCCCCCCCCCCCCCAGTACCCCGCTTATCTCCAAAAACGGTAAATTCTGAAGTGTAGGGAGTATGCATGCAAACGGGAACGGCATAAACAAAAGCAATGAGAACGGGTGAAAAAGGCCAGTTAGGCTAATCCCTTTTTGAGTAAAAAATTTGGGGGATTTGAAACCATATCATAACAGGAATTAAGTATGGCGTGGCATTTATTGTTGCCAATATATTACTCAGTAGGAGGTGAGATCAAACTCGATCCCACCCCCTCCTGAGTGATAGGCCTATGTTGGCAACAGTGCATGACACGCCATACTTAATTCCATGATCAAACATTCAAAGCACTGACAGTGGCATGCAGCTCTTTGGATATCATTGTTTTTAGGCCTTTGCTGAATGCGTATCTTTAAGACCACGAGAATGTACTTTCTGTGGGGTAAAAATTGTGTTTCACTGTGAGCTATTTTTAGGATGATGAATCTCAGGGACACCACGAAATTAGGACTTCGTTACTCGCTTGTTTCCGTGATAGGCCTACGGACTATATGTCACATTTTTAATATTAGGCTATTAAAATATACAATCAATTCATTTTCTCCCGCGAGTTCAAAGAAAGCACAAACCAATTGAAACAATTTGAAAATTGACTCCCCGAGACAAAATGGGATTTTTGTCGCGAACCTGGGATCTAATTTATCGCAACGACGAAAATGTTCTCACGCAGTCACGGTGCTCCCCAGCAAGCAATGAAGGTTGGCCCAATGTTGGGCCAATGTATTGTAAGATTGGCGTAAAATTAGACCAACCTTCATTCCATGTCATCATGTTTGACGCACTGATCTGTTTGGTCTGCTGTGAAACTTCCCTGAACCTGAAACGATGTTTGAAACATAGGCCTGCTGGATTGAGTAGTTAGTCCTGTAATAGCATAAGGCGGTTGATGTGTTTTTTCTCGAAGGAATCTCGGGGGGGGGGGTTCTTTTTTTTTCTTTTCTTTTTTTTTTTTTTCGGAATGGCAGGATTGCTTGTGGAAGGTTTCTGTTAAAAGCAAATAAATAGGCCTTATGTCTATCATATTGAGTGATTTTCAAGCACAACAGAGGCCCACAGCAGTGTCTACATTAATTGTTTTCAAAAACCCAAGGGCAAGGGATTGCCTTTCTCTTCGGAGGACCTGTAATAATCTGCATAAAAATTAAAGCGCTTCACATCACTATTGTGTTGGAGTTTAACTTATTTATACGGCTTGTGCATACATACTTTTCCATCATCCT
Organism: Hermodice carunculata; assembly: GCA_964020975.1. Classification (NCBI taxonomy): domain Eukaryota; kingdom Metazoa; phylum Annelida; class Polychaeta; order Eunicida; family Amphinomidae; genus Hermodice; species Hermodice carunculata. Next base: position 42,231,257 of record OZ026613.1, read on the forward strand.
CAATGTAGCTCTGGTGAATTTACTTGTTAATCATTTATTTGCATAGATATTCATCTCTGTCGATATAGGCATACCTTAAATAGGCCGACAGCAAAGGGATAGTTCTACCTTTTAATCGTTCTTGAATTAGAGCTTGAGTACTGAATTTTGTAACCCTCTCCCCCAAATTAGTACCGTGAATTATACTTGGCTCCAAAAAGAATAAAGGCCACTTCACCCCCTTCCTGTGTGTACTATAAATAGTAATTGGAAATGATGAAATTGTTCAATCACTTACTCATTCGCTAAAAAGTCTGCTGATTTCCGTGCATATATTGTTTTGCCTAATATTTACATAACTATTGACTTGTTTGGAAGTGTGTGTGTGTGTGTGTGTGTGTGTGTGTGTGTGTGTGTGTGTGTGTGTGTGTGTGTGTGTGTGTCTGCCCAGGCTTGCCCAGATTTAGTCGCTGTAATCTGTCAAAGGATTCAATATTTTGTTTGCCACGAGGGAGAGATACAGACAAAATGATGGGATGTTAGAGTAATAATTCATTGGTATTCCCGATACACAGAACAATGACTTGATGTCTGCGTATTCACTGTAGCAAGGCAATACGTACTGAACCTGGGGGAATTGCTACGCTAATATAATTGTTTACGCTCATTGCCCATTTTACGACTCCTATGATATTCCCAAGCACTTGGCCAGAAATTGGCAGGATTTACTCAATTATAACTTGATTCATTATTTTCAAACATAAACTAAGAGTTGACAACTAAATAGGACTAATTTTTATTGAGACTTTCATAGTGAGGAGTAGGTGTCATAAAAGAGTTTGTTTTACATTTCAGGCACAGGATATCCATTGTTACAGTACTTGTTAGGAATTCCCCAGCTTTAGAAAGGTGTCTGGCTGTAACTGTTTATTTTATAATCACTGGGACTGGTGCGTACTGGTTCAGGGGTAAGTCAAATTATTTTCATCAGAACTTGTTCAATACTATTTAGTAATTTAGTTTGGATTGATAGGTATTCTGTATTCATATAGAAACTCTGTGCATTTATAAGCAAAACTTCACTTGTTTAGCTAATTCATTATTTCCACTTTCATATTTATTCATTACTATGTGGGTTGTCTTTGCTGAATATTTAGATTAGACAAGGAGCCGCTTCGCAGAGAGACATGTATGGGTACCGGCTCCGAAACATGTTCTGAGTAGTTACCCGCTGAAGACCCTTAAATTTATTTGGGCTAATACACTCCCTGTCAAAGTTCTACAGAGGAACGTGAGAATGCACTTCTATGTGTATATAGGTTAGACCATGGAGCAATAAAACTAAAGCTTCTTTCCTCCATGGTTAGATACTGTCTAACGTACATATACATGGAAGTACTATTCTGTTTATTAGACAGTGACAGGTTAGCTTATGGATTATAGAGAGTTAGGACTACGGAATAGGGTAATGATTACCAGGAAGTGGTTCTGGACGAAAAAAAAAAACACAAATGAAATTGTAAAACTGATTTAATTTTAAAGTTAATAGAAGACGAACCGTGTCTTTACTTTATATTACCATATACTTATAGATATACAGGCATATTGTGTAGGGCCTATGCATATTAACTAAATATATGTGTGTATCTACGAATGTATGTATGTATGTATGTATGTATGTATGTATGTATGTATGTATGTATGTATGTATGTATGTATGCATGCATGTATGCATGCTTGTGATTAAAGATTACAAAGAAGTTGGAACAAAAACAAAACAACAACAAAAACCAAAACAAACAAACGAAAACAAAACAAGAAAAAAAACCCTGCAAAATTATCAAACATATAAATCCCGAAGAATATTGCATGAAAATCGTGGTAAATATTGTCTTGCATCTCCTTAATGTATATGGTTCGTATGAGACACGCTGCCATGTATAGACTGTAAACTTGATACCGTGTCTATATGTTTTATTCAATAGTTTGATTGTTTCCTTCGCCATTTTCACGTGTAACATTGTAAGGAAAAATGTAAGGCTCATGGTATGAATATGCACTCAAGTCCATGCATGGAAACAGGATTATGCGTTTATATATTGAACATTGATATGAAGGAAAATTTGTGGTAAATATGAGATAAAATGGTTATGTCGAAAGCAAATACTATTATATCTGATAAACATCTTTGTCGAGCATGGCTTCTTTCAGCATCAGGTGGCGACACCGGTTCACACGACCCGTGGATTATGAGAACTACAGGTCTGTCGTCACGCTCCATCATGTTACCACCTCGGAAACACAAATATGCATATATATATATATATATATATATATATATATATATATATATATATATATATATATATATATATATATATATATATATATATATATATATATATATATATATACATGTGTGTGTATGTATGAATGATTGACTATAACAACTACACCATTTCACACGATACACGGTAATTTGCGTGTCAATGCACAAGAAAACAATACGATACAATACAATATGCCAATACAATACGCACGAAAAAAAAAAACAAAAACAAAAAAAAAACCACACACACACACACAAAACGATACAATACACGTAACTGCAATAGACTACACTACATTCCTCAGTGCTAAACCAAGTGTAACACGTGGTTACCGCCCTGCAACGAGGTGCGGTGGGTCAGCTGACATTGCCCCCACGGGCCATCACGAGCACCCGCAGTAAAAGCTGACTCCAAACCCAGGCACCGGAGCGATCCACAGGGATGCAGCCGACCAAACACCGCACTCCACGCTATGATGGTCATGAAGAAAAGTGGGATTAAGAAGCTGTAATCTATGATTCTCTTCTTATTTTCACAGTTTCCTTTATAAGTTTCCCAACTTGCCAAATTATTTCAATACCAACAAGTCTGATAAATTTATTTTCAGACGTTAAACTTTCAAAATGAACTCAGAGTATCAAATAACTTTTTTCTGGCTTCTCTGAACTTTTGACAATTCAAAATATAATGAATTTTATCTTCCACTTAGGTTTTCATTTTTCGCCCCCAAATATAAGTAAAATATTCTATCATCTTTAGCAATTTTTAATGGCCTTTTATATCTACCTTTTTCAATATTCAAGTTATGTGCACTTATTCTCAATCGAGTTAAATTTTTTCTCTGGTTTACGTTCTTTAACACAGTCAAATATTTTTCTACTTTGAAATTTGATTTGAATTTTGAGTACATTCTGAACTTTTTGTCGGGAAGGGCTTGTCGGGAAATATCACTTTGCTATTGGATTAGAAAATTTCCTTCAATAGTTTTTCTTTTAATTTAACAGAGAATTCACCTATTTTATCACCACCATTGTTCCAAATATCTTCACAATTAATTAATGTAAAAGTAGTTTTTATTGTAGTTAGCCAGCTCGGGCTGGTATATGACAGAATTTTACAATTGCACTTGTAGGCACCATACTATGTTTTATCAGGGTTAGAATTTCGAATTCGATACCGGTTTTTGCAAACCTTTTTTTAGTATTTTCAATGCATATGGGTAAGTCCCGAGCTCGCTTAGTACTACTGTATTACGTGCTTTAAAATTCACTCCGAATATTATTTAAAAAATCTCATATACTTTTTCAAACTCGGCCTTAAAATAACCAGTTATATCGTCCCTGGCCATGCACTGCAAAGGGCATATGTATATACATTGTGGGTGCACGGTTGGTGGAGATGCAACACGCTCGCCTTTCGCCTCTGCGGCCCGGATTCGATTCACGGCCGGGGAAGCATGTGGATAGAGTTCCTACCAATCTGACTGCATGTGCACGATGGTTTTCTCCGAGTCCTTCGGTTTCCTCTGTCAAACATGTAGGTAGGAAAGTATACGCCACCATCTGTGCCATTGAGAGTGATTAAAATAGGCTTAGCCTGCTTCGCAATCCATGTAAAAGATATAGGTCTATATATATATATATATATATATATATATATATATATATATATATATATATATATATATATATATGTGTGTGTGTGTGTGTGTGTGTGTGTGTGTGTGTATTATCTTGATAGCCATAAGATAACATCAGTAAAACGCCTTTCATGGTTGGTTTTCTTACTCTTACAGTCTGACGACGCTGTGCCACTTTAAAGTTTTCCAAAAAGAAGTTTATAAATGATCTTTGTTGAGCTAAAATGTGCCTGTGTAACTGTGTGTTTCCCATATTGCACCCAATAAATATTGAAATTGTTGAACAGAAAATATTATTACTACTGTTATTTTTCTTTAGAACTGGACATAGCTCATCAAATAGGACGACAATTTCGACCCGTGCGTATTTGGGAGGTTTGAGTCGGAAAGGTTTAAGTAAACTATTGTTTTCCTGTGAAAAGGAACCAATTTCAGTTTTTATGTAGTCACAGGGGCGTGGATACCCGAAGATTCGTAATCTTCTCACTCTGTGTCTCGCACATTCGTACGTTTTCATGAGCGTTGCGTGCGAGACAGACTAGGTACTTATTGTTTAGTCGCCATGCCAGGAATCACGACGCATTACATATCAGTAAAATATATTTGGTGGGCATTAAACATACATACATGTATATATATATATATATATATATATATATATATATATATATATATATATATATATATATATATATATATATATATATATATATATATACTGGATGAACATGTGGACATTCGAATTGTTTCTGTTCTTTCTGAAAAGAATGTTATCAGTGAAACGTATCTTCCATATTTGCGTCCTTACTTTTAGTGCAACACTTCTATGACTTATGGTTTTAAAAATGTAAGAAGTTTTAAAGTAAATGTGCATTGTAAACGGCACGTATGGATGTTGGTGGATGTCACTTGCTTGACCTCCGCACGCTGTCCTGAAGTGACATTCCGGGTCATTGGCCGTGTCTTCCTTCACATGACATACGGAATAGGCTTCCAAAAATCACCCCAGGCGTGCACGGAAGGTTTAAAGGGTCAGTCAACCTTCTCCTTTGGTACCACAAAATCGGCTTATCTCTAATACATTAGCCGCTGGCTGTGTAGGTTTGAATGAATTGTCTATATTTCACTTTTAGTTAATCATACAATTTTCCTGTAATCTATAGACCTATACGAATCCATTTCACTTGTCGCAGCCATTGAACATTTTTAGGAAAAGAAAGAGAAAGAAAAGAAAAGAAAAACAGCTTCGGCTTTTTAATGTATACTGTATGCACCGAGAATATAGAAAATGATGATATTAATAATTGCAGTTCCCCATGGTGTGCTTGAAGTTTGTGTTCAATGACATACGGATCAATACGTGCATCGTCATCATTTCAGTTCCCATGCTCTGGTTCCCAGCAGAATTATAAGGAAGCTGTCTGTGAAGATTTGGTATACACAAGACATCGACAACATAAATGAAACATATCTAGAGAAAAATCTAAAAGCTGGTTGATTAAGCCACTGTGTTTTGTAGGCCTATATGTCGTGTCACATTAAGTCGGTGATGAGAGGACAACAAACTGCGTGTAATCTTTGAAGCCTTGTATAAACTGAAAGGTGACTAATCGCCCGATGCTAATATGCTGGTTTGATAGAATAAGTTGCTTTGGTCGTCTTACATAGTTCATGTACGAGGCATCTTGGAGGCACTGTTTCTGCTTTTTGGTTACAAAAGAGGCGTTTATATTCGCCATTTGTACAATTGGTAAATCAAAAGCGGGTAAGAGGGAACCCACATGGCCTTTTATCTAGCGATGGACAAAACCAATAGACACAAAATATGGGTTTACGGCTTCCACCTTAAGTATTTAATTGTTGCATCTCCATAGAAAAAAATCCTTATATCAATATCTGGTACCTATCATTACACTGGAAACAAGAATGTGTCCATACATTTATTGCAATTTGATATGCGGCCACACTGTGGGAAGCAACGATGGGTATCGTTCCGCGCCAGGGTTATTAAAGGGGCCAGTCACTTCTTGTCTGTGGTAAGATCCCCACACAATTGAAACTTGTTGCTCTGTTCCTGTCAAACCATTTTAAGACCATGACACAATCTAAGAAGATTGATACTTAATAGTAATACCATAGGGGACGAAATGGTTTAATTTGCTTTGATTCTTCATAATTCATTGCCACAGAAACAAAATTACCCACATCAGACGATATGACTCATCATCTCTGAATGGTTTTATAAAACGCGCATATAATATGTTTTGTGTAAATCGTACATGAAACAAATGATGTCGTTTGGATGGGCTTGAAACTTTATTAACTGTATCAAAAAACATTTTGCCGAAAACATGAAAACACATTTGAAACACTTTCATACATGGTATTACGACTACAGAATGACAACACAACCACATGACCAAATATATCATGAGAAAGAAAAGGAGAAGTAGGAAAAAGTCTGAGCTGCCCTCTGGTTATAATAATGAAAAAAAAAAATGAAGCTGTGAAGTGTATCACATAAACTTCTTCTAATTTCATGATAAATGTGAATTTATTCATATCCGAAACGGCAACGAGGGTCTACTTCATTTTTTTGTTTGTTTGTTTGTTTGTTTGTTTGTTTTTTTGCTTTTTTTTGTCCGGCTTTGAACAATTTTAAAAATCAATGTTTGAAAAAACTGGAGACCGGGTTAAAGTTTAATGGAGATGAAGAGGTTTGGTTTCATTACAGTAGTTCATCAATTTTAAGTAAACTGTGTTTGGTTTTTAGGGAATTATGGTTATGTTTTTAGTGAAACAGTTGAGGTACTGTTTGACAAAGTCTGTGAAGATTTCTGAGTCCTAGCATAGAGTTTTTTGGGACTGAGTCTTTAGATCAGCCGGTGCCGACCTATTTTTTATCTTCAGGGACTGTTTTAGGGGACATTGGCTCTTTTTAAGTTGTTAACAGTGTTTTTTAGCAACACCTGCCTTAGATTTTAAATTCACTTTTATCATGTGCATATATTTCAGCTGATTTGTACATGTATGTGACGCATCGGGAGTTCTGCCCTGCTCTCGGTGCCCCCGTTGTAAAGGGGTAGATTCACGAATATATTATTAAACTCGTCTTTTGAAAATTTTTGTTGGAAATTTTTTACTTATTATCGCCCACATTGTCCCACATATGATAAAACCTAGACATTTGAAAAAAAGTTTTGAAATTTATGCTCCCATGATAGAAATTGTCCGGAATTCATATTATGTACATGACAAATGAACCAGTTGCATAACAATGATTTATGTGTCTAGTTTTACTGTTCTAAACCAGAATTTAGGCATATTTGAAAATATTGTCTACCATTAGGGGTACTGGCCCAGTTCACTTAATACAGCAAAGGTGCATGTGCACTTTTTCAAAATAGTAGAAGGTGTGATTTTCGATGTCGCTTGTTGGAAAATATTTTCCTGGTTTTACAAAAAACGGTCCGCAAACTTCATATGCATACAAAAGCTTGGAGTGACGAGTCTCAAATGATATTAGTGCAACCGAAATATCTAATCCAGTGCTCCAAAGAATCTGTTCTATTTAGCTGATGCCGCATGGCTATTGCATATAGGTTTTTAAAGCAACAGTTTACAAATAGGAAGTGTCAGTTTCAATTTTTAAATAAGAGTAACTAGTAACAATTTCTGATAATTTGATTCCTAAAGTGAAATTTTATTTCATTTTTTGTCCAACTTTATAAGATATGATAATTTTTTACTTACCATAATTGATATTAAGATTAAGTTTAAAGTTTTCTTTTTAATAGGTCGTCGGTGAGGTATAATAGTTTTATGCAATGTGAAAACATTTTTTAATTGTATTTACACTAAGTTCGCATGTGTTTTTTTTCTTTTTTTACCTTTTCTCCATGTTTAGTTTTATCTTGTCTTGTACCCCAGGGCCCCGTTGAAGAACAGTCATGGACTGAACAAGTTACCCTGGTAAAATACGTTCTAATAAAATAAATAAAAATAACATCTAGTCTATCCAAGCAATGTTGTATGCCTTGCTAGGTTTCTGACGAGAGAATTAAATCAGCTGTATGTAAAAGACAGTTGAGTTTTTTTTTTAAAATATGATTTGGCAGGGTTCCATTCTGCCTGGCAGAATACATATATATATATTAAATGACGTAAGATTCAAGACACATCCCTGACGCACACCGTTTCATAGTAGACTATTGTTTCAGAGACCGGTAAAAAATTTCAGTGGCACTGTTGCCTCACTGTACATGCCCACGATAATACAAAAATTACAATTTATGTCATAATTAAGTAATTTATAGAATAAGCCTTGGTGCCACACAGTATTGAATGCTCAGTGAAAATCAATAAAACATGCATACAGATATTTACCTTCCTCCATCATTTCCGTGTATTTATCAATACGAGTTCTTAATATTAAAAACTGTTGCTTCAAATGATACCTTATCGACAACCACTGATTACAAAAAAAAATTGCATCATTGCTTTTCATGTAGAATACATGTTACGAAATAAACTGTTGCAGCTATGTTTTGAAAGATTTTGTAAGACTTCTAATGGTAGTATTGATAAGATAATGTTATCAGTGACTGTCTCTTCTTGAGTTTTGATTCCGTGTCAGCACTTACGTAAAACATGTGTTGTTCACAAGCCGTGGCTCAAACAGCAGCAAAAGGTCACCGAATAGACATTTTCGTCCGTCATTATTGAATTTCACAACCGACGATCAGTAAATCAACAAAGTCTACAAAGAAAGTGGATGCAGACACAATGTTTTTTTTCAACAGCCTCTTTCTGTTTTCAATGATTTACTGCTGGTGAAAGTTATGGGAGGAAAGGGGGGGGGGGGGTCACACATAACGTTCTTGAGTGTTTACCGATGTGGCTTGTGTGGTTTGTACTTTGATGAATTCACTAACTTAATCGTTTTATCATGATCGCTGCCTTGGTAGAGGGTCAATAGTTTTACCTTGTTAGACTTCTTTTATTTGCCCACAATAAACAGGAAATAACCACTCGTCCTGGGGCCACTAGTAACACTGGCAATCCATATATGGCGTCATCCTCACCCTTACTGTAGCCCTTCTCAAATACTCATCTACACCGGACTGGCGAAAACTAGTCGTGGACACTGGTTTGCAATTCTATTTTTTCTTTTTGCATATTCAGCTGGGTTAAATGCGTTTGCACAAAACTGTACTTCAGAGGAGAGGGAAAGCTGTAGACTGACAACTCTAAGTTCAGGACATGCCGCATGATTCAACGCACACCACCCCCACCCACCCACCCAAAAAAGCCCACCGACTGAAAGCAAATGAACAAAGTTTAGTAAGCAGGACTACTTGCTATATTGATGCAGATTTGTGTACATTTTTCATTTTAGAATGCTGATATAATCTTAAATATTTTCAAATTGCTCATAATCTTACTTAGGTGATCATACTCTGCTTCAATTATCAACAGTTTACAACTCTATGGTAATAACATTGATGATGATGGCGATAATTATATTGACTTCGTTATTCACTTGGAAACTTAATCTGGAACTCCGGACGATAGGAACGGACCTCTGCCGCTTTCACGGCTTAAAGTATTGAAGCAAATTTGCAAAATATATCAGGTTCTTTGTAAAATGACTGCATACATACATACATACATACATACATACATACATACATACATACATACATACATACACATACAAACATACATATATCCCATTAACCATTTTGAAGTGTTTAATTTACCTATTCGTCTTACCTAAGAAAGAGCAACATGCAATGATTTAATGATCATATACATTTTCAAAGCAATCTTAAGGTTTTGATGTCCGAGAGCCAGAGAAACAGTCACCAAAGGTATTCATCATTGACATAATCTAAAATATGCAGGCTGGGATGAAAACAAAGAAGTTACTGTATTCTGTCTTCGATCAATGGCAGATGTCATAATTCATGGCAGGTATTCTATACGACAGGTTTTTCACACGTCTTAAGATATTGCTCACGTGACACTGGAATTGTGATATTGGTTCGTAACTTTGCACATTTTATTTGCCGCTTCTATTTTTATGTGCGGGTTTCTTCAGTCACGTTAGCATCTTGGTACATTTGCGTAAATCTACCAACTCCTGTGTTAGGACAAAAATAAAATACTTTCACACACGTAAAGACAAAAGTAAATTGTTCATTATGCTTTTGTCATAAAAGAAAGATAGCCAAATACACGTTTCTGGCTTTTATATAAACAATCGTCTCTAGTTTATGTGTCAACATTGGCTTAATGAAACTGTATCCTTTTTTTGCTTAAAAAGCACATACTTTTGTGATTTAGTTTCAAACTCAAGATACGGGTTCGTACGTGATGCAGACAAATGCCGTTCAGCTGAAGTAGTAACTGTTTTGTTGTCCGTGCCATTCAGATACTATTACAGCTGGGGCAATTGTGCTACGGTTGTCGTACAGATTTGTGGTCCTTTACGTTGCGGTTAAAGTTTTATATGGTCTATATTGTCAAGGGTTTGTTAAAAAATAATGGAATAGTTTTGGTCTTTTTGTGGCGTTTTCCATTCCACGTATGAATCTATAAGACTATCTATTGTATCTCCCGCACGGGGGGCCACCTTGATGAATATCTTGTGTACAGTTACCAAATTACTGTCAAAGTAATCGCACCATTTTTGTATCGGCAAATGGCATATCCGTCCAAAAAGATTGGCACAGGCACAAAACAAAACAAAAACAAAAATGATCCGACAGACCTCTTGCTTGTGTTTCTCTTTAATGTGGCATCTATACGTATAAATACCATATCTGATGTCCGTGCATGGGGGTACGCACTACTCGCGTTATTGTCCAACTGTTACCAGGGGCATGCTTCTCAGATATTAAGATACATACAGAGAGGTACAATGTATCAGTTATCAATACTGTATTTCTGAATTCTGTTAGTGATCATGGGGAATGACAAAAGAAGATTAGTTGCCGTCTTATCAACGCAATGAATATTTGCAATTAATGGAAATATGTAATTCCACTTGCTCTCATCTTTAGAGAATTTCTTTCCTTGGACAATGTGAAGCACCAGTTCAATATTAACATAAGTGTTTAAAAATTTGCTTAACGCTATCTTTTATTTAATATTTACAATCATGCGCAATGATGGTCAACCAAAAATTTTTTAAAATTCCTCATTCCCTGTCTGTCTGTCCGTAATAAAATTGTAAAATAGAGGTACAGAAAATGAGCACAAAAAGTTATAAATATAGTATTAACCAAAGTTAGTCGGGAACCGCATTGTATCTGCGATAGAAAAGTCTTTAAGTCTTTTGGAACTTACAAAAATACTACAAATCTATACAGGACAGCAGAGACACTATATTGATGATCTAAAAGCACGCCCATCAAAGTGAGTGAGAGAGAGAGAGAGAGAGAGGAGAGAGAGAGAGAGAGAGAGAGGAGAGAGAGAGAGAGAGAGAGAGTGAGAGAGAGAGAGAGAGAGAGAGAGAGAGAGAGAGAGAGAGAGAGAGAGAGAAGAGAGAGAGAGAGAGAGAGAGAGAGAGAGAGCAAGCAAGCAGGCTTGAAATATCCTTGCTGCCACATACAACATAATTTGTCTGACTTACGATCGATAAAGGGCAGGATAAATCACTCCGAATTTTACATTGAAAAAGCCCAGTTCTTGTAGGAGACAGTATCTTTTCTGCCATTCATCATTTACCTCTATTTACAATGTACAATGTAAGTTCTTCAACTAAAAATCCTCAGGTTGCCGGCGTTTTCATGCATGGTCGTGCGCAAAAGGACCTGCGCTGGTTTCCCGTAGGGTGATAAAGATGACTGGGTGCTCTATATAGAGACTGCATCTGATTCAGTATGCAAAGCTTGTTCCTTATGTTATTTTTCTCCCTATTCATTGCGTTTGCTTTTCATACAGCCGTCACCTGCAAGTAATGCAGAGAATGGTACACCACACAGGCTTCGCTACATGGTGATATTAGAACTGAATAGAAGACGGATACTATAGAAGCGTGTATGAACGGTGAAATTTATCTCCACAAGTGCTGAGAAGGCACGTACGCAAGGAAGAATCATACTCTGCGCTGGTTGCATACATAAAGATGTGCACAGAATATTGCCTTAATTTCTCCAATGAACGGATGCAATGTACAATGACAGCGATGGGAAAAAATCTAGACAGGATCATCATCATCATCATCATAAATCCGGCGTTGGTACCTTCTATAAATTCTCTGTAATCTTGGACAACGTCATTTAGTTTCACAGAGGATTTGTTTGATTTCATAAGCCCACTTTTCTCGTGCGAATAATGCCAAGTCAGTCGGATTAAACCCGCTTTGATTCCTCTTTGTTTTTGCTCCTGTTTGCATGGATATCAAAGCTTACCATTTAATTAACTGCTTTTGTAGTAGATCCGGACTAATGGGTAAATGTTCTCAGAGTCTGAACACATGTTACAATCAACGATTCCACTAGATAACAGAAAGGTATATTTGAAGTCTATCTGGCATCTTGCCAATAATTTTTAATTTTTTACTAAAGTACTCTTTCTGTTATAATAATTTCCGGCATGAAATCCGAAGGTAGCGATGTCCACATTCCAGTCTGAAAGATGTAACTAAACTATACGTTCAATTGATTTCCATATCCTGAAATAACTCAAAGTTGAGATAGACAAGGACTCTTCTTATCGTTTATTAATGTCAACTTTCATGTTCATGCCATTAACAACACCACCATATAGTATGTTGGTTTGTAGCCCCTCCCCCCCCCCCCCGAAAAAACCCTCCTGAAATGCAATAGTTTATCCAAAAGTTTCAAAATATATTCATGACTAGAAATGATTATTTTTTTTCTTGTTTTTATTAAGGTATGAGGCAAATATGATCATTCATGGAAGACATCAAAATTATAATTATCAGTTCATGATTTAGTTCATTTTCTACCTTTATTCTAAGAGAAGCATTATTGCTCTCAAAGCTACAACCTGTTTCCTTTTTCCTTTTTTTTATTTCCTTTCTTTTCTATTTTATACTGCGTTTGTCTTTATTGAAAATGTTTTCTTTATTTATAGTCTTCTTCGTATGGAACAGGGCACAGACGCATCAAATAAACTTTAACTTTTTGAAGTACCAGAAACGGATTTGAACATTTCAGAAAGTATGATCACCTGACACGCACTGTGTGTGTGTGTGTGTGTGTGTGTGTGTGTGTGTGTGTGTGTGTGTGTGGTGGGAGGGATAACAAAGGGAAAGCCTGAAAGAAATTTTGTAAATTAAAAATGAATAATTTGGAGTGAGCAGTCCTTCCAAATCCGATGGTGAGTATCACCTTGGATACAACTTAACTCTTTCAGTGCCACCTTTTTTGACTGAGTCGACATTTTTCCTCGGCGTGCTTTGGCGGCAATGCGCAATGCGCTCAAATCACGCCGAGGAAAGCTGTTGGTCTAGATTATTAATATATTCTATGTAACTACAGGCATGTTGGTACTTGGATGAAAGGTCTTTTTACAGGAAACACGAATCTATGACCCTTATCATAATTCAGGGTAGTTCATTTTAAGCAGTATGACTTTAGACACAGTCGGCACTCAAAGAATTAAAGGGATCACTTGTGGTTTGTATGGCAGATGCATTCCTGGACCCAGAGACTTGTTCAAGGTTTCATAACTGCTATGAAAAGGACCTGGAAAGAACATTTGTCACACAGCAAATTTATCCGTCTATGTTCGAAGTAGAACTAGGTCCACGTTGGAATGACACCTCTTTCCTCACTTATGGTATGTTATGGCATTCAAGATTTAGAATTTAGTTTCCATACTTTCTACGATGTAAAATGCAACAAGTTTTGTTCAGTATTCATTAGGTAAGAAGTGCCGAATGGCACATATGTAAGTTAGAACCATATTTCTGTCTTTCATAATATATATTACATATTGAAGATACATGTACCTATAACTGTAAAATTTCAAATCCCGCTGATTAGCACAGTCCAAAGTGCTTGTGCCCAATATTCATAAGATAGGTGGTGCTCAATAATATGTGGAAATCGGATCTTTATTACTTTTTTAGAGGTATTGAAAATGTTAAAGTTGAAATGCCCCTAAAAACCTAAATTAACACAGCATACTACGACCATTGTTCCGCATTCATTAGATGAGCAATGGTAAAAGACGTTGGTGTAGAAGTTGGAATGGCATCTTTATCTGTAATACTTTTTCATAACAGTCGAAATCTGAAACGCCTCTAATTAACATAATTCAGATGCGATAAATTTGCTTTGAAACAAATCCCCTTTTCTAGTTATTCTCTACAATACTATATACAACCGCAACGTGGGACGCAAAGCGTTTTGTGAAGAGCTATTGACTGATAAAGCATGACTGAACGCGGCTGGGTTGGGTTGCTGAACCGGGAACCGGGTTGCGTTTGGTTCCGGGAAGATGTGTTGTGTTATCCGTTATTCTGCACTCAAAGCACATCTACCTATATTATTTACCTTGTTGAAAATAGACAGATTGGTTCAAATGTCAATAGTAAAAGCTATTACTATTCGCGCACAGTCGTATGTAAACTTATTTAATTGATGCATAGATTATTATCTCTTGCCATTAAGAGGAAATCATAGATAAGTGGAAATACGTGAGGGTCGCGAAATGTCATTGGCTAAGGTAGTCAGGATGGTCCGGAACATTTGAATTAAAGCAACACACGTGATACTGTTAGGTAAAAAAAAAATGTCATACTCAGTTCTCATTGTCATAGTTTTACCGGAACCGAGTGTCTGAGGCTGGCGTTTAACGATGCAAACCGCGACTAAATGCCAAGAACTGACCGTTATGGTTCCAGTTGTCCATTTCCGGTTTCGCTTTAGGTTTCACACCAGTAATTCAACCTGCGAAAACATAACAAACAGAGCTACCATGCAGTTCATAACATGGATTACAAACATACATGCATTATACACCAAAATGTTTGTAACAATTTTTTACATCAAATAAACACCAGAAAATACGGGCATGAATTTTTTTTTTCAAGAAATTGCGATGGCAACAAGCTCTGCATAGTGCTACTTGTAAATATCATTGAGCTGACACAGTGACGACGCCAGCTGAACCACTGTGTATACAGGTGCCAGAATACATACCCTGATAATATTAATTTTAGCTCAAAGCATACATTGTTTTCCACAATCAAACCAAAATCTGACTTTCTGGTAGCAATATTTTTTTTAAAAATACAGCCCTGGCATTCCTAGGTGTCATATTTTATTTGCACTCTGTATAGTACAATATTGTGCGTTTGGTATAAGATGCGTCATATATATCACACGTGTGACAATTAAACAAATGAAACAAACAAATATGAATTATGAAAAAGAATATTACAATATGCTAGTCTGAATGAGAACAACGGCTTGTATCCCTTAAGAAACACTTCGCCTCCTCATTTAAATTATAACTCACCCTAGTATAATCACCGCAAGAAAAAACAAACAAAAAACAAACAAACAAACAAACAAAACAAAACAAAAAAAACAACCCCCCCAAAAAACAACAACAAAAAACGTCAGTGAGGCAAATGTTCATTTTATTATCAAAATTAACACTCTTTTTCACTATTTTTTTCACTATTTGGAATCTCCACCTCAGAAGCATATCTGGGATCAAGGAAAATCCTTCAAGGTTTAGCTGAAAAATCTGTATAGGTTCAGCACTTGCTGTAAAATTTGTGGAGGTTTTGTGCACAGCATGACAAGTTTGCTAAAATCAAACATCACCTTCATTCCAGCATTTAAATTTCAAAATTCATTAAAAATGTCAACATGTGCGCTAGAAACCGACGTCAGAGCATTTTACTTTTTGTTACGATTGATGACTACTTAATACGTAGTCGTAAAACAGATGATTCTTCAAAGAATTATCAATGAATATTGTTAAGGGTTTCTTCATATTTCCACTTTCAATACATATCAGCGTATGATAGCGGTATCTTCCATTCCTTTACTCTCCCACGCTGAAGATGGTCAAAGACAAATCAGGTTTAACTCCCATTGTTACATATCTTGTCCAAATCTTGTCTGTAATGTGTGTAAATGTACGTTTCTAAACTGAACAATGTCGTCTGCGGCCATACAGAGTAGACTTACCCTCTATGGTTTAACTATACTAAGAGCATGGAATAGTTGTACCGTGAAGATACACTGGTTAAATAAAACAAACAGACAAACCAAAATCGAAACAGGCCAAAGAAAATTAAAAAAAAAAAAAAGAAAAAGAAAAAAGAAAAAAAAGACATCCCCGAAAAAACCCCGCTATCACCATTATCTTAGATGACATGTCCGTTTAGAAACACTTAAAAGATGTCAAAAATTCCAATAGCAAATAATACGATGTATCTTATAATTTTACAGTGTGATATTGCACAGCTGGTCTCAGGATACCAGTAAACATTGTGCGGGTAACGCACAGTAACACTTGGTCACCAGTTGATCATGGTAGTTTTTTTCAGTGGATATATACTAATTAAGAACATCGATGTATCAATTAAACTCTCAAGCGGAAATCACTATTATCATTGATTGATGCTACAATCATCACCAAAGCAGATTATTAATACTTCCCTATGAAGGTCAGAAGTAATCTAGTTATTTAAAGAGTAGGGTAATCATGAAGAACTCGATTTGCCAAAATATGTGCTAATCAAACAATCTGGTCATATATGTTAATGGTTTTCACAGAACAATACATTATTATTGGAAATAATGTCAACCTTGCATACGTGTCAGATGATTTTGATGGGTCGTCATTTAAAAAAGAAATCAGGAAGAAAAGGTCAGGTTTTGTAATATATGTATCACATTACAGATTTGCGTGTAGTTGCTCAGATTTGTGGCACCATTAAGTATTCTTCTAGATGGCCACAACCATGTTGGCACATGCTCTGGATCCTACGTAAAAAGTAACCCGAGATGGCCTGGTTGCAGTAAAACCTTTGGGATTCTTCGAATTGTCACCTCATGGACTTTGATAAACGTAAAGTATAAAGCCAAGATCTGTTCATCCATCTTTACTCTGGCAGCCACATTCTTTGTAAGAACAAAAGGGTGTCCCAGGTTTAAAAATGGCGCATGACAAAAAGTTTTGTAGTTTGGCAAATCGTGTTTCAGACTAGAATGCTTAAATTGGAGGGCTTTTAAGGCATGACAGACAGGTAATGTTGGGCTAATCACGACCGAGAATCTGATGGCCTATAATCAACATAGCACAAGCACAATGGTAAGAGGAGGTGCCGGCCCAAAGTTACCAGTATTCAACCTGCCAGGCAACACCATCGACGACCAAGTCGCACGATTTCTACTCAATGCAGGAGAGTTGTTTTATGCGACCCCAGACCTACGGCTGAATGAAACCTATTAGGCGGCCCATTCTGTAGCGATCTGGCTTTTGAGTCGGAAATGTAAAAAGTAGAAGCAAATGAAAATATTTTAATGTATTTTACATGAATGCTTCGGATCGGTCACCTGCATTTTGGAGTTCATCGGGTCAGTGTGATAATACCAGTAGAACGACGCCGGTATTTTTCTCTTATGTCGCAGCCACCCGGCGCACCAGTGGGTCCGACAAGTTTCTGTCAAGCATGAAAAACTGCGAACGCTTCCCTGTGTGATATTTGTACACCATACGTCTAGTTTACCCTTGAAGTGCACCGTGCCCGGCTTTATGATTGTTTCGGAATTTTTGCCTTGAGGGCGTTTTTCCAATATAAGTGACAGTTTTCTGGTACAATCGTCCAACGTGTCTATACTTTAAATAGCCTCGGTAAGAATTTCTATAAGATTGAAAGGAAATTTGTTAAAAAGTCCTTCGACTTCATAGCAATTGTTATTTTTTTTGTTGCATGTACCTTACCGGGATATTGCTTTGGAAACATGCCAACATATATTTTTAAGCAGAAGACCTGTGTTAAATTGAACTTTGAACATGTCGTCGATTTGAAAGACGATGATAAATTTCGTGAACGTGTTTCAAGGTTGTTTTTGTAAAAAATGGATTCCGATTACTGCACAGTGGGGTGGTCTCTGTGTCAAAATTAGGACTATTTGGGAATTTCTGTATGGTATCTAGTATTATCTGGGTCTACTTAAAACGCTTTACACAATGAAACAAAATTACAACACACACACGAAATGAAATGAACCAAACTATGGCAAATTCCCAGTTTCACAATTCGAGATTCCGGTGAACCACTGCAAGGCATTTTGACGACAAGGTAATACATACACAACGCTTCGTATCAGATTATTGAAAGCACCACCTTCATGTTTAAGGAAGCTGTACTCTTTTTGTCACTTTCCTTTGAAGACAGCAGTTAAATATTGTACAATTGCAAGAACTGTACGGTAATATCCAACCGAGCAGTTGCCCCGATATTAATCTTACGGTATCTCATTTTCTTCGTTCGTTTGAAGCACACTAGATTTTAGTATTCAACACCTAGACATCATAATACTCCTGGATGCGGAAATTTGTGGGTGCTGCTTCAATAATTCTGGACTGATTCAACCTGCTGGGGGAACTCGTGTAAGACCGTGTTTTCACGCTCATAGTTTTGGAGTATTTGCTTCTGCATGGCCGAGCGTATCTGTAAACATGAACAAGTGCATAATAGTTGATATAGTTGGCTAACTGTGCCAAAAAGAGGAATATACCCGTAGCCAACAGGGTCCCATTATTTCTATTTTCTTTTTTATCTTGATTACTATATAGAAGTGGCTACTCCAGGAAGCCATGCACACATTGTAGGCTTTACTTTTACTTGAGTGGACATATTACAGTCTGTCATGACGAGTGCTTTAGAGCATTCACATCCAAAATATCTATGCTTGGTAAAATACAATCAGGTGCATATACAGACAACATATTACTTTTTCAATACAACTTTTTTTTTCAACGTTACAGCATTTAGCGACAACAATTAGGGCCCTTGAATTTGATTCCATGACTCATGGATTAGTTATCATGCAGGTGTGGTCCAAAAAGACGAAAACACAACCCATCACACAAGCCACTTCACGCCATAATAGCAGTGTCAAGAACACCGCCTTCTTGTCAGACGCAACAAGGTCATAACCTCTGGCCCACCAAAACATATTTTTCACCAGGCATATCCTTACGTTACCTATGTATCAAAACACAGTTCTTTTTGTTAAATGTTTTGGTGAATTGGTTTTAAATACCTGCTTGCAGGTAACATGTTCTGTTTTCAGATGGTAAGAAGTTCATCACTGTTCACTTGTGGGTTCGTTTATGTTGTGTGTCACATTTACATGCCAATTGAATGGCTTTTGCCGGTGCCTTTCGATTTTAATGAATACGGGATAATGCTAATCTGTGCTTGCCTGACAGGTTTTAAAAACTTGGCACTATCTAAATGGAAGTGGGGTTCCTAAGTGGATGAAATACTTGTAAAACGAGCAAACATTTTTTCCCCAAGTAAATCTGTCTGTGTACCGTCAAGGCTTGCATAAGTTAAAATTCCACAATACTGACTTTGTGTCCATAGGCTGCATGTGCAGCTTGACATAAGAACATGAGAAAGACACCAGCAGTCTTTTGAATAATAAATCATGCGCACAACCTGACTTGAATTAAAGAATTAATTGTGCATAGGGGTCGAAGTCGGATCGGCAACTTTATCTTTAATAATTATGAAGATATGTTGAACATTAAGCTGATTAGCATTAGAGGGTAGGCATAAGCCTAGCAGTTAGCGCTGCAAATGCTCACTGAAAGCCCACGATGGTCTGGATGAGTCCCTCTATTTTGTCCCATGGAAAAGCAATGTATCACACGCTGGTTCTTGCGTCCTCTCTTTTCATGACAATAATCCATTTTCTGTACAAAGTTGAGTCTTTTAGGGACATTCATGTACTTCCCTTTCCAGACCTGGTGCCGTTGGATTCGCTGCAGAATTTTGGATGATGCTCACGAGGCTTGACTTTTATAGGTTGTTGTGGGGGGGGGGGGGGGGTTGAAAGCTGTACGAACCTTCCCAGTATATCGAATCCTCCCAACAAGTATGTTTTTGAAACTCAAAATGTCCTAGTTGTGATCATGCCTTACACAGATATATGAATTTTTTTTTTTTTTTTTTTTGGTGTTTTGTTTGTTTTGTTTTTTCTTATACCACAGGGCACTAATTTCATTAAACATTTGGAAAATCTCAACCTTGAACTTAATCTATTTCCAGTCTGGCTACATATTGGCTCTTCTTTACACACGTGCTGGAGGTTAAGACTAGGTGCAAGATGGCTATGACTTTCTTTTCACCTAATAAATCTAGACATAACTGAAAATAAACAAGGGGATATTTACCACAGAGGTCCCAGTATTCCAAGTGTTACAACATCGGTTCATGGCTTATCTGAGGCGCCTATAGTACAATCTATAATTTGCAACTGGGTTCGCCACTCTATTCATGGTAGCTTTGAAGATGTTAAACACTTAAGGTTTTCAAGTACCCTAATTAGCATAATTTCAAATGTTACATTTTTTATCGCCCCTTGCATTGGCAGGTTTCATAAATCTGCATGAACAATCAAAAATGTTGTTCTCTATCTACTATAGGTTTGAAGATATGAAACTTCAGTCGCCCCAAATTTCATAATTTTGAACTTCCTGACAATCCAACGTAAGATGCAAAAGCTCATCATTCTCGCTATGTTCCAAGCAAATAAATAGACTAGTGGGCAAGAAAATCGAATAAAAAGCTAAAATATTTGACTAATATTTAAACAAACAAACAAAGTAGGGGGTAGATCAATGAACAACCTGTTCATATGCTAGCCAGAAGCTGACTCACCTTACTTTAATAGCACCTGGTTGTAAGAACTATTGCGGAACTAATCTTTGCAGTGCGTAGACACACAAATTTCATCTGTTGCCGTGTATAAGA
Organism: Hermodice carunculata; assembly: GCA_964020975.1. Classification (NCBI taxonomy): domain Eukaryota; kingdom Metazoa; phylum Annelida; class Polychaeta; order Eunicida; family Amphinomidae; genus Hermodice; species Hermodice carunculata. The sequence continues at coordinate 42,252,198 of OZ026613.1, forward strand.
CTAATGATACTGATAATAACGAGAAGGAGAAGAGGAAGAAGAAGAAGAAGAAGAAGAAGAAGAAGTAGAAGAAGAAGGGGGAAGAGGAGGAGGAGGAGGAGGAGGAGGAGGAGGAGGAGGAGTTCTGTAAAGTTCAACCCTATGACTAGTACACAACAGACAGTGGGGACATGGCAAGCCAGAAGCTGCTCACCTTACTTTAATAGCACCTGGTTGTAAGATCTATTGCGGACCTAATCTTTGCAGTGCGTAAACACACAAATTTCATCTGTTGCCGTGTATAAGACTAATGATACAAATAATAACGAGAAGAAGAAGAAGAAGAAGAAGAAGAAGAAGAAGAAGAAGAGGAGGAGGAGGAGGAGGAGGAGGAGGAGGAGGAGGAGGAGGAGGAGGAGAGGGAGGAGTCCTGTAAAGTTCAACCCTATCTCTATGACTAGTACACATCAGACAGTGGGGCATGGCAAGCCAGTGGTGTCCAGAGCAAACAGCGGTCTAACGAACTCAACTGTGATGAGTCTACTCAATAAAATACCATACCACATCATTCGTCTTGTGGGTAACCAAGGAAGCATGTACGCAGCAAAGAACCAGGATGGGCTAAACATGGTAGCTACTGGAACAAACTCTACCACTTATCAGATACCTGAGGAACACCACACTGAGCTCATACCTACCAGTGGCCCTCCACACGCACCAACAGATACCCCATGAAGAGAATGGTGACAGAAATGGACCAAGGAAGAGTATGAAAAAGTGATGGAAGTATACCACACTGCAACAATGAAATCCACACAGACATCGACAACCCAAGTCTCCACCTACAACATCTGGTGTGGAAAACATCCCAATAAGAGACACAGATTGACTGTGGAACATCATGTGTAACATCGCCTACAACAATCAACTGGCAAGCATGGATCGTGAGAACGTCAGAAAAAAATTAGGAACAGCTTAGTGGACACAAGCACTAAGGATCAAAACAATAGAAGGCCCGATGAGACACTACCTGTAGGTGATGAAACAAAGCAACCATCACCTGAAGTCTTGAAAGACAACACCCAAGAGAGCTAGCTGAAATAGACCCCAACAGTGATAGAGTGACAGAAATTATTGACAACATCAAACAAGTGCAGGGAACTCTGAAAGACACATCTATTCGAGGGTAACCACCAATTCCTAATATAAAACAGAGCACTGGTCCAAAGAAGTCATAAGATTTTCAACTGAAGCTGACCAGAAGATCACAGATGAATTTGACAGGCTCACTACCATAACAGAAATCTACCAGCTTGTATATGCAATGGCCTCGGCTGTTGCAAACGCTGTTGAACAGAGAAAACTCGAGAAAAGAAGACAAAACAATTTAGCGAAAACAACCAGCTTAGAAAGAGAAAAGTGAAAAGGAGATTGCTGGGAAGAAAGGACAATGTTTGCTCCCCGCTGAGACAGAAAAGGATGGAAACATCAAGCATGTAAAAAAACCTCACTGGAATGAAAACTTAACATCAAAAAAGGGCCTCATATACCAAATGGGAAAGAGAAACTGATGCAACAGATACAAGCAAAGGCCTGGAGACTCAAGAGATATGACAAAAGAAGCAAATTGTACAGGCACAATGAGATCCTCAAACAAGATGCAAAAAGATTCTACCAGGAACTAGGAAAGAAAAAGAAGTCAAAATTCCACCTTCCATAGAGCAAATTGATGAGGAGCAAAATATTAGAGAAAGAAGAGATCCACAACAAAACAACATCCTGGATTCAACAACAACGGTACTTTTATAAGGAAATGGGAAATAAGGAATGGTCAGACATTAACACCAAAGAAACTCCTGCTACCATCAACAAGACCAGTAATTGGAAGTCACCTGGGACAGATGGAATTGCCATCTTCAGGATCAAGAATAGTATTAATGAATATATTGCACAAGCGTAGAAAAAAATTATGAATAATCCAGAGAGCTGCCCTGAAAGACTTACTAAAGATATCATTTATCAATTTGGTATGACAGAAGATCCAAGATCAAAAACCTATCAAAAGTATGGATAGACTACAGAAAATCATTTGACAACATGCCTCATTCTTGGATAGAAAATAGCATAAAGATCTATAGATCTAAAGAGTCTGCCCAATAACAATTTGGCTCATTACAGATTGCATGAAGTCCTGGAACACCACCTTGAATCTTCATCACAACAATAGTTTATAAACATCCAGACCAATCAGTATCAAAAGTGGAATATTCCAAGGGGATTCGTTGTCACCACTGCCCCTCTGTATGGCATGAGCACCACCAGCTGACCTACTTAACAAAAGCATGAATAGCTACGAAAGCAAAGATGACAAACTAAAGCATCTCTTCTCGATGGATGACCTCGAGACATTTGCCAGGGCCGACAGTCCACAAACCATCTAAATAAATTGATGTTGCCTGGGATGTGGTTGATATATTTGTCCAGTCCGATCCATTCTTTACTAATGCTAATGCTCCTACGACACAGCACACATACTATGAAGACTGCTGTTCATAAACTAAAGGTTCATGACATCTCCCCCCATTATGCCTCAGATCCATGGTTTGGACCCGCTTCGTCAGCTTAAGAGGTAAATGTATTGTCCAAAGTTTGAGAGAAGGTAATTTCACATGATAACTCTATATTTTGAATGTACGAGCAGCCCTGCACCGAATTATCGATGCAACCAGTTCAATTTTGCAAATGAAAATAATCAATATCCAATTAGATTTTCAACAGATGCCAATATGCATGTTTCTTTTCCGAAAAAGTGTATTTAAGTGTACATTTGTCATGTATTGTCTATATGTTTCCCGGCCTGTATTTACTCACGTTCTACACAGGAGAGTCTTGTGAAAGAACGGCCTGTAACTAAATGGGCCACCCTGTATAAGAATATGAAAATAAATAACATCTCTTAATTCTTCAGCTGATTTTCTTTTAGAATTTTAAGACTTGGAGTATGACATACAATAATCGTATTCATTCTCTAAAAAAGATGCGGCTTCACAATTTCTGATGGTATGACAATTATTCACATGTATAATTTTGCATAATACATGTTTTTTCATATGAATCTGCAACGTCTATGCCAACCATAAATTGCTTTGTAACTCCACAGAAATCAAACCATAGATTTAAGAGCATTAGTTAGAGAGTATATGATAAATTGACAAGATTTTGCATGTTTACCCAATAACCTGATACTAAGTATTTTTCGGAGAGCAGAGAAGCTACGCAAACATTATGTTCGCAGTTAAATCCTTCTGCGTACTTGTTGAGTAGGTCATCTGTGATATATTATCAATTGAATTCAGACATATGTGTTTGACATCTTTGTTCTGAATCTTTACGTTCTACAGCACTGTGTTTGAACAACGATTCCTGTTTATATCGTTTGCAGTGTTGACTTCACATGTGGGCAGTCCACAACAATAACTAACCCACATGTGATAAATATGTCTTTGTTATCTGAATTCCAGAATTCCATGTTTAGTGCATCAACAGCTGAACTTATCCGTCATGCAATGGCTATTATTGATATCAAATTATGTTACAAATTATCAACAGCGATGGAATCCCGCTGGAAATGATGAAAACTCGACTAGAAATGTACTTATTTCCAAGTGACTGCACATAGTTTTATGATTTCTGCAATTTCAGCATTTAAGTAAAGTTTTAATTTCACTATATTAGACATAGTTCCCATTTAATCTTATCAATATACTATTTTGTTGTGTTGATATTTTTTCGTTTTTAAGACATTGGCGAAATTAGCACAAATAAAACTACAGCCAAATTAAGTGAATTTACTGGACTTTTCTGACAATTTATATTGGAACATACTCATTGATTTAATCCAATTTCAAAACCGGAATCAAAGGAGAATATACAGACTTGAAAAGTCTCAAACTTGCATAGTAGGTGCACATACAATGATGTAGCGATGTAATGAAAGTAAAGTTGAGTCAAAAGAGTAGAACTAAAAGAAGCACCAATTTTGGAAGGTTCAAGTTTACATGAGTATACTTTATGCAACTACACGTTGTTTCTGAATACGAAGAGATCAGAAATTTTGTTCATCGGTAATCGCTTTAGTATTAGTCACACGAGACGAGGTAGTAAACAGGCCTATGCGTTTTATTTTTGGGGGTGGGGTGGGGGTTGTATCTATGTTTTTGTTTTGTTTTGTTTTATTGCTTTTTTTTTTTTGGTTTTTGTTTTTGCCTTTGGGATTTATTTCTTTTGTTTTAGAAAATGGTAGGAATTTTAACCCAATTTCTCTAGTATCTTACTTTGATTTGTAAGAAAATCTTTATGGTGGTGGTGGTGGTGATGGTGGTGGTGGGGGGGGGGGTATGAAATTCAGTACTCTGAGTGCTAAAAGTACCAACACGAGACCCGTATATTAATTTCCTGTCACAAAGCACGGGGCTCACGCCTGTCAATCACGGAGGACACACCGGCATATCAGTGTCACAGACAGGGCTAGATACCACTTTGTCTCAAAACTATTGTCTTTTGGGGAAAATTGGGTTTACAAATTCCAAAGTCATATCCATTTAATGCTTTCTAAATTGGTTACAAGAAGAAATTTTCATCTACTTGTACAAAGTATTCTTGGTTTCCAAAATCTTAGTAATATCCCGCTTCCCCACACTGGCAGCGGCCCGTGTCTCGCTAGGCGAGACTATGGTTACTGAGACAACCAGGTATGCAATTGTGGCGTGAGATTAATATGCATGCCTCTTATTCAGAAAAAAATGAAGCCGTTTACCAATCCCTAAGACATGTGCTTCTCAATTTACTTGTCTGCTAAATTGTACAATGTGTAACACAATCTGCCGTTTTGACGGTGTGTGTACCGAGGGGTATGCCACTTAAGATCATGATTCATCTGTATCTGGTTCATCATCTAAAGCATGTATGTGAAGTATTGTTTGTTTTATTGTGGTACCTAATGCACGACACTAATACTATATTATAAGGGTAACAGGATGTGTCGCATGTTCAAAATGAGAGACAGTTGCTGTTGATGTGCCAATGTACTTAATTTTTCACTTAGTTTCACATTACTCTAAATAAATTCTGGTACACCTGCCACAAATCAGGTACAAGTGTACAATGTCCATCACACAGTTACGTGCAAACAATCCTATCCTTTTGTCAATTTTTTTATTTGACATCCCCACTAACATAGACGCGTGCAAATGTATAATAACCAATTCACATTTCTTTGCAAATAATTGTTATTGTTTTCCCCTTTCTTTGTCTATGTATCCTACCAACATCAGCACATTGTATACTATAAAACATAATATACACACAAAAACCAATAAACAAAAAATGCAATATATACCGGGTGTCTATTATATCGCCTTCGATTGGAGCCTGAGCTTCTTTTGCCTTTTTCACATCAAGGGTTTGGACATCATGCTTGAAACACAGGCATATACCCCGTATAATATATTCCTTCTCTTGTTATATTATTTTTAAACTTGCTGCTTAATCATAATTTTATCTTCATCTTCCTTTGACCGTCCCAATTTTATATTTACGACTCAGACCACGTATACCCCTAGTATCACCTGCACACTATTACCGTTCAGTTAAGAATCATTATTCATGTCATTTATGATTCGTGGCTAAAACCTATTTTGCTTTGTTTTCGTTTTTTTCCCTTTGTTTTTGTTTTGTTTTTTGTTGTTTTTTGGGGTTCTTCTTTGTTCTTCTGTTTTTTTTGGGGGGTTGCCTTTTTTTTGTTGCTCTTTTGGTAATCTCATGCGTTCAGTCATGAAATTACTTCAAGGCATGACAGATAGATACAAACTTTTCAGGCAAAAATGTAAGTGTTTCAGTAAGTTGCTCTTGAAACGCCATATGATGGATAGTTCTTCTCAGAGCCAAACGCACATTTGCACGGACCGACATTTTTCCAACACTTCACCTGCGGAAACTTCTCGACTGCAGTCGGAATTATATCAACATTATATGCGCCTTCTACAAATACAGAGGTCACATGGGTGTGCGAAATTACACCGAATAGTATAGTAAAGATGCCTGAGGGCGGTTTGTTAGTGATCCAGGCTTCAAGCTCACACAGCCTTTTAGCTTATAAACACTTGAGTTTTCGCCTGTAATCCCCCAAGGCACGTAGAAGATGCTGAAATGCTGTGCTCGAGTTTGCCTATACCATTGTAGTCTTTATGTCAAAGGGAAATGCACACGTGAAGATTATAACTTCACGGCGCCTTAGGCTTCAACTTTTCGCTTTTCTCATTTTACGTATATGTGGAAAATTAGTATTGACAGGAAAAGCCCCTGGCTTTTCCATCACCTTGTAGGAACCCTCGTTCTTTACATTAGATGCTCTATCAAAAAATCTCGTTTTGACGTAAAAAGCACAAATGTGAGCTGCTGCCAAAAATACAAGTTATGATATAGTCTGGTAATTTATATCATAAACATTGGCGTTCATGGTAAGCAACTGCAGTCTCAGCTGTAATGCAGTAAGTAAAGAAACGCATCTCGTTTTTTTTTAAACTATTATTACTACCACTGCGACGGGATCGACGATTGCAACAAAATTAGTTTTGTGGCTTTTCGGTTTTCAATTATAAAACCGGCTATAGAGAGGGTACCTTAACAAATCTAGAGCCACTTTTGTGTATTCACTGCAAATTGTAGTGCATTGCGATTGCACAAGCTTATATTGCATATGCACACAAGTGTAAAACCATGCGCTTGTTGATGTCCAAAAGATTCTTTGCTGACTTGAGGGGATCTTTTATGCATCTATGACTCGCTTGGATGATCCTTCATTCACCTTCAGATAGTAGCCAATGGTACCTTGTTATATGTTATTAAGTTCCCTTTTGTTCCGGAATTTGAATAAGGTCTGCAACATCTTCAAAAGTCACCCGAGCAATGAAATGTGGCCTACAATACACAACTAATGAAAAGAAACAACTTAAGTGACCCCATCTTTGAATCCATTGTTGAGGCCATACTATTATCCAAGGCACTTATTTCAAAGAAAGGCTTTGCAATGTATGGGGCCTACTGCAGCAGTCTGGCGGTTCTGTCAATTTTGATTCAATCATAACGCAAGTCATAGGTCTATCTTGACTCGGAAGATGAGTCTCAAGATTAAAGACTCATGCCAGATGGACCTCGAAGCATCGCAGTACACTCATACCTAACTGGTCTCGCACGACAAGGTCATGGCATTGGTCAGTGGTTTCTGCGTGGCCTGATACGTCACGCTGCGACTCTTATGCAAAATTCAAAATAATGAGAGAGCGAGAGAGAGGGAGAGAGAGAGAGAGAGACAGAGACAGAGACAGACAGACAGACAGACAGACAGACAGAGACACACACAGAGACATAACCAGAAATGTATGTTTGCATATACTTTTCTAAAATGTGGTAAAAACTTAGATAGTAGACAAGATTCTATTAAACCAAAATAGTTTTCTGTGTACCCAACGGGAATTGAATCTCAGATCACAGGTCGCAGTGCCGGTCCAGTGACGTCTGAAGTTTTAATCTCTGAGTTAAATCCTTAACCCCAAGCGGCTGCTTCGATAAATGGGGATAATAGTGTGGAAGCATGGTAATATGGATAAAAAAATTACGACATATATTAACAACAACAAAAAATCTCTCCCCCCACACACACACAAAACAAAAACATAACATTTGCAACAGATTGATTCATATTCTGTCGAAAATGCTGTCTCCGAAAAAAATAAAATAAACGAAAGATAACTTTCTTTTTGGTTTAGAAACAAACTGGTCTCTATAGATTTATGTTTTAACAGATACATATGCCAGAAATACCCTCCCCCCTCATGATCTAGTAATGTGGCGTCAAACAAAGGTTAGCGGGGACTCTGCCATTAAACTTATAGGGCCCAAGAAATCTGGGTATCCTTAGGACAAATACGCGTAATTTATAGTACTTTTAGACAAAAGACTGCCAAGCCATATTGTATGCATAATGGCGTTTTGACATTATCAACAAGAGTTTACTCGCAGTGCTGACAGCAACATTGTAGTGGTTTCAGCTTGGGTTTAAGAAGACAAACTGTGTGACCAAGGGTGAAGTACCCAAAGAATCCTGAATGTGAGTGATGGGTGGTTTCAGTCCTCGTTTGGAGAGAGGCCAAGCTGGGTGCAGGGTCCAGCCTGAATGGTGTTCAGGTTTGATCACCTCTTGTACGCTCACCTCATCCTGTCGATCCCCTTCTGCTACAGGACTGATAAAAATAATCGAGATTTGCCAATGCTCAGGAATTTTGCGTCTCATTCAATGTGAATAAGTTAGTGTGTATGTACTTTGAGAGCCAGGCTGCGGAGTTTATGACTGTACGCCTATCAAGTTGAACAGGAACAAGCGTAAGAGCTTAGAAACACAGTCATTTTTATGTATGATCATGTTCAGCTTAGGCTCTGATAATCATGACTTTTAGAGACAAGGCAGTAGGTTGTTTGGGTAGTAATATTATTATTCGTAGCTTTAATGTTCATAAGTAGGCCTATGACAAGCCATTTTGACATTCAATTCGAATTTTAGAAATCGAAAATTTGAAATATAGATAACTGTAAATCAATTTCAGATATCTTTAAGTATAGCCGAATTATAGATATCTATAAAGATCATGGATATCTATTGAACATCCAGTTTTGTGTTGCAACGACGGACATATTTAAAGATATCTAAAAACCGATTTATAAGTCTCTCAAAAGATGGCGGAATATAATTTTGAGATCTATAATTCGCCACATTTAAAGATATCTAAAATTGACTTATGGACATCTACTAGTCTAATTTTAAATATCTAAACATCATTTGTATATATCTATAACTATAATTATAGATATCTGAAATTCGTGTTAAATGTTAAAACGGCTTGCCATACACATACCATGAAAAAGCAACCGTTTATTATCAATTGCACTAGCGTGTTCTGTGGGCAATGATCGTTGCACTTTCATGGAGAGGGTAAAGGAGCTTCCTGACTGGAGTACACGGCATTTTCATTCATCATACTGGCGTACTGGAAACATTTTATTTTCGGTACTTCGTACCGGCCAATATTTCTCAAATTTCTTGTATTTCGTACCTGGTACGGAGGCAAAATTATTACCTATACTAGCGCCACGGGACCGCCTGCCCCCTTCTTTAATGCTAGGCAGATTACAAAAAGGGGAATAACGGTCGCATACAATATATTTCGTCGCTTTTTTAAAAGCTGTCGCTGATTTGTTTGTCTCAAACTATGTGCCCCTATTTCATATGCTTTGCCAATAAAACATTCTCCGTTTTAAACGGAGATTGACAAGAGGTAGCAATTGATACAATAGGCTGTAACTCAAAACGATCCCTGTTACCCCAATGAATCGACGAATGAGTGGAGTACTGCTCTGTATTAATTACCACCCTGTCAGGAGTGAATTCACATTATGCCTTGATATCAATATATATATATATATATATATATATATATATATATATATATATATATATATATATATATATATATATATGTATATATATATACATATATATATTGACATATATTTATTGACATATATTTACTATATATTCTAGTTTGGTTGTACATGAACAAGACATAGACATATCTTGAAATGAAATCTTTAATTGAATAATGGTAACCGCCATATCTAACAAAAGCAATGTTACCGGTATTGTACATTTACAACACCAAAATTTGTAACTGCAAGTGTGTCCTCAAAAAAGTCAGATGAACCAAAGGAGAATTCGATTCCATATGTACAAGTGACCTCAATCACACTGAGATTGAGAAAAGTGCGACCATTACAAAACGGTGTCACAGGGAACAACTTGAAAAGGGTTTGGGAGTTTTTTTTGTTTGTTTTTGTTTTGTTTTTGCTTTTGTTTGTTTGTTTGTTTTTGTTTGTTTGTTTGTTTTTTTTACTTTTGTTTGTTAGTTTGTTTGCTTTTTAATTAGTAAAGGTCAATGAAGAGAATTGGTGACACGGAGAAGAAAAGGTGACTAGGAGCACTGTGCGGACTGACGGATTTTTTTCTTTAAACTCAGACTTTGAAGCTGCGACAATAATGTATAGATGCAAATGGCGTTTGTAGCCAGATATGGTTGTCATATTGGGATAGTTGTATTTTAGAGAATTGATGTCGTGTTACGAATGGTGAGATACTCGTCCCAGATTTGCTACCATCTTAATCAAAGGCGCAGCAGGGAGCGTAGGTGGGTTGTCTTGCGCATGCTCCTTGACGCTGTTCAATCTTTGTCTCTCTTCAAGAGAGAAGTGTTGCCCCTCGGAATTGGCGCCATAAAAAACCGCGAATACCCTATCAATCATGCACAGATTGTTCTGTGGGTATACATAGACACCATCGTACAACAAAGAACCACACTTTTCCGTTTAATTTGTTTCTTATTGAAGAAATTGTACAATGTGATTTGACAAACTACGGCTGGATTAACACTCACCGGGGGACTAAACGTGCTTGAAACAGATAACCGTGGATTAAAATTAGTTTATATGGCTAATTTTCTTCATATGCTTTCAAATGCCCAGGATAGGTCACGCGTTTTTTCCCCACTTCTGTGTGTCGACGTTTACTTGATCAGATGCATTGAACTTACGTGGTCCGCAGGTGAGCTTCAAACATAGAAATATGTGGCGACGCAGGTAATTAATGACAGTGCCCACCTCGATCAATCAAACTATTTTATCTTAAGTGCCTTTTCCTATACTATGTAGTCAAGACCGTTGGTAAAAGCATAAGGTGGATCTTTTGAAGGTTCGAAATTTATATTTGAAACCAAGAAAGTGTCTGTAGGCAATGCCGCAAAGAACTCTTATCTCTGTCTATATCTTTCCTTTGTGAAAGGGAGTTGTGGGTTTGCAGCGAAAGGGCTTACTTTCTCCGTTAAAGCAACGCCCGTTTTGTGAAAGCATCAAACACATAAGCGCAAGCGTTAAATATCAACCACATTTTATTATTTCTGTAACGCGTCTCACAATAAATATTGGGTGGAAATATTATCCAGGATGAGACGGATGCAAATTTCATCCGAACTGCAATGGGGAGGACAGAATAAAGCAGCATTTTGAAAGGTGCTTTTGAAGTAGTTTCAATAAATGATTCAAGTCCCTGGTCCACAGAAACCCAAGAAATAAAGCAAGAATGATAGCTTTGTCACTGCAAGGGTACATTTTGATCATCAGTTTAACAACTCCTGAGAGATCTATAGGCCCTAGTTGCCTTTTTGTATTATTTTCAAAATCGTCTTCAGTGGGAAAACATGGACCAGACTACCAACAGGGAAAGCTAACGCGATGATAAATGTTGTTTTTGATACCATTAACGTGACCAGTGTTCGTAAACGGTGCCTTCTGGTTGATTTAGATATTACACCTTGCACATAAAATGTGGTCACACTGACTTGACATTAACAGGTTATACTCGCTGCCTTTCTTAAATGCAAACTTTTTTTCGGGGGGGGAGGGGGCTGAAGATTGCTTATCATGTGATTACATTAGAAAACGCAAAACATAAGTGATAAGTGATAGTTAAAAGCATTGGTGTAACTTGCTCAAGGCAGCCTCTGGTATTGCGCACTTGCAAAACTTCATTCTACGCCGGCTAACATTCGATCACGTTTGCTACAGCAATATTACCATAAGCAAAAACAAAAGCACATCTGACCTCTACAGTATGCTTTGCGCTCTTTGCCAGAATAATATGGCCCGACTCGTGTTGTTTTGTTATTATGTCACCTTGGGATTTTCCCAAAGTTTGTTTTTGGATTATATGAAATATACATATAAAACACAATGTGTTGTACAATGGGACGCATTCCAACAGAACGTGGTGGCAGACGAATAATTGTGGCAGCGGAGCGACGTTTACTGAAAGGTAAGACGCTATGTAATACATTGCATCTGACCATAAAATTAGCAGTAAATTGTGGTAAAAGTGTGACATTTATTGGAGGTACCTCTGCCATTTTTATACATATTGGTCATGTAATACGGCTGTTGAAGGCCACGAATAAATCATAATTATAAACTGCAATTTGGAGGGGGTAAAGTGCAGATATTGTGCTGCCCCCTGTCTACAGGCCACATAGTTGTATGGCACTTGATCGCTACAGATAGCTTGGGAGTGCTTTTGGGAGCGCTGGTGCCGAACAAATTGATGGGTAGTTGTTCGAGTGTGTCTTTTTTTTGGAGTTAACTCGTGTTTTTCAATACCATTGAGACATTCTTCTCAGAAATTCAGATGAAGAGATACAGAATCGCAAAGTAGCAGCTATAAACTTCAATTTTAAAAAAAAGTGTTTTATATCATAAATACACAAACACACGTACGGAAATCCCCTTGAGCACCACTTTAAATGGATAATTTTTTAAAGTGTGCTTTTGTAGATTGATCCAAAGTTGTCTTTTACCTTTTTGTGCGTTTGTAGTTAATTTTAGTGTATGTTCGTCACGTGCGTATTTACGGGCTTCCTGTAGGAATCACCACACGCGTGAAGATCAATTGTATTTTTACATACCTGCGCAAACCAGGAAACAGCGATTTGTAGATATATGTATCATCTGTGTAATCTAGTTTAATTTCCGTCCTTCTATAGATAATGAAATTTGTACTCGGCGTCCCGCCCTTCCCCATCCACACCCTTCCCCGTACACGAGGGGATTACCATGGTGGTATTACGCGTAATGCATATCCCTCGTTGGTATATGTAATTTTGACGCAGTTACTGATTGGCTGTATAGCCTGCAGGTAAGAACCATAGATGTCCACATGCTGGTACAACACATGCTCAAAATGAGGAAGATCAGCACATGTAGTCGACAAAATTCCTGTGGCTGAGTATAAATGACAAGGCTCCAACGGCGCGTCTCATCGCATATATTCCCCTCCTACGTGTTCTTTATCATTATGGGTAATTATGCCGACTAAAATAACTTAACAGTTTTAGCTGCATAATTTTCTTGTAAAGAACGCGTACTAGTGCCCACACGAAATAGTTTCAACATTAATATAGAAGGTATAGGGCTTCTGAGCTGCTTTATTTCTGACTAAACGAACGTAGTTTTTCTCACACTGCAGATATATTACTTTACATTACACTGAAAATTGTAAGTTTGACTTAATGCATCTTTAAAATTAGACACGGTATGTGACAAATTGTAACATACATGCATTTGCTTGGATGTTCTCCTGTCGGTCCTCACCTTCCTTGATTGCTCAGGTCTGCAGAGAATGTGGTCTGTATGACTGGTTGCATAACCAAAAGAAAATGTATGATTACGTTCAAAGTGTGTCAAGCGAAACAGATACCCGTATTTTGCCATAACGATTTGCAACTGATTCACGGATATCTATTCGTCCATATTGTTTCCATAAGTGGGAGAATAATGTTTAGCAGTTGCAATTATGTCTGTGTGTCAACACAGACATTCTGTTTTGTTGGGTTACTTTGTTTCCTTCTTTCTTTCCTCTTTACCAGCAATTTTGTCCGACAATTTTCTCGGACACAATTACATTTGGAAACTCCAAACTTACCATGATTATAGCTCCGGACTTGAAGTCATGTCTCTTTATGAAGAGGGGTGATGATTTGAAAATTATGCAAATTAAGGTCACTTGAATATGTCCAAAACTACTATAGGTACGGGTGACCAATCCAACTTCAGTTTACAGGTTTGTAGCATTTCACATTTTTGGTCAAGGTCACTTTGCCATTTGAAATTTTCTTCTAGTCATAACTCGGTCAATTTGTATCCAATTTTGATCGTATTGGGCTCAAATTGTAGATGTTGTATCACTGGACATTTTTGTAATTTACATGTACCATCTATTTTTTCCTTCTAGCCATAACTCGGGAAATTTTTACCGATTTCGATCATGTCATTTAAATCTTGAATATGTCCAAAACTACTATAGGTACGGGTAACCAATCCAACTTCAGTTTATAGGTTTGTAGCACTGCAGATTCTTGGTAATTTACATGTGACCGCTAGAAGTCAAAGGTCAAGATCACTTTGCCATTTGAAATTCAGATCTTGAATATGTCCAAAACTACTATAGGTGCGGGTGACCAATCCAACCTCAGTTTATAGGTTTGTAGCACTGCACATGTAATTAACATGTAACCGCTAAAGGTCAAAGGTCAAGGTCACTTTGCCATTTGAAATTTTCTTTTGGCCATAACTCGGTCAATTTGTATCCAATTTTGATCATGTTGGGCTCAAATTGTAGATATTGTAACACTGCACATTTTTTTGTAATTTACATGTGACCTCTAAAGGTCAAAGGTCAAGGTTAGTTGGCCGTTTGAAATTGTCATCTAGCCACAACTTGGTCCATTTTTATCCAATTTCGGTAATGTCGGGTCCAGTTTGCAGGTATTGCAACACTGCACATTTTTGTAATGTACATGTGACCTCACAAGGTCAAGGTTTTTTGACTTTGAAATTTTCATCTGGGCGCTTTTGAAGGCACACAGGCAGATTTGCTTTGAAGCAAATCTTCTTTTCTAGTTGAGATTGCATTTTGACAGACACCAACCTGTACAACAAGGCAAGAGTTGCTATTTTTCTGTGAAAACATGTCTTTAGAATCGGATTCATTTTTGCAAAGGATGTTTGTGAAATGTTTCACTGCATCATTCGCGGTCCAATAAATCTACACGGGGCTCTACTCAGCAGCACACCGATCCCTTTTCTGTTTGTTTTGGGGTTTTTGGTCCAAGCGTAGTAATTGATTGGAATACAATGCTTTGAAGAAAATCTTTCCTAGTTGATACTGCATTGTGGTCATATTGGCCAACCCGTTTTTGCAGGGTCGGGCATAACTGTGTCAACAAATATGTATAACAACTTAAAAGCACGTATTTCAAAAAGCATAGGAATTATACCTGCTGCTCAACTGTTATACATAAACTGGTTGCTTTGATATCATTTATTGGGAATTCGTTTCATAATATCTCTCCTGCGAGGTGTTCGGTTCAATGCGACCAGCTGGTTACGTTGGCAGTGACTGGTTGCATGGGTGTTAATTCCCGACGAGACGTGTATGACATCCACCTTGTTGTCAATCGAAAAACAATGAAAAACAATCTAAGGCGTCGCAAGCAAAAGGAAAAAAAATCCAATTGGACGTTTATCATTGGGTTTTTAAGTTGTACTGCCGCCAAATTAATGAACACTACATCTTTGCACGAAATTAGCGACAACGAACACACGTCATAACAAAATATCGCGCATGCCAGAAGTGGTTTGTACAATGGAAACTCCATACTAAGGCCACCTAAGGACTACAAACATGTTCATTACAGAGACGTGTATTCATAGGGATATAATTAAATTAATGATCAACAAAAAAAGGGCTTGTGCCACATTTTTGACCGAGTCAACAGCTTTCCTCGGCGCGCTTTGGGCGCCCAAAGCGCGCCGAGGAAAGCTGTTTACCTGGATTATTGTATTCTATGTAACTATAGATATGCTGGTACTTGAGTGAAATGTCTTTTTACAAGGAACATGAATCTGGCAGCATTATTATTATTATTATTATTATTATTATTATTATTATTATTATTATTATTATTATTATTATTATTATTATTATTATCATTATCATTATCATTATCATTATCATTATTATTATTATTATTTCATAACTTCGTTTTTAGTAGTTCGACTTCTGTCGCAGTTGGCACTAAAAGAGTTCAGGTAGAACACGGTCTCTTTACTGAGGTATTCTTCATTCAAGTTGCTACTTTATATCTTTTTATGAGTATAAAACATTTCATCATTTACATTTGTGACATTGATTTACACAAAGGAGCCTATAGGGGTGCAACTGAAGGCTGCTTTGTGTGCGTCACAACAGATAGTCTCACCCGTGGCTTATTTTGTTGCATTCGTCTGGGATTACACAATAAAATTGATTTGTATGTGATCTAATTGATGAAACTAGCAGGAAAATATAGTACCTCATGGTATGACCAACAAACAATTTATGAACTTCTGTGGCACAAAATTGGTGAGGGACCTTCCGGTGAACTGCAATTTTTACATCGGCTCTGCATTCAAAAGACCTGAGTCCCAAACGTTGTTTTTTCCCCAATCACTATATTAGTTCCATAATGGGCGCAGGGGGAGGCGCACCAGAATTATTGGCAACCGCCTCGCCGTTTGAACAATTATATACAGATAGAGTCAAGTTCCTTACGAAACACATCTACATCGGCCCATGTGATGTTTACGTGGGAAGTGGAACCGCGCGGGTGTATTAGCAGCGTATAACTGCACTTCAAAGCAGGTATACTGTTCGTCTCTGCAGTTTAGATGCATCTGCTCTTTTTGTTTGCTTGACGGCATAAAAATAATCAAAAGATGAGCCGAATATGAGACAAGACTGGTCAAATATGTATTGCGCTGTTTGGGAGACTTGGTTACAATTCTTGCATAATCATCATCATCATCATCATCATCATCATCATCATGCAGGAAACCATGTGCCTGGTATCTATTTCGGGATTTCAACTAGAATATCGGCAAACAATAAAATCATATTATTTAAAAGTATTTGGAGGGCACTGCGGCATTATATCTGCTGCTATATGTACTTGGCAATTAAGTAAATTGATGAAAAATAGGCTTCATTCAGGTGAAGGGAGCCGAGCAACCAATTGTTTGCCTTTCGTCTGCATCAAGCATGCAATATCACAGTAAAGCGTCATTTTTGCAGCTGAGCGAAGCCAACCCTGGACTCCTCTCTCTCTCTTCTCGACTAATGCAGGGTTGCAGCGGTCCTGGATCATCTTTGATATCAGTTTGTTGTCTTGGAAAATGACAGCTTTTGACATTTTGCTTTTTAGCAGGCAAATGGAAGAATCGCCGTGTAGATACACATTTGCCCTGAGATAATCTTGTACGATCTTTTTTCTGTTTTTCATTTGGATAGGCTCCTTCCATGTATTTCCAACGCCATCCAAATCGAACCATGCACCATCAGTATTTACTTTTACACACAATCAATATGCTATGATTCAAAGCTTCACTCGGCTTGCAAAAGTGAGAATTGGTGCCAAATGCATCTTCTCCCGTAAACTTCATGTGATCATCGAACAAATATTGGATATACAGTCTCCCACTCCGATGCAATGTAATTTGTGTCTTGCCACCAGGGATATCAACAATTTGTCTCCCACTCCGATGCTATGTAATTTGTGTCTTGCCACCAGGGATATCAACAATTTAACATTGTTTTGTCGTAACTGAAAACACCGAATGTCCGCCAGAGTACGCCCACTTTTGAGCATGTAGATGAGATTTGTTTAAAACATGACTTCATATGGGGAGGAAATATTCCAATGGCGAGGCTGTTGCCAGTAATTGTGGTATGGCCCTCGCATAAGTTAAGTTTTATTTATTTATTTATTTATTTATTTATTTATTTATTTATGTATTTATTTATTTATTTATTTTTTATTTATTTATTTATTCATTTATTTATTTATTTATTTATTTATTTATTTATTTATTTTATTTATTTATTTATTTATTGTGGTCTCATCAGTCGCAGACTGTTCTTCCACAAGGCTCAG
Organism: Hermodice carunculata; assembly: GCA_964020975.1. Classification (NCBI taxonomy): domain Eukaryota; kingdom Metazoa; phylum Annelida; class Polychaeta; order Eunicida; family Amphinomidae; genus Hermodice; species Hermodice carunculata. The sequence goes on from OZ026613.1 coordinate 42,269,858, forward strand.
TGCAATACAGTAAATTTGCATAAAACTACAATTATAAATACAATACGGCAAAATATATGATAAAGCTAAAATAAATTGTAGAGTACCATTAATAAATACAAGTAAACACCTAAACCATAAGGTAAAATAATATGGATAAGCTAAAATAAATTGTAAAATCTAATTAGGACAGAGAGACATAGATGTACATTATGTTGGTGCTCATTAGTATACAATTGCTTTACTACTTTGGAATTTATATTTTCCATGTGCATGTATATGTATATGCACATAAACATGATATGTTGTTTGAAAACATCTACATAAGTCTCACGTCAGAGCAAAATTGTAGCTTAATAATGGGCGTGTCCTGTTGTGTTTACTAATATTTTCCATTAAATGATCCAGTTTACAACAGTTTAGCCTGCTGAAATTTCATGTAATGATGCAGTGTGCCTAGAGATATGTTGTTTGGGAGTTGTCCATTATGAACTGTCAAGCGATGATTCTCCACTCTGATTTATCGTGCTCTCCTACAACACATAGACGCTAGTCTACCTGGTTAGTTCAAAGGTCATAGGCCAGAGGTCACGTCAATGGTAAAATATTAGTGAGAAAATGATTTTAGTTGTTGGGGTAACATGAAAACAGGCACATGGCAAATGTTTCACAAGGCCAACTTACATTCAAAGTGAGAACATTTTCATGAATGGTTAATGCAAGAGACGTGATGGATGTAATATTGTGGTCTGTTGTTATTTTCCCACTCGTTATATGGTCTGCATTGAAAACCTGGCTTGAATGATGCCCAAGTTTGTAAGGAGTGTTTCGTGAAATAGTATGCATTAATTATAATTCACCACAGTAATAGGACTTGGCATGTGACATTCCTGGTAACAGCGATACAGTTTACATTTTTCCCAGTTTCAACTTGTTTCAAAAGACTGAAAGCTTTTTGTCTATCATGGTGGAACAGCTGTTTAAAACCTCCAATAAAAACGTCCTTTTTGCTGTTTATTTTTAATTTTTTACAAGGTAGGGCTCTTTATCCGTGCTAGACTGTTATCACTTGCGATCAAAATTTAAGTTTCATGTTGACAAATTACATTGTGCTGACAAGGATGAAATGAAAAAAGAAATAAGTTAGAGACTTTTTAACGACTCTTCGGAGTGGTTGAAAATTACCCTGGTTTGGCATGAGGTTTGGATAGACAGGTGGACTCTGGTGCACTTTTTAACATCCACTACGAGACAGTTACATTTGTATTGAGACAGGCAAAGGAACTTATCTTACCTAACAATGATAAACAGTCTAATGTATCATGTTTGAGACAGGTGAAGTGAGTCACCGTCGTCTTTCCAGAAAAGATT